>CM057129.1:24266022-24541022 GCA_029964075.1 Patiria pectinifera | reverse complement strand
AGCAATAAGGGTGGAACTAACTACTATCTCCTAGCAAATAACTGTTTGCAGTCATGAACAGTTTAAAATAATTCTTTATGGTAGCAGTTAACATAATAATCGCAAGTGCATTTACATATTTACTGAAATCAATTTTTTTTACCCAGAGTCTTGTGGCAGCATTTGTGGATACGGTACAAACGGCTTTATCCCGTCTGGTTGCCTTGGAAACAGAGATCGCATCCCACAAGCAGCACATTGCAACAATGAAGGAGGAACTGAATGCGGCCTGCAGACGGGCCTATCCTGACGAGGAAGTAAGCTCCATCCTTTCACCTCCCCCCTCTCCCTCTGTATCATGGGCATAACCTTGACCCAATTTCATAGCACTGCTTAACAGTAAGCAGAAAAGTTGTGCTAACTGTAGCAGAAAATTGTTCTAACCTTAAGCACTATTTCATGGTGTGGATGTGCTACAGTTCAGTGCGCATAGAGATTTCTACTGTTACGTCACTAATTTAAGCAACATTTTCATCCAAGGTGTTAGCATGTCTTTTGTGTGCTTACTGCTCACAGTGTCCATGAAATAGAGGCTCAATAGCAGAAAATTCCATGCTTAGCAGCGCCATCAAATTGGGCCATTTTTCTCGGTGCTGTGGTTTTCTTAATTTCCTGCGCCCATCTCCATAATATAATCCTGTAATTTCCAGAGCTTAAGAAAGGATTAGTTCTGATTTCCAGCAGACATGCATCAAGTAATTCATTTTGCATTTGTGTACAGGATTCTGTGCAATGATGATTATCCTGTACCAATGATCATGGTTGAGAAAGATGGGTTTGAATGGATGCAACATTATATACTTGACTCATTGTAAATGTTCACTGTCACGTCCTTTTTAACAAGCAGCAATCTGAAATGCCGTGGCTTTTTTTTCTTTTTTTTTACTTTTTGTGTTTGTGATTGTTCTAGCAGGAGCAACTAAGAGATGGTTTCTTGAGACATGATGTATCAAGGATCCCTGAGCGATCCTTTGGAAGGTCGCGACCTCTGTATGAGACGGACAGAAGCTACAAGGAGCAGTTTATACCCCTCAGGTAAGAGGCTTGGTACAGTCCCAAATTTGTAAACGAGTTTGTTTATTGAATAGTTCCTGAAATCGTTATTCATTAAATATAGAACTTTTTGTACATTGTAGCTTTGTAACTAATCTTGTAATTAACATATTTCTTGATTTTACACATTATAAAATATATAAAAATGCAGGGAAATAAATGTCCTATTTACAAGAAAGTAAACTCGCAGTGAAGACGGTCAGGATGGAGACAAACTATTTTACAGCATTTTGGAAAGGCTCTTGCCACAGTGGTTATTGTTCATAAAATGTAATAAGCTACCTTCTCTTTTTCTTTCCAGAGAGGAGCCAGACTTCAGCATGATGACACAAGAGGGCGCTAGTGGAATGAAGCCAAGGTGAGGGGACATGTTTTATTCATTAACAGCCAAAGAATTTTTACAAACAAAAAAACTATATTACTATACAACAAACCAAATTGGCATAGAAAATAAAATAAGTCAAATTTTTGCGACAGGGTCCTTCTTATTTTCTAGCCAGAATTTGGCTTTTCCTTTTTTTCCCCCCAACCAAACCGTATATCCCATGTGTCAGTTTAGGACTACTTTTCAATTTGGCGTCTTTTTTCCCCCCAAGTCCGTACACAGCTCAGACAACGCCACTTGCAACAAGTACACAGAGGAAGTCAACCGATAAGGGAAGACATTTCAATCATCGCTAAACAATCACTCCATCATCACAACTGGTTTTGTGGTCCACATGTGTTATCCCTGCTTGCCTCGGAAGAAATGAATTTCTTCCTGATGAATTTTTGGATGAATGTCAAAAACTTCTGTCAGGACACTCTCATGTGTGCTACAAATCTTTCTCTTTTTTTTTTATTCATTGGCCAAGGTAGTCAGTTTGATGAACCTCAGTTGTATGTAAATTGAGATTCCAATCATCTGGCAGCTATGAATGGACTTCTCTGCAGTAGAATTTTTCAGAGTACAATTACTTGAGCTGGCAGGTATTCTTTATGAAAATTTTTTTATTGAATATTTATATTTTTATTATTTTATGCACATTTTCTTCAGAAACAATTTTTTGTTTTAAATCTTGAGACAAGAAGCCGATGTGTCAGCTCAAATGTTAATACCTGTGTTACGGTTGCCATACATCCGAACTGAGTATTAAAGTGGGTTTTTTTTCCAACTCCAAAGCCCAAATGTTGCCTTTTTCCCTTTCAAATTTCAGGAAAGAAATCTGCCAGAAATATTATCTTTGACTGCTGATGCTTTGTACAAGATTTTCCGGTTTGCAAACAAAATAGCTATAAATGTGTGTTGGGTGTGTGGACTTGTGCTGTGCCTATCAAACAAACTATGCAATCAAATAACAGAATTATAATTATAATCTGAATGCCAAGATCAAACTTGACTGTTAAATCTAGGAACAAATCCTTCTTAAAGTTTGGAATTTCTGAACAAATTGTACTACTCCAGTACAACTACCAGTTGCCTGTATGAACAAGTGTTTCCTTAATACTTTGCTCCTGTTTTTGACATTTCGTCAGGAGGTCTTTTTAATTGCCACTTTGAAATATGTGTAAATATGCGTCGTGGGTGTTTTATTGGTGCCTTGCTTGACAGTGCGAACATACTTGAACATTTTAAAATGAAATTTGTATTTTTATCACTAGTGACTAGAGTGATACAAATTTGACATGGCTACTGCAATAATTCATGACTATTTCACGATTTTTCCATTTTGCTTGAGCAAAAGCTTGTTTTTATCTGTATATATTTTTGTAAAGGAGTAAAATGTGTACATAGGGAGTTGTAAGATGTTGACAGCTGAATGAACAAATAAAAACTTTTGTGCTTTCGCTACATCCTTCTGTGACTGTTCATAAGATGTAATTTGTGTCAGGGTGATGTAAATTCAATATATAAAAAAAAGTCGTTGAAGGGCAAAACCTAATATTGAATCACCACTTGACATTATGAATCAATACACGGGCAATTCTCTTTATTTCAAAACCATTTTATTGTATTAAATTTCTGCCCCCTGTTGGACATCCTTTTAGACACAATGCAAATATTTTACATTTTCAAAGCATTTTACTTCAGGTACAGAAACTTTTCTTTTAAGCAGTTGATTTCCTATGAAAAAGAAGTACTAGTACTTCACAAAACTTGGAATTCCCTCATTTGATCTGCAATTCTGTGTCAGCATATGTACAAAGGCCTTTAAAAAGCTCAGCAAATACTAAAATTTTGAAAATAAAAATATTTACAAAACAGTAACAAATAAAAGTTAATGGACAAACATTTCAAATTATTTAAATAATAGGCAAGAGAATCTTGAGTGATTTCAGCTGGTCACGATGGCACTTTCTGTTACCTTTCTGTCAGCTGTACTCTGGACAGAAGTTGGTCCCTCTCTTCCAGCTTACTCAGGAAAAGTTCCAACAGTCTATCACCACTCAAAACCTGCAGGTGCGAAAATAAAAACAACAAAATCTGAAAAAAAACTGTTCTCGAAACCAAAGAGCACATAATCAACAATCACGGACTTGGCAAAATATATTTATTCAAGATGTACTGTCCATGCTAATTTTGAGTTTGACCCTCAAAAGTGAATTTTGTTTCAAATTACTAGTTTTGGGTAAAAAAAAGGCATTTCCTTATGAATGAGACATCAATCAAAAAATCTGACCATGTTTAGTTGTGGAATAATTACTGCACAAATTTCAATTTATTTAGTTGAGGTACGGTAGACTGGTTCCATTCCATTTCAAGGAAAAATATGTAAGGACTAGGCATGCAAGTTTTCCTTGGATCTGCTGATTTCCTAGTTTTTGGGGGTTTTTTTTATTTTGCTTCTCATGAATGCCATTACAAATTGAAAAACATTGTACGGTTTGGAATTTCCTCGTTTTTTTTTCTTCTCCAAATTACTAGTTGCATGCCTGAAGGACTGGAAAAGGTTCCAGTCACAAGGCAGACCTGCTTGTGCTTAAAAGCAATCTAAAATTAAAACCCTTTTTTTTGTGAGAGGGTTGAAGATGCACACTTGGTGCTGATGCCAATGACATTCCACAGAGAGTTTATGAGATATACTTAAAAAGTGTCAAGTGTGTTAAGAATCTACTAAGTAGGCAGTGCACAATGTAATAGTCCACTTGACTCTGTACAGATAGATACCAGTAGGTGAACGCTGCAGTTGACATACATAGTACATGTATTCCTTATCAGACTACAGTAAGGCTATGTCTGAATTACTTGGCTACGGCTCACAGTAACACACATGCCTATAGGAAGTGGCTTCGGCCACATCCATAGGTGCATGTGTAATAGTAAGCCGAAGCCAAGTAATTCAGATGCAGGCTTCTTATTAAGGGAATATACATCATTTGCTTTTGCTGTAATTTTCAGAAATGGATGGAATTGGGGGGTTGGAAATATATAGCAAATATAGTTACACTGACTTTTTTGAGGTTTTGGGTTCGAAAATGCTATAAAAACCCAGAAAAACAATCATTTTCCTGTAGTCTGGTTCCCTGACTCCATATAAGAAGAAACAGAGCAGTTTACATACATTGGGGAATTGTAAGGTCAGGGAACCAGTCTAGCTGGCTTGTACCTGTTCATAGGTGTGTAATCGATTGCAAACAAGTGCGATGGTCAATTGGGGCCAGTATTTGAAAAAAAGCCAGTTTTTTCCAACGCTGATCGGCCGATCAGCGTTGGAAATTGATACAACAATACCACTTTTCTTGAAAATGACAGTATACCAGGTGCCATGATTTTACAGGATGCTTTACACTGTCATTCACTAACAGTCCAGCAAGGTATTTCAAAATGATTTGGTAGTTTTATTTTTTGATGTCTGCAAATGTTGTATTTTCCCTTTAACACTGTGTTAGCTACATAAAAGTTAACAAGTCTTGGTATATCACATTTTCTGTAAATCGAAAAGAGAGGGAGGGTGTCTTGGATAAATTAAAAGATATAAGAGACGTATACAAAGTACAAAAGTAGGATGGTCTAAAATTTAAAAAAAAATTGTCAAAATGACAGAGATACCACTCTAAATAAATTTATTGCAAGTTGGTTTAACTCAGTAGTCCCAGTACCCCTCCCTCGGCCCCCCTCCCAATAAAAGCCCCGCCTGTAGTGCCTGTAGCGCCCAGGCACCATACGGCTTTCATGGTTTCATCAGGGAATAAGACAATGTAATACAATCTAGTACAGGTGTAAATCTGTTTAACATTATAGTGTCAGTCACTGGATAAACTAAATTTATTAATTGCGTAGTAAAAGAAAAATCATACAACTTTTAGGTTAACTGAGCCGAGTTCTTCCTTTAAGCAATTTTGATCTTAGTCATGCCCGCTTCCCTCCTGAGCGATTTTGTATATCTTTTTGGTGGAGTGCCAAGCAGGGAACTCTAAGGTTGTCTGTGGTGACTGAATGTCAAAGGTTGGCCACAACAAGGCTGATCAATGTGCAATGTCTCGCAAATCATTCATCCAATAATGTAAACAAAAGCAAGGTCTAGGTTTCAATGTATCATGTTGTGTAGGTAGTGGAAATCTTGTATGCGTGATTCCTCAAATAAGGGAACAGTAACATTTGACATTTCTTCAAACTCAAAGAACAGGCGATTGTGAATCTAAAACCCAAATCAAAATTTCAAAAGTTGAATTGCCTAAAAAATTAAATTGTCACTGTGACTTCTTCTATAGCCCAGGCCTAGTTTGAGTGGCCTCGGCCTTGTGTTTTGGCGACATTCATTAGAAAAAAGTATTGTGTCCCTTCAAACTTCATTTCATGAAGACAACATGTTCATAATTTATTTGATACCCTAATCCTAACCCCTAGTAGTTCCTCAGGAATACCCTGCTAAATCCAACAGAGTCCAACCAGAGTTTCCTGCTCAATCCACCGTGTCTATATTTTCAGTTGCCTGCTGAATCCAACATTCTGCATCAGGAATGTACACAAGGGGTTTCCTGCTCAATCCAACAGGCTCCATTGGGTATATGATATAGTTGGATCATGTTGGATTCAGCAGGGTTAGGGCTAATGAATAATTAATACCTTTTGAAATTCAATCATTACATAACTTTTAATATTTCAATAAAAGTCTCTTTCTGTAGACACAAGACACCAGGCGCTAGCTGCATGCTAAGCCCCACAATTGTCACACCTGACAGTGACCACAAACACAAGATTTACTCTTTCTGGCCAACGACACTTGCAAACCTGTCAAACTTGACACGATAGGACACAGACTCTCCCCCCAGCAAACAACTCTATTTCTCTCAACACTATGTAAAGAAAACAGGGTGTCGAGCCATGCTATCATTGCTACCCCTCAGCATCAACACGACCCATGCCACGACTACGGTGGTCTGATCGTTATAAATACAAAAAACTTATATGGATCAGGTTTTTGGAGAAACTGTTGGTGGGGCTGGGTCTCAAAGATATCGGATTTTTGGATGGTGTTGCCTTCAAACAGTATTTACATTTTGGATGAAATGACATGGCCATTGCTGTTTAGACAGAGTTGTAATTGGGTAATTATAGGCAAGTCAAGTCAAACAGTTTGTTTTATCCCGAGGCTGTTCTATAAGCAGGTGCACATACAAATGCAATTACAAAGTTTGTTGAACGTCAACGTTTTCTTGAAGGTCATTTCAAAGTCCCAAGTTTTCTTGAAAGCTTTCAAGAAGAACTTTGTACCCACTTGATTTTTTGTTCTCATTAAAAGGGTATGCTGCTCTCCTCTGGAGAAACAGTATGTTTCTCTAGTCCTTACAGTGCCAACATTTACTGTCCTTAACATTTCTGTGATCAGTAATTGGTCTCCTTATATCCCTTTCCTCCTGTGAGTGGGAGTTGAGGGGGCTGAGGTTTTCCTGTCCTTCAATCAAAGACGGAGAAAGCAGTAAGGAAATACATATATAAACTGACCTTGGATGATGAGAGAGCTGAGCCAATCTGTTTGGTCCAGCGTTGATCTTGCTTTCTCTCAGCAATTTCTTCTTGGTTCTGAAAAGAAAAGGTAAATCTTTTCATAAGATGAAATTGTAATGTGATGAAAAGGTAAATCGCTGATCTTTGATGGCTCTTTGCATCAAGGTGATGTTATAGTTGGTTTTGCCCTTCAAAGATGGAATAATATACGAATACCTCAACTACTTAAAGTTGCATTCCTTCCTGGTGCTATTTTTGAGTTTCATCCCGAAAAATAGATTCCTTTTCTAAATTGCTATTTTTCTAGCAATACAAAGTTACTCACTTTTACACATGTACACTATGACTGAAAGAAATTTGCAGATGTTAGTTATGGAATGGTTCATTTACAGTTTAGACTTATTGGCTGCCAGACAATGCTGTTCTCGTGGGGTAGGCTGGTTCCCGCCCCACAGTCAGTATCGATAATGTACGGACAGGGAGCCAGTCTGCTCGCACAGCAGATCTGTTTGTGTCCAAAACTAAAACCTTTTGTTCAGGGTGTTGCAAACATCTGAAAGGGGGGGGGGGGGAGAGGTGGGGTTTTTTTGGGGGGGAGGGTCGGAATAAAACATACAAGATGATAATTCTGAATAGAAAAAAAAATTGAATTTGTTGAAGTGCACACACAATGCAACTTCTACTGAACATCTTAACTTACAAGCTTGGTTGCATTGGCCAATTCCAATATACACAGCACAAGGAACTGCAATCAACTTGTGATGTACATTTTATCAACGGTTGTGCCCTTTACTAGCATAAGACACTGTCTGTCCATCAGTGACACCTTCATCGACCCTTGACCCCTTACCTTGGCCTCCTTGTCTCCATCCTCTTCACTGCTAGCCATAAACTCATCCAGGTCCGAGGCACTCATGTTGAGAATGGATGACGCGATGCCCTGAGCTCGACTCAGTGATCCGTTCAGACCATCTCTGCTGGGATCTTGTTGTCTCGGGACTGGTCTCAACTTCTGCCGAGCATCTTGAGTCTGGCTGAGGAGGTGGGATGCTAGACCCTAATGCAGGGAAATACACCCAAGAATATTTTTATGCTATATCTCAAATTTGTGAATTTCATCAAAATGAAAATTCCCCAGAAACTTTTTTTTGGGATTGAACATTGAAAATAATTCAACAGAGCTAACTCTGTTAGTGTCTATGTATTGTTATCTTTGAAATGAAGCCAAGCCTAACACAGTTCTTAAAAGTTTAATTTGTAAAGCTAAAGGCAGGCTTTGACATCTCATCAAATAACCATCATGTTTTTCACTGCTAAGTATATGGCAACAACTCTTCACATTTTTGCTGACTAAATTTTTACAAAAATATTGACCGCAAATAATGACTGATATCACACAAATCAATTACCATGAATGTTTATCCACTGAAAACTTCGAAATCAGTTTTAAGCATGGTATAGTTAGAGAAAACTCAGGCAAAATGCCAAGAGGTTGTGGCATCCAAAGATTGCAGCGACTTCCTCGACTCATGTGAGCAGACTGAACCTGACTTTCTTGTCTCCCAAATCAAGGAAGTTGTAGCCCAAGTGTTTCCTTCCTGGAGGGAGTTCACCCCGACACCAACTTAGCTTATATATCGGCAGGAAACTGCCCTGAAGGGCATTTGTAAGGTGCTGCGTGTTGCAGGAAATTAAAGGTCACCTCCCCCACTATACATCCTCAAACAATTATGCAAATTTATGCAAAATAAACATATGAACCATATTATTTTTTTACAAGCAGACAGTTTTGAAAAGTGGTTCTTGTGATTTAAAACACAAATCCTTGTTTTACCTATGGGTTGGATTTTTTTATTTTAATTAATGGGCCTGCTTTTGGATTTGGTTCAAAGTCTGCATGCTGAAACCCAGAGGGGTGTGTTTCTGGAAGGGCAGGTCATTGGCCTAGACAGTCAACTACTACACTAGACTAGTCAGATGCTCTGCAGTACTTGCACTTTTCTCAACGATCTTCAAGACATGACACAGGCACTTAGGAGTACTTTTTAAGCTAAGGAAGAACTGGCTACTTGAATCAGAGGACAACCGGTGCAAAAGGTAAGAAGCTTGGAAGTTCTTACGGGTGCAGACCTGCAAATTGACTCCCACGTACTTCCAAAAATTATTACAAATACTCACAAGTCTCAAAGGTGTGTGAGACAACCATCAAATTAAAAGTTTATTTCATCATCTTTCATTTGCTGTTCTTTTTTGGAGGGTTAACCGATGACTTTTTGGAGAAAATTCACTGCAAAGATGATGACCCATAAAAGCAGTCCTGAAGCCCATCGCAATTTTGAAACTTGACGCCTTTGCTCTATTGCAAAATAGAGCCAATTTAGGGCCTAATTTCATCCAAATTTCACAGAAATGTGAGCTTCCTCTATGCCGCTTTCACCCTTCTTTTTTACAAATCCTAAAGCTCACGGCCCACAAAATGTGCTAATACCTGAGAATTTGAGGGCATGCAATTTGTGAATTGGCCCACGTAGGGAATTCTGGGTCTATTAGCATCTATCTGCAACCTTATGCCACAGTGGTATTTATTTTCAGGTGTTTTTTCACTAAATGATGAATTTGATGAAATTTGACTTACAAGTTCTCAAGCTAGAGACAAACACATGTTTTTGTTATCAGTAGAAAAGCTACAGACTATTGCAACACCTTTCTACCTTTTTTTATAATGAGAGATGGCATTTTTTCCCCCATTTTGAATAATTTAGCCGTATACTATCGGATATACCAAGCAGCTGATGTGGTTCCTCATCAACATGGTCACTTCTGAAAATCTCATTACACGATCAACATTGCTTATTGTCGGCTTTGCCATCATCAACATCGGAAACTCTTCAGCTAACAAGACAGAAAAGACAAATTTGGCCACTCCCGCACCGAGTTACATGACTACTTCTTCAGATGGTATCTTCACAGAGTCAAGCGCAAAGCACAACGATCAACAATGTAATCCCTGCTGTCAAGGATCTCCCGGTGCAGCAGGCCTGCCTGGAATGCCCGGAAATGCCGGGCGAGACGGCTTCCACGGACGAGATGGATTGAGAGGAGAGCAAGGCATTGTTGGACCTCCTGGGGTCAGAGGACAGGATGGTGTTGACGGTGGAAAAGGGGAGAAAGGTGAGAAGGGTGACAGTGTGACTGTGGTTGGACCAAGAGGGCTTGTTGGAGACGCTGGTCCAAGAGGATTGATTGGGCCTCCAGGACCTGAAGGGGCTGTTGGAGACAAAGGTGCTCCTGGGAATCAAGGTTGGCCTGGACCAGTGGGCCCTGTAGGAGAGCCAGGACCTCAAGGAATGCCTGGCCAGAAGGGGGGTAAAGGTGATCTTGGAAATAAAGGGAACCGAGGCATCAAAGGGAACAAAGGAGAAAGAGGGATCGATGGGAGACCTGCTCCTCCCAACGTTACAGGAGAGCCTGGTGAAGTCGGGAGACCTGGACCGATGGGGCAAAAAGGAGAGAAAGGAGAGAGAGGACCTGTCAGTTTTGTAAGCACACTAGGACTACAGGGACAGTTGACGAGTCCTGAAGAACTTGAGTTGATGCGGGAAGGGTCCAAGGGACTGCGAGGTGAGCCAGGCCTGAAAGGAGAAAAGGGAAGTAATGGAACCGATGCAGAACCTGGGAAACAGGGACCGACCGGAAGGAATGGGGTGAAGGGAGACAAAGGGGAGAGGGGTGACACAGGACCAGCTGGGATGACAGGCGCATCTGGTTCTCAAGGTGAAACAGGGCCAAGAGGGACCAAGGGGGATCCAGGATTGAAGGGAGAGGATGGGATGAAAGGATCACAGGGCGAGAGGGGTTTACCCGGGGAACAGGGTATACAAGGGGTAAAAGGGGCTCCTGGGGAACTTGGACCACTCGGGGAGATTGGAAAGCCTGGTTTAAATGGAAGTAGGGGGGAGAACGGGGACAAAGGTCAGAAAGGAGAGGTCGGAGAAATGGGTATTCCTGGGTCAAATGGTGAAAATGGAAAACCAGGGTTGAAGGGGGAACAAGGAGCAAAGGGAATGGTGGGTGATACAGGTGCCAAAGGTGAGAATGGTACTATCGGGTCTAAAGGGGAGATGGGGTTGCAAGGGGTGAATGGGTCAAAGGGTGATCAAGGGCCGATTGGACCAAGTGGAGAGAAAGGGATGAGAGGTATCGCAGGACCAAGGGGGCCACCTGGAGATAAGGGGTCTGTGGGGATTGTTGGCCAAAAGGGTGCAAAGGGGGAACAGGCACATGCTGGAAAAAAGGGGGATATTGGGCCTGTTGGAGTGCCAGGAAAAGAAGGGGAGCCTGGGTTAATGGGGATACAGGGACCAATGGGTGAAAAGGGTGAAGAGGGGCAATGGGGTGAACATGGTGCTAAGGGAGACAAGGGGGATAGGGGAGGGAGGGGTAAGCAGGGACCTCCTGGGTTATGGGGTACAAATGGACCAAAAGGTAATCAAGGCCCAGAAGGACCCCCTGGTCCTGCAGGCCCCATAGGCCCACAAGGGGTGAAGGGTGACGTAGGACCAAGAGGGGTACAAGGTGACAATGGTGAGAAAGGAGATCCTGGAGTGCAAGGAGCGATTGGGAAATGGGGTTTGAAGGGCGAGATTGGGGGCCCCGGTGGTCCTGGACCGAAAGGTAGCAAGGGTGACGTTGGGCCAGCTGGTGGACCCACAGGACCTAAAGGGGAACCAGGAAAGGATGGAGTAGATGCAGAGAAGGGTGAGAAGGGTGAAGCTGGGCAAAAAGGATTAACAGGATTCATGGGTGACATGGGGGATAAGGGAGATAAAGGAGATCCGGGTATTAAGGGGTTAAAAGGTGAGCTGGGTTTCAAAGGAGACATAGGGATGGTTGGACCTATGGGGTTGAGAGGATACATCGGTAATCCAGGGCTTACAGGTCCTGCAGGAGAAAAGGGGGATAAGGGAGAACCAGGCGTTGATGGGATCAAGGGGGATATGGGATCCCTTGGGATGCAAGGTGTTAATGGTACAAAGGGGAACAATGGACAGAAAGGGGAAATGGGGGAGATGGGTATTACTGGAGAAAAAGGCAACAATGGGACAGAGGGACCTCCAGGAGCCCCCGGCCCAAAAGGGAGTGGAAAAAAAGGTGTCAAGGGGGAACAGGGTACTGATGGGGAGATGGGTGAGAAAGGGGAAATTGGTGAACCAGGAGCGAAAGGACAGAGAGGAATATGGGGTCTAGAGGGGGTCAAAGGAGCACAAGGTCAAACAGGGTTACCAGGGTTAACTGGGCCAACGGGTGAGAAGGGAGAAAAGGGGGAATCAGGTGATGTTGGAGCCAAAGGAGATGGAGGGCCTTCTGGGTCCCCTGGGATTGGTATCATAGGACCTCCTGGAATTCCAGGAGAGCCTGGAAAATCAGTGGCCATAGCTCCCTACCGCCAATCTGCCTTCACGGCAAGGTACTATCACAACAGAGTGGATCTCAATAATCAACGGGTGCCGTTTGCTGTTGTTGTCTCCAATGTTGGGGGGCACTTCCAAGGTGATGCCTTCACCACCTCAACAGCCGGAACGTATGTGTTCCAGTTCAATCTTGAGTACGGGGAGGGGCTTCTGAAACTGGTCAAGAAGGGGGCATCTATTGAGTTGATGTCCACAGAGCGGTCAGCGATGGCTGCAGTTCAGCTGGACGTTGATGATCAGGTGTGGTTGGAGATGACCACAGATGGAATGCCTCAAGCATTGGCTGTTAACTTCAGTGGGTTTCTCCTCTATGTTTCTTAACAGACTGCAGTTGAAAATTCTCACGTAGGATACACGTTGAAAAAAAGATTTAAATTACTGCAAACTGCTACTGATGTTAAGGATGTAGGTAAAAAATATGTAGGTTTCTAAATTATATTTTATCGGTTGATATTCAACTTGTTTTACCACAAAATGGAGGTTTCTCTTTTTTGTACATAAGCTTTTAATATATCTTAAACAACTTGGTTTTTTTTTGTGAAGTAATATTGACTCATCACAGGCATTTTCAAATGATCATGAATAAACTTGTCACAGCTTGCAGAGGGTGGGAGGCTCCTACAACATTAAAAAAAAATCAATTTCTGCAATTTTTACTACATGCTTTTTAAAGGAAAAAAAAGGAAGTTAAAGTCAATGCCCTTTCTATTTAGAAAGGAGCATTATCACAGAGTTGTAATGACTCGAGTCCAAAACTCGACTTGAGTCCGACTTGAGTCACAATTTTTGGTGACGTGACTTGACTCGACTCGAGTCCGAATGGGTAACTGACTTGACTTGATCACTGCAAGCAAATGAATCGACCTGAATCGAGTCCCCTCATCCGAAGACTCGACTCTAGTCGAAGGCTCATAACACGCAAGTCCCAAAACTGTGATACCGGCACAAATTTTTATTATGTTCGCGTTACCGTCAAGTTGTGGCTGTGTATTGCGTACAAATATACACTGTATCACGGACTCCAAACTCATGGTTTTATAATGTAACACACAAAATACTTTCCCGGAAACAGATGTGTAACACATTTCCTAATTCTTGGTTTCATCATCGACTTTTGCCGATTTTTTTAAGCCCTTGATAGAACTCCGGTAAAATGCATGTCCCGCTTTCAAAAAATAATTTGATATTTTCTATATAATCAGTTAATCAGAAAGAGTTTCGTATGTTGCAATTTGGTTTGACGTTGTCAGCATACAAACTATTTCAGACCCGAAGCCAAACCAGAGATAAAACCGAACTTTCACTTCTTGTTAACCGTAACGTAGATCTTTGGTAGAAACGTCCAGCAGAAACTGTCTATTGGGTACCATGCAGCATATTTACATGTCTTTGTGTTCCTAATTCCATTCTTTACTTTATAAGATGGTGCTCAAATATCAGAGACTTGAATGGACTCAAGCATAAATTTGACTCGACCACACTGTGACTCGACTCGACTTAACTTGACTTAACTCGACCTTGTTGACCTAATGACTGGACTCGACTCGAGTCACTTCCTTAAAATGACTCGATTTGACTCGAGTCACAAAATTCAGTGACTCGTTACAACTCTACATCACCCACTGTTAAGGATTCTTTAACAATGAACAATATTTGTATGCATATCTTTATCACAATTGTACACGTTAATCCAAAATATGGTGTGCATGAATGAATGTAGACATATTTTTAAAATAAACTGTTTTGAAATTACGACCTTGCAATGAATTCTTGTATTTGTAATTTTTTGTGATTTATCTAAATATGCTTACATACTTTGTGTATCACTTCCAAATAACATTTTTGGGAACCAAATGTACAAGCAGGAGAACGTACCACTAACCCTTTACACTGACCATAGTGTTAAGCAGCAGCCATGCTGAATTCAAAAACTTATTATGGCCACCGACAGCCACCCAAAACTGAAAAGTTTGTTTCCAATCAGATGAAACTATTTGTACTTTGGGCCATATTCATAAGTGTGCTGCTCAGTTGCCTACATGCAGGCGATGTATAGATCATTTTATGATAAATGTGGAATTTCCCCTGTCTTTGATACCTCAGAACTTTGAAATTTGCCATTCAATTGAGAAAGATTTCAAACATTTTGTTTATTTGCTGGGGAAGTAGTTTGCTATTCATAATCGCTCTTGGAGCTTGTATCCGACGGATCACTTTGTGAACACTTTACAATTTCCTATTTTCTAGCAATGCAGAAAAATCTATAAAGCTTTCAAAAAGAACTGCAGTTATGAATTTTGTTCACAAATTTATCCAACGGTGCTGACATTTTCAAAAGAAACTGTATTTTTCAAACTGGCTCGGCCACCAGCCAGCATTGGAACTTTTACTTTTCACTGTTCTTAACTTTTTTTTTTCACTTTTTTTATTCTCTCTTTTTTTGCAATTTGATCACACACATGAAGAAAGGGCAAGCTTGCTAGACTGATTCTCTGACCTTACACCCCTTAAAGTGTATTAATTGCTTTGTTTCATCTTAAGGGGGGGAGGAACCAGACTACAAGAACACGATGGTTTTCTTTTTGTTTTTCAGCATCTACAAGCCCAAAACATGATACAAGTCAGTTTAACAATATATGCTATAACAATCCTCTAAAATAAATTATTTTATTAAAAAAAAAGCAAAGCAAAAAGGTTACACATTTAACCACTTTGCACCAAGATTATTATAGCTGAAAATTTTGATTTTCGCAAAAGGCAAAATTTTTCAGCCAACTTCTGATACACAGCCAAACGCCACAAAAACTGATTCGCAAGAGTCATGTCAATAGTATTTGTACAATATTTCTTGCCAAAACCTCATGTGTTTCAATACTCAGAGGTGTGCACTGGAGCGTAGATTGTTGAACAATAGGCCGTAGACAACTGCCAATTCAAGATCAACCTGCAGTCTGCCTCCACAGACTTCATGGACTTTGTGTGTGTGTGTACAAAAGGCACGAGGGATTAGCGTGTTAAGACGTCACCTGGAGGTGAGTCGAGGCAATCTTGACGTTTTAACATGTCAGCCGTGCCTGCAGTGTAAGTGTGTATGATAACAGCCAGTGCATGTTATCACGTCCTCCAACATGAACTGGTTAACAGATTTGTTCTCGTGTTGGAAATGTTGGATTCCAGCACAGCACACCATGAAAGTGTTTGAGGTACAGTGGAATGTCTCTATACCGAACACCGCTATAACAAACATTCGGCTATACCGAACATCGTCTTTGGCTCCCGATTATTGTGTACAAAACGTACTGAACATTGTGGTTGAAAAATATAAACAGAAAGTGGCTATCATTTCCCCAAGGAATAGAAGGGTAAAGCCACCTATCGCCGTAGGTAGTAAGCTCAAAAATTATGTAATTACATAATTCAATTGTCGGGATGAGTTCAAAGTCTTCCGTTCACAAGTACCCCCTCACTAGCGAAGAAGGAACAGTTGGGGGTGACCGACCGACACCATCTTGTAAAAGGGCGCCCTCTTTTGTTGGCACACGGACCCCATACCGGGGCGTGCAGGGTGAGGTTCTGAAGAGCGCTATTTATTTAAAAGTGAGTACCGGAGCATCGCCACCTTAAAACTGCTATACCGAACGATCGCTATTATGAACAATTTGTGTGGATCCCACGGTGTTCGTTATAGCGGCGTTCCACTGTACAGGTATGATGAACTAACAATTAGTCCATGGGGAAATTACACACATTTCTCCACACTTTGTGCACCAATCAGAACATCTGAAGTCACTGATCAAGCCGGACACCATCAGTATCTCTGAAGTAAAAGGTAACTGGTCTTATTTGCTTCAAAGTACAGTCCACATTACATTGCCGGTATACAATTACTGGCAATGTAATGTGGATGGTATTTTGAAACAAATATATGTCTGTTTCGTGTTGAACATCAGCCTACAATGTAATGGTGAACATCAGCCTACATGTAAACCTACATGCTACATGAGGGATTTAGTGCCACATATCAATTACAGTCATTAACCTCCTGCTGTTTCCTCTCCAGGGGATGAAGTAGACCACATGACCTGAGGCTTAACTGACCTCAACTCAGGATAAGGTCAGGGAATGAGTGAATTTGATTGGCTGCATGTCCTTGATGCCCAGGTTACCTTATAGACTGAGTTATTGGTTGATTTGTGACGTACCTTACGCCGCCTGCACTATAGCAAAGTGTGAACGTCTCTAGTCGAGCACTGAAAAAAAAATGTCATTGCGCGTATGGATCCTCCTGTCTCTGCTGTACGTTATCGCGGCGCGCGTTATCAGGCTAAGCAACCAACCCCAGTAGGTTGGTTCTAAATAGTCGATCTATCGAGTCAACCAATTGACTGTAATTGGCAATAGACTGGGAACCTGTCCTCATGTGAGCACAGGAAATGGCCTTCCAGCTTTTCATATACATATGTACAAAGCGAGATTGGCCAGGCTATAAGAATATGCTATGTTGTATTTATGTCTGAGAAGGTTGACATTTAATTAAACTTGACCTAATGTCAAAGTCCATCATGGCAGGAAGCAGTCCTGATATAAAGATGCGACCCCCCTCTATATTTCTTGCTTCATCCCGAAAAATAGATTCCCCTTCTAAATTGGCATTTTTGAGTTTTACAAAAGTTATTCAAACGGGGTATAGGTTAAGGTTCTCACCCCACGATCAGTTTCGATAATGAACGGACCTGTTTGCTCGCAAATTGGATCTGTTTGTGCCCAAAACAAAATAATTTTTTTCTCTGAGGGTTGCAGTTTTTTTGGTTGGAATAAGAGATAAAAGTTGAAAAGTAATAGAGAAAATAAAATTGAATTTGTTGAAGAGCACAGGGTTTGCAAGTTTAAGTCCACTCTCACATCTAATGTACATGTAAATGTTTAAGTGATTTTGAAACCTCTCATAAAAATAAAATCCCCTTTAATCCCATTTTAACAACACCACGGGTTTTCTTAGTATTCACACACACTGGCTTTCAGTATTCATAATGCATGTGTGTCTGTGTGCATGTTTTCACGGACACATTCTTGGAGACGTCTCCTAGGTTGAATGTATTGAGGAAGTTAGTCACGCCACTGTAGCTACAGGAAAGAGATGGAGCTTGCCCCTTGCCACTCAGTCCACAACAGAGGGCGTTATTTGAGAGAGCATCCGTTTCAACGTTGGCTCTGATGTGTAGGATATAGGCCCTAGTGCTTATAAAGTCATGATGGTGTTCACAGGCATATATCCATGGAGATGGGGAGGATACATCCTCCTCACACACTGTTTGATGGGGGGGGGGGGAGAGATGGGCCATTGATCATTGCCCCCCTCCAGATTTGTTAGCTGAACAAAAACACCTGTTACAGTTCATGGGGTAAAAAAACATGTGGAATAAGGCCAAAAAAAAAATCGTTCTCTGGTCAGACAAAAGTCCCGGAATTGACGCGGCCACGCGGCTTTCTTTTTTTTTTTTTTTGGCTTTTCTTTTTTTTTCTTCAAGCTTGGATTGTACAGACAAGGTGGGGTACTATTTTGCTGTTTTGGTGTCCTTGTGTACATTGCTGTCCTCCATAATTTGCCTTGGTGCTTTCGATCATTTGCCTTGGTGCAATTTCCCATTCCTTGGTGCTCTTTGGTAAAAAAAATTGAGGAGGTGCGGAAATAGAGGGCGCTGTTGGAGCTACCGCGGAACATTTTGGGAAAAAAAAAGATCGACGCGCATGATTAAAATCGACGCTCGCGCTGACCAGAGACCGACTTATTTTTTTTTTTGGCCTAAGACACAACTAACATCCAAGCCACTGATAAATGTATTTCAATGTACAGTTAACAGTAAAAATGGTGGATGGAAAAATTGCACATTATTGATACAAGATTCCACAGCACTCCCTAGTGTGGAATGGCATCAAGCCCAATTACACCCTGTCTGTGGAAGTTTCCGGATTTTCCGCAGTAGTCTTTAATTCGCCCACTTGTTGACATGGAGGAATTGATAGTTTAAGGCAAGACACCTTGAAGGGATGGGTTAGGGCGATACATTCTTAAGACATGAACAAACAACATACTAGACAGATCATTTCACCACAGCACACAAAAAATTGCTTAGCACAGACTAATCGTGCTACATAAGCCAAAATAAAATATCTCATCAAATTCACACATACCATCACTTTAGCTTTTGTGGCACAAATACTTGCTTAGCCACTCTGTCCCAGGATATAGAATGTCTCCACACCCTTCCCCAAACATCTCCGGAACAATTAAGGTGCTGAACATATATATACCGATACATGAAACTCTCTCAGAACATGGACCTGCCGCTCTAAACTTCAAAAGTAGACTTACTCATAACCAAGTCACATTCAAAGTATCAAACTCAATTTGTGACTGCAACGGACCATTTTTTTTATTGGAAAAAGGACAACAGTGAAACCAGGTGGAAAGAATCAAACCAAGTCACATTTCACATGTTGAATCTAGTTTGAGTAGACAACAACAAAATGGAAAACTTTTGAATGTTCACCGACTTCCGCCAACCCTCCATCAATACAGTTAACTAGTTTGTTTATACAGTTCACATTACAAGAGTCCTGTTCAATCTATCAAGCTTTTAATCATTTTAAAGGTGAACAAAGACGTTGACTGGAGCCGGGTTTTGAACCTGCAACCTCCGGCTTGCAGTTACGGGGATCTACCAACTGAGTTATTTGGGGGTCCCCCAATCCAGTCGGACACAAAATACAGCTGTAATGAGCAGAACACCATGGGGCAGGGCTTTTGTATTGGTCTAATTGTTTAAAGGTATAGTCCATCATTTGTCATTTGTGCATTTTGTTTGTTTGAAGCAACAAACGTGCTCAAAATCTAAAGAAGGGTGATGAACAACTATAAACCTGATGAAGTGTCAGCTCAGCTTCAGCTGTATATTTCGAGAAAAACAACATTCTAGGATCTCAATTTCAAATCAAAAGCTACTGAATCATGTTTTGAATTGAGCCTGAATTCAGCGTCCGAGACACATTCTCACTGAGCCGATTGCAGCTACGCGATGTCGGGCACTGAGCCGACGAATTATAGCAACCGCGCGTGTGAATCACGTCAACAATTGTGCGCGCTTCGGCGAATAAAAAACGAACTACTAACGGAAATTTCCAACGATGCATCCCTTTAGACGCATCGTTGGAAAGGCCTCCTTTCGTTGATTTCTTCAAAATGACAGCTTGCCAGAAAGAACAATTTCACAGGGAGTTTGGTTCCTTATACTAGCTTTCAACCAAGTATGTTTTTCAACAACAAATATGTCGTGCTCTATGGTTTATAAAGGGCATTAGTCCGAAGCTGTAAACCTGCATGTCATGTAGTCAGGGATCATGCCCAAAGTCACGATGCTAGCAACATTAGCGATGCTCCAAACCTGGGAAATAGCTCTTTATTACAAATTCTAATCCGTTGACTCACTTGATACAGGCAAGACAAGACAGAGAAGTATATGATATCATATTATGATGTCAAAAGGGAGTACTGGTTAAAAGCGGCTTAGGATCAGCCCCCTAGGAGGATGTAATCTATTAACTTTTGACCTCAGCCAGGGGCAAGGCTGGGCTGGGTCTGTTTATTGAGCTCCTTGCAGGTTGGTTAAAGGGACTCGGGAATCCAAGAACGAGTCCAAAAATAAAGCAGCTCGAAGTATGTGGACAGAAAGGGGGGTCCAGTTATACTTGCAAATACCATGAAGGAATATTCCTCCATGCAAATACCAAGCGGGGCCATAAAACTGTCTATCTGCTCAAAACTAACCACATTTTTAAATGGAAAAAACAATTAGAAAAAAATGTTGCTACCTGACGCCACTTTTTTTCTTCACATATCATCTCAATAAGGGTCAGTCATTGCAAAAATGATGATAAGACAAGACAAGCATGCAACTTGGAATTAACAAAAAACGAGGAATTTTCAATCTTTGCAGGACTTTGTACAGTGTTTTTCAATTTTAAATGGCAAAAGTCTGAAGTGAAAAACGAGGAAATCAGCTGATCTGAGGAAAAGTTGCATACCTGACAAGAGTGTGGGACTGAGAAACATTCTCAATTTTGTTAGGAAGTACTTGGAAAATTTTCTTGACTCTCCATAGACTTTGTACACAACCGCTGAAGAGGCGTCAGGATGCAACATTTTTTTCCAACGATTCTTGAAACTACATGAATTGGTTCATAAGATGAAATTTGGGGTGGTGTAAATTCAATATTGGGTTTTGCCCTTGGTTGCAAAATAATGATGTAGCGCCGTGAGCGCCAGTCCTGGTGGAGACGTGTGCTTTATAAATACCAGCCTGGTTGCGGTTCCCACTGCTATATGAACCAGCCACCTGATCCCAAGCTCCTATGGGGGAAATTAAACCAATTGCTACCAATAAAAAATGGTCGTATCCCTTAAACTGAAGCTATAAAATGACAACCTATAGCCACATGAAAGGAATGCCAACTATGTGCACATTATGTTCTCAGTGAACAGCATGATACACAGCTATGTGCTGGAGTAAGGGTTAGCCCGCTGAGATCTGTTTGGATTCAAGAAATCTTCAGATTTGATCAAAAGGCTCATTATTCATCAGTGACTAGTGGAGGGGATGGAGGACATTTACCTCGGTTAGCTTTGGGCTTTGGAACTCATTTTGGTCCTCCTTCACCCCCCCCCCCCAACAAAAAAAGGGTTTCTGCAAACCGTTTTATAAGATTTCCTGAATGTAAAAAAACAAAGTCACTTTCAGTTTCATTTTTCCCCTCAATCATTTTCATTTCCTTTTTATTAAATTTGAACCCCCTCCCCCCCCTCCCCGAAAAAAGAGGAAATTGCTCAAACTCTGTCAGGCAGCAAGTCATCAGGCCTGTTGGTGTCCCATCTTGCGCAAACATTCCATCCTGAGTTGACAACAAATCCAGGAAAAAAACACTGTCCAAGAGGAGCAATCGGTCATAGAATTGTGAAATCATATATTTGACCAAACGTCTTGCAACTCTAATTAAAATTTGGCTGGCCTCTTCCATGCGTCAACGTAGATCAGAATCAACACCACGTCCTTGGGCCGCTTGCTATATCCGTTCCTGGGATTAACTCAAACCTTCCAACCATCCAAAACATTCCTCCCGAACGAACGGATATATTTAACTTCATTAATGGCGATGGAGAATGACGGGTATGGAGTTCTAGATGATTTAGTGCCATGAAACATTCCTAGAGTGCCCTGTGCAGAATTCATTTTGAAATAACAGGGGGGAGGGTTTTTCATAGAATTTATAGCCCAGGAAGAATTCTCATGTTTTTTCCCCTAAATTTCGGATTCGGCCTACCAGGGTGACAGAAATCAAAAGGGATTAAGTTGCAAGAGAATTAACAAAGAGTAGAGTGTAGGATCGAGAAAACAAGGGTCAAATGACAAACTGACTGCAAAGTTTGAGGACGGGTGTGGAAGTTACATGCTTAAAATATCCAATGTTGAAAACCTCCCCACCTCAAATTTGAATGGATGCTTCTTTGTGGTATCTGTAAAAATGTACACAAGGTCAAGGATTCTGTTTTGAGACATTTAGAATTACAGAATTATGTTTTTAGAAGCTGATGTCAGGATTTTCGAGGAAAAGATCACAGCTGATTAGGGAGACAGACAAACAGTCAGACAGCTGCCGAACACTTCAAGGAAATGCTTGATCAAGTTCCATTCACAATCGAGAAAATGACTGAAAACTAAAGCTGCCACAGACAACACATCCGCATTTTTTTACGCTTCAAACGGCACGTTTTTCTGTAGCCTGCTCTGGCACAGTTTGCCCCAAAAGTTGAACAGTTCAAATCTCTGAAAGAATCAAATTGACAGCAAATTACAAATCCTAATGAAATCAGTGACAATTGGGATTTCATCGAATTCCCGGCATTTGATTTTACTGATTTGTTATTTTCTTTCACGTGGAGCTGACCTTCCCATCTCAATTCAATTTTAATATTAATTTAATTCATAGTTGGTCAGCAAAAAACAAATCACATGGCCTTGATCTGGACATAATGACCAATTCTAGTCCAGCAGAGAATCTACATTAGCTCAAAACAGGTGAGGTGATCGATGCCCATGTCCAGAACGAAATGGCAGAAACTATTTCTTTTCTTTGATGATTTGAAAGTCCATCTGGTTAAATGAATGGTAGCAGAAGGAAGTGCAGACCGTTTCTGAAAGTGGAGGGACACAGCACATAATGTCTCTGTTGTGGGTATCCGAAAATTGACGGCAAAGACAAAAAATGTAAAAGTGGGAGGAGGGGGATGCTCTAGGTTTTATACTCCCCAGCTAAAGCTGGTACTTTTTTTGTAAAAACTCCTAGCTGGGTGGAGAGAGGCAATTTGATAAGGGTGACATTTAAACTTGCTTTGATTGGTCAAGAGCGATGTGTATATATAAGAATGATAAAGCACCTGTTGCTCAATGTTAGGTCAGAGGTCAAGAGCAACACATTCCATGCATACCACTGAGCACGATATTGCACCAATCAGAAGAGAGAAAAGTTAGATGTGGCAGGTGCACATTTAGTGAAAATAAGTGCAAATCAGGAATTCACAGACACGCACAAGAGTGTGTATAGATCACAAGTTGTACGTTTTTAGAAGTTGATGTCAGGATTTTCGAGGAAAAGATCACAGCTGATTAGGAAGACAGACAGACAGACAGCTGCCGAACACTTCAAGGAAATGCTTGATCAAATCAATCAAGAAAAAATCAAAAAATGAAAGAAACTACAAGCTGCACAGACAACATTACCACATTTTTTTACGCTTACGCGGTTTTCTGTTTTCTGTAGCTCGTTGCCAAAAGTTGAACAAAAGTTGAAAAGTTCAACAGAATCAAAAGAATCAAATTGACAAAAAAATGAAATCAGTGACAATTGTGATTTCAATCAGAAGAGAGAAAAGTTAGATGTGGCAGGTGCACATTTAGTGAAAATAAGTGCAAATCAGGAATTCACAGACACGCACAAGAGTGTGTATAGATCACAAGTTGTACGAAGCTGAACATTTTTTTCCACGATAGCCACCCCCAAAAAAAGTAAACAAATGGTAGCCCTAGATGTTTGTTTGATAATTAAATCACTTTCTTTCAAACTCAAAAGTTTGAGTGAAAAGCTTCCTGGGCATGGTACAGGTATGTGAAACCACTTTTTAAGGACTTAACTTTTGAAAATCTGAAGTTGCTTTATCTTTTCGGCAAAGGTTGTTTCCTTATCTAGACCAATTCCTCCATCCATCCAAAAAGAAAACCCAGACAAGTCCAATTGAGCTCATTAATTCTGAATCCCCTGCCATAATGGGTTTCCACATAAAGGCTTAGTGCCTTAAAGGCATATAGGATCATTTGCTTTTATCCCAAAAGTAACCTACCAAATTATTATCAAAAAGCTTACTTGGATTAAAGATCTTACTGGCATTAAACACCCCGTGAAATTTTCTGTTTGGCTTGCTGTCATGTAAAAGAAATCAAGACACATTGGTGATTTCTAACGATTATCATTTGACTGATTTTTTTTGGAAATACAGACTTTTATCGTGTTTTGTGATCAAAAGCTTGTGCATGGTTTTTCACTGTTTTCTGGAAAAGTGTAATATCCTCTGAGCTGAAACTTCAACAGGTTAGGTTTTGAACATTTTTCTTTGGATTTTGAGTGGTGTTATCAATGGAAATGAACAAAGTGCATCATGAAAGCAAATATTCTGTATGCCTTTAAACAATCCCAATTACTCAAACCATGGAGGAAGGAATAGACTAAAACGTGCCTACATGTCTTGGCCCAACTTTTAAAACCTTTTAACATTGAGTTCAACAGACAGATGAAAAGTCCAAGCAATTTACAAATCACCCGCAAGGAAATTCCTGAAATTTAGAATAACCTAATAACCAAGATCCTTGACTTGATAATAAGAGGCATGTGGGTGGACATGTTATCCCAATGGTCAACCAATTTGGGTCAATAGTACGAAGTCGGTAAATGCCGATTGCAGCCAGCGATTTTCTAGTGATGTTCGTAATTCTTCACAGGCAGGCTATTAACCTCCCAGAGTCCAAAAGCTACCGCTGAAGGGCTCAGGAATTCAACCCCTGAATTCATAACTATTCCTTTTAAAAATGCTTCAGAATACATCATCGGGAAAAAAAATACTAACCAGGCTTTTGAACCTGAGTCCTCAAAAATACTTTATTTCATGTTTTTAGGGGGAGCTACAATGTAGTCAGACCTCATTCGCTCATGCCCTGTGCGTAAACTTATGAAAATACATGTATATGAGCAAATAATGTTGGGATTAAATGGAGAAATAGCTTTTAAAAGCACCCCAGAGAAACGATGCTGAGAAATAAGTCTGCTAAGATAGAAGAGGGCAGGATTACAAAATGGGCAACTGAGCCGATGGAAATATCTTTCCATTAGTACATGAGTTTTCATGTGTTGTTGTTTACCACATTCAGCACTCCAGACTCAAGAACCATTGAGTTTCAAGAAAATTGGTGTTGGAGCTAGATAAGCCAAACATTCCTGGATGTCCCCACCCATCTACATGTATAAGACCGATTGAGCTCTGCTGGTAAGGGTCGGCTTATAAGTGTGACGCCTCACAGGTCTGACGCCTCATAAGTCCGAGGCGTCGGATTTATGAGTCGTCGGACTTATGAGGTCCGACCCTGCATAAGTCCAACGCCTCATAGCTCCGATGCCTCATAAGGCCGAAACAGCATTTGTCCATTGTCAGACTCATGAGGCATCAGACTTATGAGGCGTCGGACCTATGAGGCCGAATTTATGCCTCATAAGTCCAACAGATGCCTCATAAGTCTGACGCCTCACAAGTCCGAAATTTTGGACTTATGAGGCGTCGGACATATGATACGGCCCCGTTGGTGAGACCCTCGAACAGGTACCTCAGAGGTCGTAGGTTCAAACCCCGCTCTAGGCTTTTTTTGTTCCCCACTCTTAAATATAAAAAAAAACAGTGGTAATTACCAAATAGTATGTAAGTCCAACCACCCTCCTGTGAAATGGGCACCGGAAAGCTTCAGGCAAACTTTGAAATCCAGTAACGGACAAACATGTTTCTCCCAAGCACGGGTCCAGGACAATTATACTTAACGGGCTTCAAGCTCAATAACACGACTCCCACACAGCAGGTGAACCTTGTTAGGCCCAGGGGCCACACAGGCAATGTCAAGTAAATTGGGTACATTTTTTTTACACTGGCAACAAGATTTGACTGCTAATTGATTGGCACTGAAGCATACAGGTTGAGCATTCAAGTGGATGAAGACATACTGCTTTGATGAAATGACCAACTTGGGCCAATAGAGCTAGTCATTACTTGGCTACGGCTTACAATAACACATGCACCTATGGAAGCAGCCGTAGTCACTTCCAACTACCTGTCTTAGCCTTATTTACACAATGACAGAACTTAAAAAAAAATATATTTGTCAGAAATTTTCAAGCAGTCTGTGGCAGCTTAAGCAATTTATTTCTACTTGCCAAGTAAAATATTTAGGTTAAAGTAAAGTAAAGCGCTTTGTGACTCTAGCAACATTTTTCTCTAAGATAAAGAGAAACAAAAAAAGCAACAAAACAACCAAACAAAGCAAAACAAAACAATTTAAGTTTTTGTTTACACATCCCACACCAAAAATCCACATAGATCAAAGAATTAATCAGGAATCAATAAGAAATACACACTTAACAGTGCAGGATTTTTTTAATAATAGAATAAAAAGTACTGCAGTGCATAACATAAAAAAACTTCAATGCTCCGCCACGTCTTGAAATGCTATGCGTGTATAGTAAAGCCACCTTCTAACTCCTACTTGAGTTCATGAGACCTTTTTTTCTTGTCAATGTTGTGCAATTGCTGGATGCAGCGTTTCAGTTATGGTTAGAGGTAATGTACATGTTAGCACGTAGTCCATGTCCAGTACCTTATAAGCAGGTGGAGAGTCAATTAAGGCCGAGAAATAAAAAGACTAATTTCTCGTCCGGCCTTTGGTTTTTTTAAATGAGGGAGGTGGGCGTTTTTTTCCCTTCTTTTTTCTCTCCCAAGATAGTGGATTTTCAATGATGGTGAATGGATTTTTCAATTTTCTCGACTATTTTGCAGATAAACAATAGCATCCAAAGGAGCAATAACCCATACTACATAGCTACAATTTTGTTGGAAAAAAAATTTAAAAAACAATATATTGACAATATATGTGCAAAATATATATTGCAAAAGTATGAAATAAACAAAATGGTTCCAAAAAGGAGGAGGCCGGGAAGAAAAGGAAGCAGGCATGGACTAGAAACTGGTTTATTTGTTCACTTGGCCCAAGTCAAGGCAAAGCTGATCTGGATTACTACTTGCACATACTTGAGATTTCTGGGAAACCCTGCATACTTTGCATTGACAAGGCTATGTGTCTCAGACTTATGCAATACCGGATACTATAAATCATTTTAATTTTGAAAAATCAATTTATATTTTTTGTGTTATTAATCACTTTTACTGAAATCTTCCCACCCCAAAAAAACCCAAATCGGTTGACCTGAAGTACCCCCTAATTGTGGTAAATTGCAGTGGTATCTGTCTTTTGTATACATGGGCATCGCCAGGATGTTTTTCTAGAGGGGGTCAAAGCCCATTTTCCCCCCCAAATCCCAATATTTTCCAGCGTTTTCCCGATTGATCATTTTTGGAGGCTGGGCAGGGACATTTGCGCCCCCTCCCCATTAAATTAACAACAATATAATTTTGCGCTTAGTTTCTTTTTTCCCCCTTTTCTTACCCCCTTTTTTTTGTGTGCTTGTCCAGGGGAAGGCAAGCGCCCCCCCCCCTTGCCCCCCCCCCCTCGGGACGCCCATGCAGTCTTGTATCCAAGGCTACTCACAAATCACTTAACAAAGACACAGCTTGAAAACTTGAAACAAGTTGAAAAGCTTGAAACATCACGACCAACCAAACTTGCACGTTTCCTTTTCATGTGTGTCAACCAAAGATGAATGACAGAGAAAATATCAAACAAAAATATCATAAAGATTCTTCCTCTACATGTAAAGGGTCCACTGTTAGTCGATCAGCAATTAAACAGAATAATAACCTTTTCCAAAAATATAGTATGGAATACTTCCCCCCTCTCATTGTCCCCGTCCATCACCTGCATAATGTGGGGAAACTCAGACTGCATGTACCTCACACGCAAACAGTTTAAACAGTACAACCAAAAGTTTATTTAGTTAACCTTCAAAGTTCAACATACAATCATGTGTTCCCCCATGAATACCTGGCAAAAAAACATTTGGCAGAAATCACTGTGTTACCTTGGCAACAGAAAGAACAAGGGTTTGAAAAAAAACCTTCAACATTATTGCCAGCACAAAAAGCATGAAGAATTTTTTTTCCCCTGATTAGCACTGTAAAAAAGATGAAAGTTTAAAAGCAAACTTGACACTGACTTAACCACCGACTGATGTATTACTTCAATGTCGAATGAGGACAATATAGTTTGTTTCCTAATTCCCCAAAGTCAAGCCAAGTTACTACAACCTCCCTAGCGTGTTATGAGGGAAGCAAATAACTCGTATGTCAGCCAGGGGCGTGCACATGTTAAAGTACCTGTGCTCATGAATGTCAGCCTTCAACTTGAGGCAATTAACTTTGCACTTGATCTGTCAACCACAAGCAGACCGCGGTCTGTAACAACAGTCGGTCTCTGACATCACCGGTACCCTTGTCTAAAATGCTTGCCAAGGACCAAAGACCTTGATGTGTACGTGTGTGTAGCGCCTCCATCAGATATATGGGCGCCAATCATCCACGGTGGAATGTCAGAGTGTGCATGACAAGCTCACAGTTAGCAGTGACAGCTATTTGAATGCTGTCTCGATCTCTCTCTAGCCTTGGCAGGCCGTTCACGTGCTGCAAGTTACTGGCAGACTTTTTGGAATCATCGTAACTATTTCCTGACTTTGTTCTTCACGACCACACGCAACCATCATCTGACCAGAGATATTGTAAGTTGTTGAACTTCTTTGGAGCATCAGTAGCTGATCTGGACACCAGATACCAACACCAGATACCAATGAACTCGTCTCCTCGGTCCGACTGAAACATCTTGGTGATCAACTCTTTGAACGCTGCTGCCCAACCTTTCAAGCAACAGCCCACATTGCTGAAGACATGATGAGGACGGTTTTACCATGATGATCCAATTAATGTGCTGAATCTGTGACGTAGTCAACTGATTTAAACTTCACATCATCTTCGTCTTTGCTAAAACGTGGAACACCCTCTTTTTATCTTTTGACTCCATGCACTTTCTCTAAAGAGTTAAAGTTTTGCATAGGACCAAAAACCTTCAAAACTGAGGACTGGAATTGTATTGCTACTGCTACATAACCAATTGAAACAACCGAACTGACTCAAAGTTCCAGAAATCAAGAACAATGTAATTAGTGAAAAAAAAAACAGTAAAAGCTTTGTGACTGGAAAGACACTCGATCCAAGTATCTCTCAGCAAAAGTTGACAGAAATTACACAAACAACTTAACAGGTAAGCGTGATTTATTTTGTCCTTTTTTTTATTGAAGTAAGATTAATTTATCTCCTTTTTTTGTAGCAGGTGCAGCAATAAGTTCATTTTCGTTCTCTGTGAGCAGTGTTTTGGATTGGTTCATAGTTCAATTCAAAAAAAAAAAATAATAATTCTTGCATTGCCTGGTTGGAGAGTTTGGTTTGACAATTGCACTTTGCAATCTTCTACAGGTGTGTAACACTTTAAAGTGAATTAAACAAGTTGTTTCAATATGTCCATTCGGCATAAATCTATATGACAGCGATGCCCCCTCAAACTTTTACTGACAACAGCAAAGACATTGGTGCCCAAACATCTAAATACCCATATACTTTGCTTTCTCAACAGAAAGTCAATTCAAATTTCCATGCCAAGTGACGCTGTTTCACTCAGGTCAAAATACCCACTTTATTCAGGAAACTGGAATATTTATATTCAGACAACATGTGTGATGCGATCAAGTTATACGAGTCGTTTTTTCAGGAATTTTTGTGGAGATACAGGCCAAAATAGGGCCACTTCACCACATCACTTCATCACATCTCTTGGTGTTTGGCCTTCCATAATTTTTGAACTAAAGATGGTATCAGCATGGGGTTTTCACAGCAGTAATGCTGAGATTGTGCTCTTTTGAAATCTGTAATAACAAAATTTTTGACCAGGGTCGACAAACGACTCATGTAGCTTGATCGCATCACATTTAAACATGTAGGGTCTAAACGCAAAACAGGAATGTGTCAGAATTTACAACAGTAACTCAATGACCAATCACTCTTTCAACAAATAGTATATTTTCTGCGGTGTAAGTCTGACACGCCAAACCCTGGCAAAACAAAAACTCTCAACAAAACAATCCCAAAGTAAATAAATAATGTCTGGACGGTTAATAACGAAAGTCGAAGGGATGTCCAGTATTTGTTTGCAGAAGAGCATAGTTCATACAGTCTCACTCCAACACATCTGGAACATCAACTACATGATAAATATTTGTAGTGGTTTCACATGTGAAGGTCAGACCGCAATCCCATACTATGGCATTTAGTGGGGATAATAAAATACTTCAAACTAACCACAATGCAATCTTATACATGTTGTCAAGTTCATTCAATTCCAATTCTAAGCGTTTTGCCTGCCGACTTGCTGAATGAGCTTCTTTTTTTTTATTGGTACTTATGTAGAAGAAATTGGAGATTTCAAAATCTGGTTATCCTAATTTTTTATCAAACAGAATAATGGAAGTTCCCATCCAGCTCACAGTCATGCAAACAAAAAGTGACGAGTGGGGTGCAACATGAAATGTCCTCCCAACGACTGGGTACAGTTTGCAGCATTCACTGACCACTGGGCCTTTACAAAAACACTCCAGAGCTGTAACAAATGTTGAAAAAAATTGGATGGGAACTCTCTGATAAGAATGGTTACTCATAAACCAAGAAACCACTAGCAAGTGAATGCAGTTACAATCAAAGACCATAGAGCAAATTGGGGATGTTCCAGTTGTTTTCTTTAGCCCTTGTCACCAAAAATGGAAGGCTTAATTTTTTTAAGGTTGGTTTTGGATATCTGGTGTCCAAAATCTGAAACGGATAGTGGAATTCAAACCGAATATTAAAAAATCTGGATTTCAATCCAACCACCAGTTTTAGTACTTTTTTCCTAGTTTTTCTTCCTCTTTCAGATGAAAAAAATTAAATAAAACTTTCTGTTTTAATGTCAGTAAATCCTACAATCGCTTCTTGTGCATATTATTTTTTTTTTTGATTGAAGCAACACAAGCACTAAAATTGTTAAGTAGATGCATAACAACCCTATCTGTTGAAGTTTCAGCTCAGCAGATACCATACATTTTGAGAAACACAGAAAACGTATGCACACTTTTTGGGTCTCGTAATGGATTGCGTGAAACAGAAGTAGCCTAAGTGTGTTTTCCGCTTGCACCCTATTTTAAAACCACCTTCAATGTTAGTTTTCCTCTATGTGGCTTTTAGACTAAAGTTTTTCAAGACATAAACTGCAGTAAAGGCAGCATCAGGGACAATTTATTTTAAGGCTTGTACACCACTCTGTTTGACCGTATTACATTAATTTATACCATTTCTAATCAAGGTTAGCACAAACTAGGTTGAAATTGTGAACAACTGAGTTCAACATAGTCAATTTTTGTAGATTATTGCTAAAATGTTTAAAAGTTGTAAGTCAACAACTTTGGAAGCCACCAAAAAAAAGATGTAATTGCTACAATAAATAATGAAAACAATACATAATCAAAGAAAAATTCACCTTTTTGAAATTAAAACAAGATTGTAGAATACAAGTGTTTGCTAAACGATCTGTTTTCAATGAAAGCAAGTCATTATTTTCTTTTACAGGCAAAAACGAAACATTAAATGTTTAGTCGGCTGTAAATTTTCAAATGTTTAGGAGGACGTGTCATATCACAGTATTAATAACACTGAATGCCACCTTTAACAGTGCAATGGTTCAAATAAACATGTCACTGTCAATTTCATGTAAAAGAATTGAAGCATTTTGAACTTGAAAGCTCACGCACCACTGCCGCGACACGATCTCACCCGCTACGAACCATTCCACCTGTCGACTGACAGACTTTATGATTCATGAAATTGCCCATAACAACCCCCTGAACATGTTTGGCTTTTGCACTGTGAGTTTGAGGCTAGGTAGGTACTGTTTGATAAAGACGAGAGGGTTTTTTTGGACACCAGGTGTGGCTCGATGACATACACGCAGTACCAGGAAGGAGTTAACTCTTTGCAGCTGGCTGTGAAGAGATATTTCAGGGGATGTTTTTCAGCACTTTTACTGGTTGTCTATAACCCATCAGGATGGTTAAAGTTTCAGAACAAATGTACTATTTTCACTTTGCATGTCCGTGTCCAAGAAAAAGAAGTGAAATATGTGACCAATATTTAAAGGGCCAAGTCGGTTAGACTATTACATTTACATACATTGTATGTTGATACCAGTAATTGAACTTACTGGAAGATTTTTTTTATTAACAGTGTAATAACAATAGCAGTTATGACTGTGCATGATATACACTTTCAACAACAATTGTTGACTGCTGTACTGTGACTTTTTTAACACCCAAGGTGCGCATAGTACCTGAGGCAAAGCTGAGGGTGCTATACGCCCGAGGGGGTTCAACACAGCAGTCAACATCACAGCAGTCAAGAACTGTTTTGTTATATCGTGCCAATAACTCAAAAAGATAAATGGTTGTGACTTACTTTGTGAAAAATAAATTAATTCACTTGGATGTACCCTTTGATAACTGAATGTTCTGATGTCCTGCCAGACATGAGACTGAGTGTTTGATGTTGCAGTTCTCATTGCGCAAAGCTTCGGCGCCGGCAGGTTCTACACGCACGCACAACGCGTGCAATGAACGCAGTGCGATATCACCCTCAGTGTGTGAAATGAATTTTTATTGTCCAGACACGTGGCCGTCCTAGACCAATGAAATGACAATATCCAAGCACACAATATAACTTTTCTAATTACGAACATTTTAGTAGCTTTCACTTTTGTATTGCTGTTCCCAAGTAATTTTTGTTTTTTTAACACAAGTTTTCATTAAATACAAATACACAAACAACTCTGATATCAAAAAGTCCGTCTTCACTCTGTATTGTAACTGTCTCTTAATTTCTGAATATTTAAACAATCTTTTCAAAATTTGAATACAAAAACATTTGAATACTTGACAATCAATTGAATATATATAATTTAAAGTTATAGTCCATCATTTGTAATTTGTGCATTTTCACAATCTAAAAAAGGGTACTGAACAACTAACCTGATAAAGTTTCAGCTCAGCTTCAGCTGTATATTCTGAGAAAAACAGCACTCTTGGATCTCAATTTCAAATCAAAAGTTGCTGAATCATGTTTTGAATTGCGCCTGAATTCAGCGTCCGAGACACGTTCTCGCTGAGCCGAATGCAGCTACGCGATGTCGCGACGAATTATAGCAACCGGGGGTGCATGTGCGTCGTGCCAATGCTTGCGCGCGCTTCGCCGAATAACAAAACGAACTACTAATTTACATTTTCCTACGGTGCGTCTTAAGAAGCACCGTTGGAAAGGCCTTCTTTCGTTCATTACTTCAAAATGACAGCTTGCCAGAAAGAATAATTTCACAGGGAGTTTAGTCCCCTTACTATCTTTAAACCAAGTATGTTTTTCAACAATAATTACGCCAGCTACTTTTCGGATAGCTGCAAATGATGGACTATAGCTTTAAACATTTGAATATTCGGGACGATCATCACAAATGAGGGAAAACATAACTTACGTCTTCATTATTTAGGAATAGTGATTAACAATTAGTGAATTTGTATAACTCTGCAAATAATGGTGTCCTCATGTTTTCAGATAATATTATAATTTGCCATGTGGAATGTGGGTGACCCTGCAAATAGCAATGGAAACAGACATGATGCTGATAGATTCAAAAACTCTGACAATCAAGACTTTGGACGAAAAAGACCTGTTTGGGCCAGATTTGAATTTGATGGTTACCCACAAGTCCTCAGTAATTTTCTCTCGTAAGAAAATTCAAACCAATCAACTCACTGTGTCTGTTTCCATTGTTCTGTCACAGGATCAAACACACTTTGAATGCTTCGGCAACTACGGATGGCATAAACTGACCAATCCCAAGGCTAGGATTCCTTCAACGAGCCAATCAGAAAGGAGGAGTGACATTTGGAAGGACTTGAAGGAGCAAGGATGGGAATTTGGAAAGCGATCATCGTTGGACTTGGTGTTCTGTTCTTGGCATCGCTTAACGATGCTGGGTCGGCATCCTTGATCACTGATAAAACTTTCTGCGATGCATGTTGCTCGGGACCGGCCGGGATACCGGGCACCCCGGGTGCCCCGGGGTCACACGGCGAAGACGGTAAACCTGGCAAGAGGGGGCCACGAGGTGACCCAGGGGATATCGGGTATAAGGGGGAACCGGGACTGGTGGGGGAGATGGGACCAAAAGGCAACAATGGTTCCAGAGGAGCTAAAGGCTTCTTCGGAAAACTGGGACCAAGAGGTTTGCCCGGAAATACAGGCCTGAAAGGAGATTTGGGTGAAAAAGGGGAGAGAGGTGACCTTGGGGACACGGGTGAGAAAGGTGACCAGGGGCCGACGGGTCCTAAGGGTGTACAAGGGGTACAAGGGAATAAGGGTTCGAAAGGACAGCGTGGTGAGCCCGGTGAAAGAGGAATCACTGGGACCAAGGGAAGGCGAGGCGACAGAGGTTTGCTGGGTTTACAGGGTCCTCAGGGACCCCAAGGCGTGGGTAAACAAGGGCCTAAAGGGTTACCCGGTAACAGGGGGTATAAGGGGGAACCAGGCCTGCCAGCTCCGGAGCTCATGCAGTGTGCCTTCATGGTTCATGCTTTCATATCCAGCGGCGACTTGAACCACGGCCGAGATGAGATCATCCCCTTCACTGACATCATCACAAACATCGGACGCTACTTTGACATCGGCAGAGGGAAATTCATCTCTCCGATCCCAGGCACCTATGTCTTCCACTTTACCACGGACTTTAAGGGCAAGCTGCAGCTGGTGAAGAACGGCCAGACCATGGTGGTTGCCAAACGCTTCTCCAGTATCGTGATTGAGCTGCAGAAGAGCGACCAAGTCTGGCTGAGCATGGTTGAGGACAGCGACTTCAGCGAATCACATTTTTATCTCTCCGGATTTCTCCTGCACATTCAATTTGAGTACCTTGCCAACAACTTGTACGTTACTGCTCACTGAAAACCCACGAACCCAAGATGACTTTGCATAACAAAAACAATCCAAAGATGAAGTCATGGTAAAAACAGCTCGCCTTCTTTGTAAATAATTTGAACAAAGTCTACAGGCTTAAAATATAGTGAAATGTAAGTTCATATATGTACCTGCAAGAGACATTTCAATGCTGTGTCAAATTGACAGCTGGCTAAAGAGGTCAAATTTTTTTAATGCACTTTTCTTGATTAATTTAACATTTTTGTTTACTGTATTGATATTTAATGCAGGAAATATTCCCAATAGTGCCAGAGTACTTTGTATGGTTATATGGTATGGTATTACACAAAAGAGTATAACATACAAATAAGGTACTACATGTAATCAGTGTGTATTTATTAGTTTGGACATTTTGCATTTTAAACTCCAAGGGTTTAACTACTACATGTACATAGTGTGTCCAAAAAGTGCAACATTCAGAAAACAAATAATTAAAACTGTTAATTTCTTTTTGTTCAACAAAGTTATATATTACATTAAGCCTGACTATTTCTGACTCCACTCCTTTTTACCCCATTCCATTTGAGTCCATAGATCCAGAAATACAGTCAATTAGGTGTAAGGGTGTAAATGTTACTCGGGCCGGCCACTTTCACCTGGACATGCTGAATCTGGGTTAAGCATTGAATATGCATTAAAGTTGGTGACATCACAGGTGAGAGAGGGCCAAGTAAAATTTATGGGGTAAAAAGGAATGGATTGAGAAATAGTCAGGCTTTAATGTAATACATAATTTAATTGAAGAAAAAAAAACAACATTCAACAGTTTTAATTAGTTGTTTTCTAAATGTTGCACTGGTTTTGGCAAACTCTGTATTTACTTTTTTCCTCAGTCCTGTTTCCTGTTATTTATAACTCCCCTGTCTCAACCTTTCACTTTCCAACCTTGGGCTATTTTATCATTGGTAAAAACCACCCAAATAACATTAGAACAAATCTCAGTAATTATTTCTTCAACTCCTAATCTCATCGTCCCTCCATACTCCACACAGCTTGACATACTTAGTTGGTTTATCCTTGGATCTATTTAGGTTTTATTTTCATCCTGTTTGCACAGACAGACGACTGCTTCCCTAGCTACAAATCCCTCAACTTCCAATGTCCTGTGCTTTTGACCTTATCCTTCTATTTATTCTGCCTAAATTCTTCCTTTTCCCCATATCCATTGTTAACACTGTGAGGTGGAAATTCTTTGGACATCTGGGAGGAAAAGTGGAAAGGATGTCACGGGCCTCGGCTAGTCCCTCCTCTTGCCTCGTGCAAGCTTTGACGCAGCATTTCATCCTGTTACCCTAAGTTGCATTTTTCCCGTCTCCCAGCCATATCTAATTAAATTGTTCCTAATTTTACTGGAAAGTCTTATGAGTCCCTGCTTACAAATCAAATGCAAGCGAATGCAGTGGCACAGAAAGCAAATGCTTTTGCAAAATGCACATCAGGCTTTTCCTAAATTCATCTAGGAAGCTTTAAATTTGGTCCAATGGTTAACAAAACGTTTCTCATATATCAGAAAATAATTCATGCTCAAACCTTAAGCATCTCTAACTGCTGAAAGTAGCCAATGTGAAAGGATATCTCTGTTTTTGTCTCAATATTTTGAGGCAATTTTTCATGCTTAGTTCTTGTCTCCTTGGTCAGGCTTAATACTTATATGTCATACAATATAAGTACAGGCAAAATAGCTATAATACGAGTTGGTAATAAGGCAACTTAGCCAATCTGATGAAAATGAGGAATGTAAAGCAAAACATCTTACAGGTCTCTTTGTCCATTTCTTTGATGGTTACTTATTTCCATCTTCTCGTTTTCATGTGTCGTCTAATTCTACCTCTCTCTCTGTTCCATTTTGTCTTCATTTCTCTCTCAATCTACCTCTCCAGAGGCCAATTATCTTGTCTTTCCACCTGTTAATTTCATTTTTTCCCCTTAAGGCTACCTCTGATCAGAATTTTTATAAAATAAATGTATTTATTTTTTAATTTAAATCAGGACAGCTTGCAGCATGCAGGAAATTAAACCCACCAAAATCAAGGAAAGAAACACAGTTTTCTTAATTGATGGCCGACCTGAAATGATTTCTCATATTGAGACATCCATAAACTTGGTTATACCACTGAGGATTCAACCCTGTACAATATGCCGGAGATGTGACTTTTTGCAGTGGTTTTCAGTGAGTTTTAAAATATCCAATTGTAATTTTGTAGAACACAAAATATAAAAAGTTGATTATAAATAAACAAAACAAAATTTGTAAATACTAAAAACAGATTTTGCACTCTTCATTGTTTTTAAACAATTGTACGTACCTACATCTGCTTGATCACTATTTAAATTTAGTGCTTAAAAAAAACCGGCGATTGACAAGCTGACTTGATTGTCATTTGCAGTAATGTCTGGTGTGAATATGTGCTGTTTGTGTTCTCTTATTGGTTACTGATTACAAGCTTATGCTTGCCTATTGGTCCAATCTTTTGCTGTATACTCCCTGAGCAATGTATCTTGGGATTAGTGAATTAGAATACACTCCACAATAAAATGTTTCATGTCACACACAAATGATTAGTTCTTTGATGTGCCTTGTACTGCTTGCGTTCTTCAAAATCAGCATCTTCACAAGGCCAACAGGCCTTTAGATCAGTGGCATAGCCAAGGGTGGGGGAGTTGGGGGGGGGAGAGTGTATGCCAACCTCATAAAAGAATTGTTGCTCCACCACTGGAAATTTGTCTGTGCTTTTATCACAAGCAACCTTTTTTTCACGAGAAACCATTTTTAACGTCCGACAAACGTCATTAAATGCGCCGCTTTGGACAATGTACACCACCTATTGTCCAAAGAGTGTCCGCTTGAAGGCTGCTCTCATAGACAGAGTGTCCCCCCCCCCACCCGATTCTTGATTTGACAGAGGCTGTATGACCGATAAAAAAAAACTCTTTACCTTTCAGCATGGATGCTACAGAAATTCACCCCCCCCCCTCCCTTTGGTGAGAATGCTGGCTACACCTTTGCTTCAGATCAGTTCTGCTTGGAGGCAATTCTCAGTAAAAGATTAATATTTTTAAAGTCATCTCATCATCTTAATATTTTTTTTTCCTGATGTCACAGGGGATTTTTTTACTTCAGAATTGAGCTGGCCTTCTACAAACTTTATGCATGTGCAAAAGAAAAAAGGAGTTTAATTTCCATGTGACTCAAGAAAGTTGCAGACCAAAAAGATTTCTTTTTAGGTTTCATCAATATTTCCCATAGGATTTCATAACGAAGCTCGACAATACACAATAGTTGAATTTCAGAAATCCCAATGATAGCTTTTGCAGAGAAAGATACAATGCTCAAGTTATAGCAGCATCTAAATCATAGCATGCAAACAGTCCATACATGTACAGAGATAACAATGTGGTGCTTACATGTGTATAGCGCCTTATACCAAAGGTGTCAAAGCGCTTTATAATTATTACCCCTTTTCATCAGGCCACGAGACCACTTCTTCAGCAGCTCAATATCAGTGCATATGGCCCATACCTTCACAGGTACCCAATTACTCCTGGAGAAGCGATGCGTGACAAAGTGCCTTGTCTAAGGGCAAACGCACCATAACCCTAGGCTGGACTTGAACCCACAACCTGCAGCTTTACCTGCAGACCACGAATCCAATGCCCTTAACCACGGGGCCACAGCACTCCACAAAGAGATCATATCCTGAAATCCCTGAAGTGGTCCCGGGCTACTAAAGAGCAATCACATCCATTCAGACCAGCAAAATGGGAGTTTTGTGCCCCAAACCCAATGTTGAAACAGTCAGGAGGGACTACATCCACTGTTGCTGTCACCTGGAACAACTCCAGCAGCAAGTCAATGGAAAATTAATACATAAACAGTTCACCTGCTTGAAACCAAGATGTTTATTGGTTCAGTGTGACTAGGGAACCCCAGTCTGAAATAGGCACAAGTTTTCTTGATGTCCTACACATCTGAGATAACATGTGTTCAGAATATGACAGTTTTCAGAGGTTGAGCGGACTTGAGCCGAAAGATTACGGCAGATATGTTCCCATGGATCAGGACTGACATGCCAATTAGCCTCTTCACCTGCTGATACACCTGCTGAAATCATGTGAATGTTCTCCCATCAGACATTTGACGTACCAGAAATTGAACAACCTGTGTCTGTTGATCTTTCTAAACACATCTCACTGCTGGAAAGCAGTTCAGGCGGTTTTGCGGGCAGAGGAAAAAACTAGATCAGGACATTTTCAAGAAGCGTTCTTCAAAGCAGGAGTCAAGGATATGGTGCCAGCCCAAATTTAGGCTTAATAGGCTCTCATTTACTTCGATAAATTTTTGTAACTGGGCAAATTGGTTCCCAGGGAAGGTGACTTACAAAGATCAAGGTTTTAGAGGGACAGCTCGACGGGGGACATGACAACGCAGTTGGTGTCCCATCATCCCTTGCACCGGTAGCGGATGCGGAACAAGAACACTGAATAAAGCTTTTGCCTGCGGCATAGCCAAAAAAAGTTGACAGATGGTTGCCAAAACTCAAAACACTGACTTTGACAGAAAATGGAAAATGACCAGAGCATCAGTTACGAATCCCACGCTTTCTCATAAATTTAAACATTATGAACATGATGTGTCTAAAACAGCTTCAGAGTAGCATCTCGAGTCATACTAAACAATATTACTTTCCCACATTTAAGTATTAAGAAACTTCATGGGCTAAGTCTGACATTTAGCTGGTGGATCTTTTCAGATCATCTATAAATCAGAATTGTAAGATATGAGACGTGAGTCACATACCCATCTTTTAACTGAAGAATTTCAGGCTTAATGTTGTCTCTGAACCAAAAATTCTCTGACTTACAATGTCGTGAAAGCATTTAGCAAAAACAGTCCCTGAGAACACAAAAGTCGCAAGACAAATTTCTCAAATCGTCAGTCACATTTCTAGAAAATTCCTCCAAGATTATGAAGGCATGCAGTAAAAAAAAAGTGGTCTCAAACAGATGTAAAGATTTTGAAATAAAGTTTTGGATTGGTACACAGCATGAAACAAGTGGTTGTCAAAACAGTTTAGCGGAAATAAAATGACCTGATTTCTGAAATAGGTGATTTTTGTGCCACGTTTGCATTTTAGGTGTGTACACTTAACTTATAGTCCCCACTCCCACATGCTGGTTGAGGCAAAACAGAGTTTGTTTTCTTAAAGAGCATTCCTGAGATGATCTGCGTGAGGTCTTGAACTGGCATTGAAATTGAAACAAACTTTGCGGGAACATCACAGGGGTGTCCAGATGTACCTGCCATGCGAGTGCTTACAGGATAATTACGGTTTATTTTGTTAGGAAGCTTGTTGAATTTTTTGACACGGAGACCCAAGGAACCAAAAACATGATATTAATCTATAGCAAGTTTTCTGATGTGTTTCAGCGTAGTGCTTTATCATGTTCAAGTGCTTTAGGAAATGGTTCTTTACAACTCCCTAGGCTTTTTTGCTAGGATGTAACCTCAATCCTGCAAAATCCTCCAACTGTCTCCATGTAAAAATTGCATGCAGCCTCAATCCTCCAAAATCCTCTGTTATTTCTTGAATGTGGTCCTTGGAGGAGTGACCACTGCCTCAATCCTGCAAACTTCTCCGGCAATCACTGTCAATATATCGAGGCAGAGCCAGTGACCGTCCTGCAGCAGTGCGGAGGATTTCATGCATAACTTGAGCTTAAACAACACAAGGTCCAGCCCAAGACCTTGACACAGCCTCCAAAATCAGCAACACACTTTTGCCATGTAACCTCAATCCTGCAAAATCCTCCATTTTGCAAAGAGGGTTTTGGGAAATTTGGGAAGGTTAGGGTTAATATTTTACAACTCTGGAAACTACTCATTTTATTAGATGCATTTAGTATCACAAAGGTTTTTCCTGAGCAAATTAAAGTTGTTTTAAGTTTTGCTCTATGTTTTCATGATTTAGACTGTGTGAGCCAATGGGTTCACTGATCTTTATACATAAAGTTTTTTGAGCACAAATAAAAAGCCACACATGCTCAGACAGACAGGTAACTTTTTCAAGAAAGGTCCTTCCAAAATTAAAAAAAAACAACTTAAAAACCAAAGGATAAGATTTTGCTGAAGTAGACCCAACCCTACCCCCCCCCCCACCCCCGAAAAAAAAGTAATGACCAACTCTACTAAGTCAGTAAATTTCTTTCTTCTTTCTTTGTTTATCTACACAAATTTAACACAGACTTTTTGTACAAAAACAATGCTGGACTCTGTTTTTACAATGGCAATTTCTTGTCTCGTATATTGTATAATCTGAGAGATGTTAAGAAGGATGTTGTGTTCCTGATTGTCTGGCTACATCACCGGAATCCCACAGTGGCAGTAATTTACAGCTGCGCAGGATGTGATTACACACTGACAAGTGGAATCAATTAAATTACAAGCCATTGGCACTTAAAGGCGAAAAAAATGTTCAAATCAAATTATGTGTTTCGGTGTCAGTCTCGACCAACCGCAGCTACGGAATTTTCTGTAACAGATAGATTTCCTGAGAGGTAATCTAACACTTGTCCAATATTTCAATTTTTTTTTAGCTAGCATTCTTTTTCCATTATTCAATTATCTTTAAACTGCTGAAACAATTCTGGTGCTGTTCCAATTCTAGTTTGTTATCGCAACCACTGCCGATCTCTAAAGACAACTGCAGAAAATTCAACAGGACTCCAACCCTCAAGTTTCGCTCGAACACTTGCTCAAGCTAGTTTCGACCACAAAGTTGGGGGGGGGGGAATTAAAAACAGAACCTCAAACTTTTTTGGCATATCCCCACCCCTATTTCAACCTCCAGGCCTTCTGTTTAAACCCAGACAAAGAGAAAGTCTACTCCTAGAAAACAGACTAATGGTCAAATAAACATCCCACTAATTACCACTTTCAATTTCACTCCAAATACTATACCTGTGAAAACAATGAATGATTTTTACTTAAGCTGGTCTTGTTTTGGATAAGGACCAAAACCACATAACAAACCGCAGACATTGCAATATACATAGTATATTAAATCGTGTCTTAGTCTAGACAGGCTACATTTGCATGTTTGGTTTCAATCCAGATGTAACAATTGAAAATGGGCACATGTTCAATTTGTATCAGACATACAAAGGCATTAGGGCTATTTAAGTCCATCTGGGACAGAGGAAGCAATCAAAAGTTATAAATACAACAACAATAACAAAAGCAATAAGTTGTGGCAGACAATAACAAGGAAGCAGAAAATAATCTGAGCAGAAAAAACAATGATCATAAGCACAAATGATTTCAATTTAAGAAAAAAACAATTATCAGTTAGAGTTCTTGATGAGAATATTCATCAATGAGAGATTCAGGCTTCCACATAGTCACAACCAGCTAGAAAGAATGAGCAGTGTGCTCTCGTGGGCCAACTGGGCACATACATTGTATGTACACTGTGCATACATCACTCATGTGCAGTTGTGCTTAACTGTAAGTTTAATCTTTGAGGAAATTATGAGGTTTTAAGTCCTTGATGTATTTAATGCAAGAAATTAGAAATATAATTTGTTTACCTTCAATTTCTTGGCAACAGATTCCCCGGTGGAGCTACAACTAGGCCCAGTACTAGAATTTTCTACGCCCATTTTTTCTGTAAAAACTTCAAAATTGCCATGTAATGCAGCAAAATTTTGCCGGCCGGCAAGCTTCATTTTCACCCCAAATGCCGGCCGGTGATTTGGAATGCCGGATAGCACCGGCTGGCACCGGCCAGCATAGCCACAACCCTTGTCACAGCAACAAACTAGGAATTTGTAGGAGGGAGCCTTAAAAAATTCATGTTTATTCGTTTTTAAGAATGGGGCCAATTTCATAGAGCTGCTTAAGCACAAAATTTGTTTGAACACAACAAAATCTTGCTTAGTAAAATCAGGTTACCGGAAAAAACTCCATGTGATTGTTATGCTAAGTGAACAACAGCTAAATACCAGTCAAAAGCAGTGTACATCGCCAGTAACCTGATTATATTAAGCAAGTTTTTTTTTGTACTTAAGCAAAATTTGTACTTAAGCAGCTCTATGAAATTGGCCCCTGGTATTTGGACTAGATCTGCCAATTGTTTTCCCCGAGTGTTGAATGGAGATTCAAGAGTGCTTCCTAGCTCCCTGTACATCCTCTTATCTCTTAGTTCAATCCTTTCTTCCATCTTGTATATCTCATCATCATTATCATCATCAGCATCTTCCACCGCCTCACTGCCCTACTTTCTTCCCCTCTCTGCTAAAATGCCAGCTATTACAACCCATGTGGTAATCCAGTGCTCATATTTCCCTGCATCCATCCACTTGGATGTACATCATCTGTGAAATTACAGGAATGGGGGTCATGAAATAACAAGGACCATAGACTAATGATTAAATTGGATGTCATGGCCGGGAGACTGAATGTTTGCCTGGATGATGGTACGGTAATTGATTCCTTGGTATCAGATTGCTGCAAGTCTTTAGATCATTCATCCTTCATTTGGGATGACGTTGGCAAACATGTGCTCAACATACCAAGCGGTCCTGTTAATACTTTGATCTTATTTTGATGTTAAAGATATCTCAACAAATATCCAGGACCAATTGCAGTGACATTCACAGAGCCAGGAGCTTAGTTCAGTTGTTACGGTTAAATCTCTGGTGGATCCGAAAAGCCTGAATGACGTCGGTCAAGACTATGTCAAGTTCTTCTTGCTGAACCTTCGGAGGAGGGGTTCGAGTTCAATGTACCATCGGGACCGTGAGTAAGGGATGCATCTTAAACATGTGTTTTGGGGATTAGCTTCTTGGCTTCGGAAGAACTTGTGCAAGGAAGAAGGGAGGAGAGAGGGGGGGGGTGGAGAAAATGACTTCCATGCCCAAATGATTACCCAGCATTTCCAATCGGGGGGGCTAGGGCTCACTGTTATTGAATTTACCATCAACAAACCATCTGGAGAGTTTTCAGAGTAGAATCTTCTGAAGCATGTTATTGTAAGGGTCATAGCGGTTCAGTGCTGCAGAAGGAGTGCAGAGAGGTAGGATCTCAGCCACATTCAGACTGTGAAGGTGTGAAAAGGTAAGCCCATGTACTAGAGTTGCAGTTTTATGATGTACCAGTAGGCCCTACATTTTGACTCAGTTGCTGCAGATGCATGTATGGGTGTGCAAGTCAACTTTGATGTGAACACAGTTGCTTTAAATTTCCTCCATTTCTCAGTATTTTGGCGTATTAATTCTGCCCCCAAAAAACGCCAAACGGCAGGTAGTTCTGTATTCTTATGCTCATGTTTTATTAGCTATTTGTAAAACATGAGAACAACATAATTTTATCAGCAGGAGTTAAAGCAATAGTCCATCAATTGCAACTATCCGAAAAGTAACTGGCGTAATTATTGTTGAAAAACATACATGTACTTGGTTGAAAGATAGTAAGGGGATTAAACTCCCTGTGAAATTATTCTTTCTGGCAAGCTGTCATTTTGAAGTAATCAACGAAAGAAGCCTTTTCCAACGGTGCTTCTAAAGACGCACCGTAGGAAATTTGAATAAGTAGTTCATTTTGTTATTCGGCAAAGCGCGCGCAAGCATTGGCACGATGCACACGCATGCGCAGTTGCTATAATTTGTCGGATCAGTGCGCGACATCGCGTAGCTGCGATCGGCTCAGTGAGAACATGTCTCGGACACTGAATTCAGGCCCAATTCAAAATATGATTCAGCAACTTTTGATTTGAAATTGAGATCCTAGAATGCTGTTTTTCTCGGAATATACAGCTGAAGCTGAGCTGAAAATTCATCAGGTTAGTTGTTCAGTACCCTTCTTTAGATTTTGAGCACTTTTGTTGCTTCAAACGAACAAAATGCATCAATTACAAATGATGGACTATATCTTTAATTACCAGGTAACAACTGTACATCGGAGTAAAAGGATACACTATGGTTGTCTGTATAAATGTGTCAGCAAGTGCTTATCTGCTTCTACTTCAGTCATTCACAGGAGATTTTGATGATTTGTGGAAATATCAAAACACACAATGTGGAACTCGGTTTACAGTAACTTCACTCACATGGAACAGCTTTCCTTTAAAATGGATGAATGAAGTGTCTTGAGTTCACAGCAGCAACCCCTGGAAAATGACTTGGATGGTTGCCACTTCCCTCAAGGGTCTGTAAGGCATGGCGCATGGCCCATAGCGACATTTCCCAATCCAACCATATTTGGTGGGATTATTTTACATATTTCTCAATGCTCCAAGGTTAACCCTAACTCCCTTGGCAATATTGCTATAAACCTCCCTGAATCCTCTAAAATCCTTTACTGTAGAGGAAAACTATGACATAGTTTTTGGGGTTTTTTGCGCATGCACTTTGAAGTACAGACATACTTGTTACGTAGTTGTGGGGACTAAAAACGAGTTGTCCTATGGTACTGTGGGGACCGAAGATGCTACCATATGGGGACAGCAGAAAGTCCCCATAACTCGGTCCTAATTTGCCGAACAATGAAAAACTTCCCCATAACGCGGTGATGGCGTGCCCATGGTATCAAGCCCTGTGTAAAGTAACAGTAGCTATCTTTCTCAATCCTGCGAAATCTTCAAGAACATTTTGGTAGATTATGCAGGATCTGGGAGGGTAAAAATTAATTATCAACTGTCTATAATTTTCACTTGACTCAATAATTAACACTTGTTGACTGCTGTGATGTGGGATATGCCACTGTGTACACCCAGGGGGTTAAAATGACATACATGTATCCCACACAGCAAAACCGTGAATTTATGAATTATTACAGTCATTTTTATAGACTGAAAATGTGGGCGTTCTAGACCAATAAAATTACAGTATCCAAGACACAATATAACAAACACATCTGTCCTCCCTTTGACACAATATAACAAACACATCTGTCCTCCCTTTGAAAAACAATTTACAACTGATCAACTGGCCAATGTGACAAAGCTATAAAATACTTTGAAGAATTTTGAAATTTCTGAATGTCATTGCGATGGTCCAGACCTACCGTACCAATAGATAAATCAAAGACATGCTTCGCATAACGGTCCGACTCACATGAGATATCCAACAGCATGATACCATGTCCTAGAGGAGAGAAATTACAAGAAATCATACCATATGGCTGTACTTATGTGCATTGCTACAAATGCATTCCTTGAATTCTGATATGTCGCTGGAACACAGGCACAGGGATTTATCATAAAGCTCCTTGGCAGGTATATCTGTACCTTGAGGCTTGTTGACTCAAACTGGCATTTCATGTAATTGATGTGGGAATACTTGACATATGAGGTTTCGGAAGAAAAAGTGAGGAGTTAACTTAAGAAATTCAATCAATGCGATACAGTTGTCTTCAAGGAACTCTTTCTCCATCTGATACCTTCCAATTCAATTCTTGTCCAATCAAATTTGTCAAATGGGAGAGAGAAATGCTGATAAACATATATGCCCCACGTCTTTGGAACAGTCTTCCGAGGGAAATCCGCTCAGCACAAACACTTCAAGGGTTCAAGAACTGTCTCAAGACTTTTCTGTTCAATCGTTAACTGCTTTCACTGTTTTCACTAATTTTGAGTCTTTGTATCTGTAACTTACTTTGCTGTTAAGCGCTGTGATACCTTGTAAGAGTGCTCTATAAATGCTTGTTATTATTATTATTATTGACAAGGTTGATTAATACTCAAATGTACGATCAATTATTGAATATTCAAAATCCTTTAAAAAAAATAATCAGAAATGAACTGTAGCCTAGTTGGTATTGTTTCATTGACCCTCAAAATTCATCTTCCACTGCTTTTATTCTGTTTGGCTTTCTTGACCCCATCTGCTTGATTTGAAAATTCAAATACTTTTTATATTATTCCGCCATGTGGAAATGACATTAACTTTATATTGCTTTGACTCCAAAATTCATCTTGTCGTAGCAACAAACAAATGAATATTCGCTTGAACAAAAATCATCAAATATTGAAATATTAACTAATGATTTAAACCAAATACAGCGAACTTGCAGTGACACATGCAAGGGTTGTCCTCAACCCATGTGCTCACTCCTCTGAAAGAAAATCCTCGACAGTGGGAAATCATGTTCTCTGCCAGTACTAAATTTAGAAATTGTAAATTCTTGCTTTTATTAATAAAGGGACTGACTGGACATACAACATACGTAAAGCTGTTGCGAATCTCCATCCAACCCAAGAATATGCTATCGTTTTACAAACGCCAAACCGCAAAACGAACTCATCAGTTGAGAAAATCCTTGATGTCTTGCTTACAGCTGGCCCTGCTCCCAAACAGCAGGATAAACCACATTCACGCTGTCAGCAAGAGCAACGCGAGACATTAACGGTGACATACTTTTTTGGAGACCTGTTGAGGGATAAACGTGGGACGTGATGACACGTACTGTCTGCTGGGAAATGCAAGCGAGCTACTAATCTCCATTTAATGATTGGCGGAAGCCAGTCTGGTAAAGCTATCGCAGGATTGAACCACCAACGTTGTCAGGCCTAGGGACTCATTTACAACTGGTGACCGACTTGATAATGATATCAGCACTTTTACAGAGCACCGTCCAATGCTATTATAACCAACCCCGTTTTGTAATCACTCTATTCCTTTTCCTTTTATGAGTGGCTGAATTTCAACATAATTAAAGGCTTTATGTATGCTGTATTGCTTAAAAGTGTTAAGTTTTAAAAATCTTTTTTTTTCAAAAATCACAAATGTCGGCTTTTTAGTTTTGTTAGAGGACTATGGCCTAATCATTGCTTGTTTTGTAGTGTTCACAAAAGGGTCATGGTAACTTGAATAGATTCAAAACTTGTTATTAAAATCAAATTGAAGATAATTATTTACCACAAATGTGAATAATAGCATAAATTCAACATGCAGGTATGCAGCCGACCACTTTCAGAAGTTGCAAACTCCATGAATCTTTACCAGCAGAAACACTCATCATCAGATAAGAGCTCAGAAAAAAAGAAAAAAAAACAGATCAAAAAAATTCCTCACTTAATGGCCAAAGCCGTCAACAGTATTTAAGTCCTTGTATGATGCATAACATTATTCACAGCACCGTTTGGGGAACTGGCACGTTTAAAAACTTTCACAAAACAATTTAACATCAAGCCAAACAATTTCCCAGCTCAGTTCCTTTCCCAGAGCAAATACCCTCAGACATCATTACTTCTCCTTTCCTGCCTCCTTAAAAGAAAACTTCCCTTTCCAAACAGTGTCTGCAGAATCCCACAGGAAATGTTTTCAGTTTTCATTCTGTTAAAACAGCAGCCTGTCGCCAGACATTTGGACCTCATCAGAACCTTCTTTCCCTTCTGATTGTGGCACCGCTCACAATTTTCCCCCCCCCCCCCAAAAAAGGGGGTAATATTCCGTTTCAAATAGAAATTCTAATCTTGGGAGTGTTTGTATCTGGTGCAACTGCATAAAATGGCTTTCACCCAAGTAGCCTATAGCCCCCCCCCCCCAACCATATCATCAGTATCCATGTAATGTTTCTCATTTCCTTCAAACCTGTCGCCCAGCCTACACAAACGCTCCGAATATTCCAGAGGAAATTGACAGAAGTTTTCTTTAGCATCAGGCCTGTCAGCCATGTCTGGAACTTAAGCCTAAAATTAGCCAAATTATGCTGATAATTGATCCAAAAGTTGCTCTTATCCATAGCATTCCATGTTATGTGTGTGTAGCTTGGCAGTATTCTGCTTGTTAAAAGTAGATCATTTGTCATTTGTGCAATTTTTCGTTTGAAGCAACAAAAGTGCTCGAAATCTAAAGAAGGTTGTTGATGAAGTTTTAGCTGAGTGAATGCTGTATATTCCGAGAAAACAATATTCTAGGATCTCGATTTCAATTCAAAAGTTGCCGAGTCATGTATTGAACTGCGCCCGAAATCAGCGTCCGGGACACGTTCTCATTCAGCCGATTGCAGCTACGCGATGTCACACACTGAACCGAAGAATTGTAGCAACTGCGCGCATGTTTGCGTCATGTCAACTGTTGTGTGCACTCATTTACGGCTTCGCCATATTAAAAACGAACTACTAACGGAAATTTCCAAAAATGGGCCTTTACACCCATCACTGGAAACGATCTTCTGTTATTGTTTTTTCAAAATGACAGCTTGCCAGAAAGAGTAAATTCACAGGGAGTTTAGTGCCATTACTATCTTTAAAGCAAGTATGGTTTTCAACAATATTTTCGTCAGTTACTTTTTGGATAGCTGCAAATGATGTACTCTACCTTTAATCAACATGTACATGTACAAATGTATGTGTATATATAATGGATGTGAAAGTACGCAATACAGGTTTCTGCATTTCGGAAGCAAATATAAAAAATGTACATGTTCACATATATAGGAGCTGTCATTGCATGTCAGTACCAGGACACCTGGTGTCTCTTACAAATAAACCACTGTATAAATACTACACCCCTAACCTTGTTTGTCTAGCACGAACCTACCAAGGGTTAAGTTATCTAAACACTGCGTGTCTTCTGCATTTGCAGCCAGTGGAGCCTTGTGACAAGCACGTCCCTGCTTCATCAGTGACATGAATGTGTACCAGAGTTTCAAAACCGGATGTCTGGTTTCCGACAACTGTTCAGGCCAAGTTCGCTGACTTGTTATTTTTAGGGTCCAATTATCGCTAATGAACGGACCAACTGTTGCAGATGAACCGGTGGAATGTTTTTGCGGGGTATGTTAAGCATTTGCAGAACTTTCTCCAAGGACGGCAGAGTTGCATCAAGTTATTGATGATGAGTAAAGCAAATGTGAAGTGAAGTGCATGTACATTTGTAATGATGACACTTTTGTGAGAGTAAAGAAGAGAGTTAACTCTATATCTCACTGGTAGCTTTCTCTTGGTCCTATAAAATAATGTTTTGGTATTCTGTTCATGGTTTTCTCTTTAGCCATTTGGACAATGTGAATGAAATGAAAGAGATTTGCAAATTAAATTAACTTCACTTGATATTATTTCCATCGCAAGGTAAAATGTCAAAATACATTTGTATCCACTTCAGTAAAATACAAAAACTAACAAAAACAAAACAAAATTCCTGGAGTTAAGAAAATATACAGCAGAGATTGACGGGACCTCGCACGAAGCAAGGCTTCAGGCAAAAAAAATTATCATACAAATTCCTGAAAAATAAGTCGAAACCCCCCCTGTGACACCCCCAAAAAAATTATACTGGTTTAATGTCCGCCTGTTCAAAATACAGTACATCATTCTGTAATCTAGTGTTAATAATCGTCGAATTTGAACAGCGCCTACTATTGAAATATGGTGTCCCCCCCCCCCAAGTTTTTGATTTTACGGAGGCCAAGTGTCCGGAGAAAAAAACCTGTGTACATTTTCAGATTTTTCTGCTGATGAAACCCCCCCCCCCCCTGTGAAAATTTCTGGATCCGCCCCTGTAGCATCAGGTCTACAAGTGAAGTTTTATTGGAATATATCCAAAGGGCAAAATGCTGTCATTATTAGGAAACCGTGCTTTTATTTCAGCTGTGCCCAATTTATGGAGTAATTTGCCATCTGATACCGGTATTTGTAAAATCGCACTCACAAAGTCTGCTCAAAACTAAACTGAAAACTTTCCTTCGTTGGAAAGCATTTGGTGATGTGTGACGTGCTCTTAACCTCATTGGTTAATAAGTTATTGTTTACCTCCCTGTGTACCTGTATTTAAACTTGTATGTTACACTTTTATTTTGGAATGTTGATGTAATTGTAATGGCTTCTGGTATTTGTATACTCGTATACCAGTACTTGTATCATATTTAATTAGGAATTTTAATGTAATGCACCCTCGAACAGGGCGGTCCTGGAGAGAGCACCATACAAGTTCAATAAATTAATTAATAAGTTTCAAATACCTGTCTTAAATACATAGTACAGTGTACATTACTTTCAAAAAGTATCAATGTACAGATCTTAAGTACAGTGCACGTTTCCTATTCCCAAGCACAGTTACACTGTACTAATGCTTGAATTCCAATGTCAAGACTGAATCTCTTACAACAAAACCAACAGCGCACATGGCAATGTGCTGACAGTCACATGAATGTTTTAAAAGCTCAAGGGTTTCAAGGCTTATAAGAGCACAGCCTTTGCTAAAGTCCACCAGACTCCTAGGGGTAATGGAGGAATGTGGTGGCGTGTCATGTTTAATGTGGCTTCCCAACAGGCACATGATAAGCTCACTGTGAAACAGAAATGACAGCAAGTATTTCATCTATCCCAGAGGAGAGTTCAATACATTTTCACCTTAAGCCCCAACTTTTTGAGGGGATGTCATCATTAGGTTAACAGCCCCGTTGACACTCTTGTTATTCAAGATATCTAGAACTTTTTTTTTTTTTTGACTTGAGGTTGAAAGTTTCATTTGAATTTGTGTGGCTCTATTATTCCAAATTCAGGAAGTAATTCATATGATATGCAAATTCACTGCACACTTGTCATGGCTGTTGGTCTTCGTTAGTGCAGGGCCCGGGTCAGCAGCAGTTGTATTACTTGCTTTTTCCAAATCAAAAGTTAACTCCATGTTTTAAGCTTGGGATCAGCAACTTTTAGTAGTTTTTTTTTAAGCATAAGTTTGGAAGTAACCAAGGGGCAATGAAGTTCAGTTTTTAAGCTCTTGATTGACTTGCTCGCTTTACGATGTGAAAAGGAAGTTCATTTAAACACACAGTGTACTGGTACATGACTACCATTGTGTGGTCGTAACAGTGAGCGTTTAGAGTGGTTTAAAGCAGGCTCTTATAAATCAATCACCAAGTGAAAGTGTTGGCCTTGGGTGTCAAACCACTAACCCACGACACACTTGCCTGCCAAGCTCATTCACCAGTGACATGAATGTTAGGCCCTGAACAGGAGGGGATGTTCCTGCCTGAATCATACACCGCATGTGGTGAAAATGAATTATGGCAAGGAGCACGAGGAAGTCTTATAACGACCTGGGCCCAATTTGAACATTCTTGTGACCATGGGTCCCTACAGAAAACAGCTTTGTCCAACAATTAGAATGTAAAATCATGCCACTGTTACATGGGTAGGTATTTTGGCACATGTTGCACGTTCTTCTCAAACACCGCCAAGTAACTTGTGAAGGAATCTTGGACATTTGGCAAGGTTTTTGGTGAAGGGGGAACAATATTGCCAGGTTTTTCTTTAGGGTTTTGGCCATTTCTAATTTGTGTTTCTGTTTCTTTCTTATTATCGTCAGGACAAGTTGTGGCAAATCGCTGAAGTCTAAGATTTGGAAGCTGCGCTGAGAGACTGAGACTGAGGGATCAAGATATCGATGATCTACCATGGAGGGAACCAATAATCTTTTCATCATTTCATTACTCCTGCTTCTTCTGCTCTCAGACAGACCAACAGAGACGGAGTCCGCATCAAGAGATCAAAACTCATCCGACATCTGTTGCCCCGGTGAAGCAGGGATGCCTGGCGTGGACGGTTTCCCTGGTTACCCAGGACGGAGGGGGATGCCAGGCAGACAGGGAGAGAAGGGACAGCGTAGGGATGGAGAGAGAGGCTCAAAAGGGGAGCCAGGACCGGCAGGGATTAAGGGAGATCCAGGCGAGATGGGGCCTCGGGGCCAGGCAGGGTTGCTTGGACCAAGAGGTCCATTAGGGAGAACAGGGCCAGGTGGCGATCCGGGTTATAAAGGAGAGAAAGGATTCAAGGGAGATCCTGGGGAAGTCGGAGAAATTGGGCTGAAAGGGTTCCGTGGGTCTAAAGGGATTATTGGCATGGAGGGAGTGAAAGGGGAGAACGGGACCAGGCGGAAGGGTAGAAAGGGTCTGTCTGGAGATAGGGGGGAACCTGGCCCTGTGGGACCCAAAGGCAGGATTGGACCAACTGGAGTAGGGCCTAAGGGGCCTCAGGGGGAACAGGGTAAAAAGGGCTACACTGGTGATCGGGGAACGCCTGGTCCTGGCTTGCCGAAAGCCGAGTTCATGGTTAGGAACATCATGTCTCACAGTGCAGGAACCTTCCGAATCGACTACAACACCGTGACCAACATAGGCGGGTACTTTGACCACGAGGTGTCTCGGTACACCATTGGGGAGTCAGGGACCTATGTGCTGCAGATCGCCACTAATTATATCGGTGGACGGTTTCAGATGATGCATAATTACAGCCCTCTGATCACAGGGTCAGGCTTCCTATTGGCTATCAAGGACTGTCGAGCCGGAGATCAAATATGGTTGAGAATTGAATTATCAAAGGTCTACTTTGAGAATATGGACTTTTGGCTCTCGGGTTACATGCTTTACAATCTTTAGTCAGAAATCTATAAAAAAAATACTTACTACTTTATAAAATACTTAATACTTTTTTTTTTAAATGTAAAATCTTTAATAAATCACCGGAAAATCTTATACATGTATTATTTTTGATGGGTGAAAAATTCTTGAAGAAACATTTGAAGAAAAAATATGTTTACAAATGTCTTCCCTTTCATCTTCCAGGAAACAGACCTTTTTGTCATTGTTGTCATTGTACATATCACCAACATTGTCAGGCATTTGGTTTTGGGTAATTTAGTCAAATAGATGGGCAGTTTTTTGGCAGTTAAATGTCAAACTGCTTATGATGAATATTTAACTTTGCAAAAATAAAAATGCAATACGAGCATTTTGGCTACCCAAAGTAAAAGTCTCCAAAAAAAAGTACAAAGTCCACGAGGAACCACACCCAACCAGACTGAAACTCCAAATCCATGTAAATCCACGAGACGAGACAAGAGATTGTACAAAAACAGACCCTTCGGCATTCAGTGTCGTTTGCTACAATGTTCTAAGTGCAAGATCTAACCCTCTCTAAGAGGGTAATAGAGATCAGAACGGGGCAAAGCCACAATTCAAGTACAAACTAAAACCTATGACCAGGTTTCAAAAAACTTTGAAAGTGGGTTTAACAATTGAGTTACTGTGTGCAGGTCACGGTCTTGCTCTGAACATTCGGCACAATCCAAACATCTCTTGGGGTCATGTTGCTTGGAGGAGGAATTCTAAGATGCTTGTGGAGCCAAGCCACGGCAGATTTATGACTTAAAGAGAAGCCCCTACACTCTTACAAGGAATGTAGGAGTTCATCCAGGGGGAAAAAATACCAGCATATTATACAAATAATCCAGGCCAGGGTTAGGATTTTTATTACAAATGTAAACATGTGCAACCATTCCAGACCCATCATTAGCCTGTTTTGCCTTGGTTGTGTCACAGTAAAACTTTTCTCAGCAGTAACCTTTTCAGGTCATAAATCTACTTTGTGAAAACTTTTGGAGGAAAAAAACTCCTGCACTTGAGTGTGCATTTGGTTAATGGACAAATTAATTTCTCTGAAATTACTGATTTAAAAAGTAAAATATGAGTTGGAATGGGTAAGGCGAAACACACCCTCTGCAGTTACATGTATTTATTACTAAAATTAATATTTTGTATTGATTTGATTTTTAAATCAGAGCATACAAGTTAGACCATATGTAAATATATTTTGAAATTGTAAATGTTGTAAAAAGACAAAGTTGTAGTGTACATGTACATCCATATTTCTATCTGAAATTCAGATACAAATGTACATGTATTAATCCTAAAAGCAAAATTATAACTTTATTAAGTTAGCGGATTTTCCTTTGTTACATGTTAAAGGGAATATACATCATTTGCTTTTGCTGTAATTTTCAGAAATGAACGGAATTGGGAAGTTGGAAATATATAGCAAATATAGTTACACTCACTTTTTTGAGGTTTTGGGTTCGAAAATGCTATAAAAACCAAGAAAAAAGATCATTTTCCTGTAGTCTGGTTCCCTGACTCCATTTAAAAAGAAACAGAGCAGTTTACATATATTGGGGAATTGTAAGGTCAGGGAACCAGTCTAGCTGGCTTGTACACGTTCATAGGTGTGTAATCGATTGCAAACAAGTGCGATGGTCAACTGGGGCCAGTATTTGAAAAAAAGCCAGTTTTTTCCAACGCTGATCAGCCGATCAGCGTTGGAAATTGATACAAAAATACCACTTTCCTTGAAAATGACAGTATACCAGGTGCCATGATTTTACAGGATGCTTTACACTGTCATTCACTAACAGTCCAGCAAGGTATTTCAAAATGATTTGGTAGTTTTATTTTTTGATGTTTGCAAATGTTGTATATTTCCTTTAATATGATTTCATTTAATGAGAGCTCAGAAACCAGAGCTGAAGTTGTGACAACATCTGTCGAAATTTCCAGACACAAAATGGATGCTACAATGTACGTGTCACGCGTGTACTGATGAGTGCATGCCACTGATCATGACGGAATGAAATTAGAAGCCATTACGTGTCCGTGAAAGGCTTGTTGCGCAACTCTATCTATGGCTCTGTGAACCTGAAGGAGGCCCTCTGTTGACAGCAATGGGAGAGTTGTTGAAAAAAATGACAGCCAATAGTGCGAGAGGAGCAAACGTACAAGGCAACTTGGGACCTATTTATTCAGCTTATTAACATGATTGAGCCAATTCGTTTCACATTTCATGATTACTATACACCTAAGCTGACACATTTGATTTTCAAATCAATTTGATACATTTCCAGTTGCTGGGCAATTCCACGCAAAAGTGGAAAATGTAAGAAATCTTCCAAACTACAAACATCACATCAATAAACGTGGTGTCAAATTAAAGGGGACAACAAGATCTTTCATTTGAGTGATGTGCCAATGACATGGAATGTAGTTAAGTGTCATTTGGGGTAAAAAAAACAACAACCTGTTTTTGGCTAAAATCATGGACTTTTGGTAGTCATTATGGCATCTTGTTTTAACATGCAAAATGTGAGTGTTATTGTGACTTTTTGTGTTTAAGGCAGAGAGAAAGGTTAATATATTATAAGAAAATAGTTCCATTATGGTGCAGTTCATCAAATTCAGATTTTATGCCGTGTTAGAAACCATGAAGAGGAAGTAACGTGAGTGACGTAACGTGAGTGACGGTACCTCCCTGTAATCTAATGTCCCTGCAAGTTGCATCTAAAATACACACTAAATTGATTCAAAATGGGCTTTTATATCTAGCTATGGGTTGAATGAAAGGTAAAACAATGTTACTTCTGTGTTGCAGACTACAGTTTGAGGAGACTTTAACAACAAAATTGCATGAAAATTGTCCATGCCTTTTTTTTTGTAATGTGAATGAATGGACTGAACTTTTCTTTCCATTTCTGAGTACACAACTACCCTAAGGTTGCTGTATGGCTGGTTTGATTCAGCTAGATCAAATACTTTTAAAGCAGTGAGAAGTCAAAGTAGCCTCATGGTATAGTAATGTGAGTGACGGTGGAATTGCCCTGGTAGTGTACCTTTCAGATATACCTTTAGTGTTTCTATGCATTGATACAAATTGATTTAATATTCCATTAATATTATTTATGTAGATGTAAATAAGATTTTCCCTAATCTGTAAATAACAACAAAAACATGTTTCAATACAATGTATACCTCTCTATGCAAAGTAAAACATAACGTTTTTTTGAAAAACAAAAAACAAAAAACGTGTGTTGGTATAACGTTTTGTTATTTAGCTCTAGGTTTTTTTTTCATATTCATGCAAATGTCAATAGCAATACAATTTCAGACTGAAGCATAGAAGCTATTGAGGATAAAATGTGGACTCCATGCACATGTTACTCAACACAAATAAAACTGCAAAGCATTTCTCTGCTGACTGTTGCCTTGAAAGAAGAGTTGCTATACATTTCACAGTGTAACTTTAAGCGACACAGTGTCCTGTTTATGTTTGACCAGTTAAGGCCTCAGCAAGACCTTACAGACACAAGAAAGTAGATTTCAACCAGAGCTACATGTACACTGCTTTCATTACACTGCCTTTTAGTACAACATCAAACTATGGGGTGGTATTTTTTTACGTTTATTCAGACGCAGATTTCTCAAAATTGGGGAGAAATGCTGAAATTGTTTGAAGATATTCCTACACTATAAGATCTTGGTGGTATATGGTAAAAACACCGTTGAAAATAAAGGCTACATTAAGAAATGGCAGCCATTTACAGAAAAATGGTCAAAAACAAGTTTGTCAAAGCGCAATACAATAGCACGCACAAAGAACTGCAATAACGATGACCATTAATTTTTGACCACCCTATGGATCCAATGTGGTACAGTCGACTTTCATTAATACAAACACTGTTAATACAAATTCTGGTTATAACAAACAAAAGGCCTTAAGGTCCCGACTGAATTTATGTGCACAATGAATGCGACCATCGGTCCTCTTAATACAAACATTCTGATATAACAAACATTTTGGGTATGTCCAGCTGAGTTTGTATTAACGGGAGTCGACTGCACATCTATTCCGTGTTTTTTCTGTCAATTGCACATCAAAGTTTAACCTCACAAACAAATACAGTCGACTCTCGTTATAACAAACTTTTTCGGACCTAGCTAAATTGTTTGTTATATCAGAATTTTGTTTTAAGAGAAACATCAGTCCCATTTATTGTGCACATAAATGCACAGTTGGGACCAAGGCTTTATGTTTGTTATAACCAGAATTTTGTATTAACAGAGTTTGTACTAACGAGAGTCGACTGTAGACCTTATGCGTTGCGAGTGTCTCTGAGGGTATTCTTTAATATTTCGAATTACTAAAAATCAAAGCACAAAAGGTTTGTTCATAACTATCCTGGTGATACAAAACCACTGCCCCCTGGTTCCACTTTAACGCATAAAGCCCGGTTCATACTTCACGCGAATGCGAATGCAAAGCGAATGTGACGTCATGGCTGCGTAATTCGCCCGAGTTGAAATGTGTTCAACTTTTGCGAATTCGCAGCGCGAATACTTGCCACGACGTCACAAATTTGCGTTCGCTTTCGCTTTCACGCCGATTATGAACCGGGCTTTAGACCTCTAAAGAGATTGGGTCTGACTTACCTTGATGAATGCCTGGAGTTCTGCATTCTGCGCCTGGATCTTCTTGAGTTTACCCTGCGCTGCTTCCAGGGCCTGCTCCGTCTGTCTGGCCAGTTGCTTCAACTGCTGTCCTGCTGTCACTTCTAGCTCAGTGGAGATGGTCTCTGCTTCGGCCAACTTGATGTGAGCGTCTTGTAGAGACTTCACCTGGAAAAGGCCCATGACAATAACAAGAGTCTTCTTCATCAGGCCATGAAGCCAGTTTCAGCAGCTCGAGATCAATACACTCTAAGAGGGTCTACATATATACCCTCACAGGTACCCACCTACTTATAGGTTGGGGTGGGCTGACGTCATCCGATGAAAACATCTATTCAGTTGCACACCATTTTTTATCAGTTGCTATTTGTTACCATTCAGCAGTCCGGCCTCAAATACCACTGAGTTTCAAGACCATAGGTCTGGAAGCTAGATAAAGCCAATGTAAACAATTCCTGCCTGTCCGTGCCCACTTGTACTCTTGGATGGAGGCAATTGTGATTGTCACAAAGTTGAAATTAATTTAATAAAAGGAAATTACACTTTAAATGTAAATATTTGAGACACCTGATTTTCAAGTATTAATGTGGCCAAACTTCGTTGATGCCTATTTAGCTTTAATGAGAGAAAGTGAAACTGTCTTGCGAAGGACACAAGCACCGTGTTTCCCATCAAGGTTTTGAACCCACATACCACTACACACGAGTCCTACACCTTTCTTTAATAATTGACATAATTTCCAGCGCCTTGAGTACCTAATTGTTGGTAGATACGTGCGCTATATAAGACTCCATTACTACTACTATTACTACTAGTACTACCTACACCACACACATTGATGAACCACATAGTCTTGGGTCCAGATATTATTGTTGAAGATAGGCGATAAACCACCGCCGCTATAACCTAACGCCGTGAGAGGGAGTTATCAAGACGAACCGCTATCGCCAACGAACAGCCAGAAACAACATCTTGGATATCTTGTAGCGGCTGTGTGATGCTCGCGCACCTCTTTGTCCTAATATATGCAGCGCGCATTCAAAACCATTTATAGTAGTTCCGAACCAAAGTCTTAAATTTCTTCCAGTAGCATACAAGATGCAGCAAGACTTTTGTGCAACTTCACTGAACAGTTCTGTTGTGATATTTAGTATGCGTGGGACTAAAAATAGACCGTAATTGCCTGCAGAAGTAGCCCATGCTTACTTCCCCCATTTTTCGCGGGGAAGATTTTATGAGATTCCCTAGATGTTGTTGCTGGCGGTTCGTGGGTGATTACGCCCTCTCCTGGCAGGTTATCACAGCGGCCGATTATTGCGTATCAAACCACAACAACGTCTTGCTCTCGCTAGACTATGAGCCACATTGCTCAACGTAAATATCGTAGCAAAACTTTATTTGTTTTAATGAGATAGTAAGCAATAATACAGAGCAAAAACAGCGTTACTTGATTCCACAAAATCACATTTTGAGAGGCAAGTAGCCCATGATCCTAGTTGTGATTGGTCAAAACATCAAGGAATCAGCTTACTGGATTGGTCAATCAGCAATGACTTTTGATGGAAATCTTTTAGCTGTCATACCTTCCTGTCCAGTTCTGTCTTGCATTTCATGTACAGCTGCTCATAATGCCGTTTCTCCTTGGTAACGGTGGACAGCTGTTTCCTGATGGAGTCAATCTCTACTCGCTTCTTCTCATTCAATTCCGTCAAAGCTGAGATCTTCTCCTCCAATATCTCCTGAAAAATACAAGAAAAACTTCTTGTAATATTTTTTTTTGCTTAAAAAAACACTCTCATTAGGTTTCAGGTGCTGAAAGCAAGGATTCCTCAGGAAACATGAGAAGATAATGCAATGAAGAAATAAGTGCTATTGGAAGCTACTTATGCGATAAATTTTTCAATCCTATCAGTGCAAACAAGCATGCATTTGCTCATGGAGGTACAGCAGAAATGGTGTATAAAGTTTCACCAAGTAACAGTTAAGTTTTATGTTTTTACCGCTGAGTGAAGTTCTGCGCTGAAAGGGAATATACAACATATGCAAACAACAACAAACAAAACTACTAAATTATTATGAAATACCTTGCTGAACTGTTAGTGAATGACGGTGTAAAGCATCCTGTTACATCACCTGGTGTGCTGTCATTTTCAAGAAAAGTGCAATTTTTGTTTTTGTTTCCTGTTCACTGGGCTCTCTACAGTGGTAAGGAAAGTGCCCGCTCCTGTCCGCGCATGGAGCCCATTTCAAACGGACATGACTGAAGACTTGATGGACTCGGTGAACATCAACTCATCATTGACTACATCACGGCAGACAACAATTGTATACTGTTTACTTACGGTAGCACGTGTTGCTACTTTGTTATCGCTGTCTATGGATCTGGCTCGGACTTTCAGGTCTTCGATCAACGACCTCTTCTGGTTGATGTCTCTGTCCTGTCGACTAACCCTAAAGACAATATAAACAAGTTACGATAAAAAGCATTAATTCTTTTCTCAAAAATGTTAACTGTCCAATTCCGTTTCAAGTACCAAGTAATGTACACAAGTATTATTTGCTGAAAGTTTCTTTTCATTTTTTTCAAAGAGCGACCTAATTAGACTGATACATTGGACCAATCATCACAGCCGTGACTGTCCAACTGAAATGTCCAACATTTATGCATGGCGCTTATGGCTGGAATATGAGGTGTAAATTTGGAATTACACACATGTTGCAGCTAGTCCACGAGTGTAAGGGACAGGACTAAATTTGGTTGCTTCATTAAAGTAGTTCATGAAAAAATACTGCAAGATAAACTTGCGCGATCCCCCTGGCAAACTGGCAGTATTTATACAGTCAGTTAGTAAGCATACGTTTTAGTTTACCTAACCAAAATCAACAACGACCTCATTTGACCCCTAGATGACCTTTGACCTCAAATGTCTGAAGTCATCTGTAGTCCCCGAACCCAAAAATTATTGTCACCAAGTTTGGCTGAGAATTTGAGATTGAAGTCTGACTTTTCATACGACAGCACTAAACAGTTAACCTAACCAAAATGGAAAACATGGACACACGGACACACAGATGGAATACACTATTGCAATATCCCCCTTTCTTGGCTGAAAAGTGAGGGGGATAAAAAACTGACAGAGACTTTGAACACCACGATTCACCAAAGCTGTAATATATTGTGGTGCCAGCAAGTGCAGGTTTGATAACCCTGCTTAAAAAAGGATTAAGTGAAATAAAACAAAAAGTCATTGGGCAACAAGATGCAGTAATGTTACCCACTTTTCTTGGAGAGTTTTCACAGTTGCATCTCTAGCTTCTAGGTCCATCTTGAGAGATTTGATTATATTGGCTTGACGAGACACCTCACCCGACTGCGCCTGACAACAAAAACAGACAAGAAAAATTTTACCAGATTCAAGTTGACCTTTATTTCAACATTTTCCAAAATGTTCATCACAATCTTCAAATTGTTTCAACCTTAGGAAGGTAATCCTTCTCGATTGTCTTAACTCTCAACCTCATCTAACACAGTAATGGTAAAAGTCAGGGGTGTGAGTGACCACTGATAAAAATAGCTGAAAACAGCTGAAAAAGGTGTAAAAAAGTTGAACTTCGGAAATCTCCTATCCTTTTGTACACGGCAAGTGAGGGAAAAAGCCGAAAAAAGGGTGAAATCCAACACACACAAAAGCTGAAATCAGCTTTAAAGCTGAGATTTCACACCCCTGAAAAGTTTACATTTTATCGTCTTATAAAAAAATAACATGGCTAAGCCAAAATTTGTCTATGATTTAATATGCTTGACCCTAATCAGTAATTGAGTCAGTCACAAGTCACCATAAGCCCCCACAAGTCAACCCCAAGTCCTCTAGTCCCAAATCAACTCACGAACTATAGGTCTCTCTGACAGGCCGCCATCTTCATAGGAAAACTACAAGTGTTCAAGCCATCAGGTGCGTGAGCACGCAGTGTGCAAAATGTTCTAAACACGCCTGTGCGTTTTTCAAAATTTCTTCAAAATACAGCGCTACCGATGTGCGTCAGGAAAATTTACACTCAAAATGCCAATGCACCTGGCAATCTGTAGGAAGTGACGTCACTTGAGAGAGACCAATACCAATGAACTAGAGCCAAATTAAAGGCATTCCTTTGTTATCGTTCATCTCGTTACTTGTGGGGAGATTGTGAATAAACTTGGGATTTGACTTCTGACTGGTTCGATTACAACTCTGAATCTGACCCCAAAGGGTATTTGAACAATCTTTGAGATGCAATATTTTTTGTTGTGCATGGGATACGCATAAGTGGACCTCTCGTTCATTAAAATAACAAAACACCTCAAAGATGGCAGCTGAATGTAAAGATCCCTCTATTGAAATTTGGTTAAAGGGACACTGGTCCTGGAATAGCCCAATTGGGCTACAAAACGCGCTTTGAACGAGATGATGATGTTAATCGGAAATAACATTTAAAAGTAGGATAAAAAACATCCACACAACTATCCTTTCAAAGCTGGGCGTTTTTGTGTTATTCCTGTATTATGCATGCGAGAACAAATTTCAGGGTCCACTTTTGCGACCCCATAAATTTGAGCTGTTTTGATGTTAGTTTTGATTTCATTCGTAAAGTGTTCACCTTTTGCGGACGTTGAAGAAACCACTTTTTTTTGGCATTGGTGATTGGTCACTGCCACTGTTCCCGAGATCACAACGTGTATATCGTACACTGAGAATGACACGAAAAACGTATTCGTACTTCATCATGTCCGATGTAAACAAGCGGGTTTTTTTTCGTCTTTTCTCGGGAACGGTATTAAGACATATTAGGTTGGTTTCCTTTCAACCAGATGTTTGAAATAGGCTAAGTAAACAATCCAAAACATAACATTTTCGGGGATTTCAGGACCGAGTGTCCCCTTAATGTTGGGGTTAATGAGTGATGTCATTGATTATTATTACAATTTTTTTTTTCTTTACTGTGTTCTAACCTTGAGCCTGATGTCCATCTGCTTGCGTTCATTCTCAGAATGTCTCTTTGATTCTGTCTCTCCGTCTTCAAGCTGCTTCTCAAACAGCGCCCTCTGTCGGTTGCTCTCCTCCAGTTCACCTGTTAGCCTCTGCAACCCAAAACATCAACATGTGGAAGAATTTGTTTTTTCCTTGGGGGTTTCAAGGGTATAGCATACCAGCGCTTTCCATTGCCTATGAGAAGAAACATTGCAGACTTGCTCATGTAAGTGTTCAACTCATGACCTCCTCAGGTGGGTCTCAAGAACACTCTTAAGGAATACAAGAGGGTTCAATTGGAAGTTCAATCTCAATTCTCAAGTGTGATCTTGAAGTCGGAAGTATATACAATCGGAGTTGGAAGTGGGGATCGTGAAGCTGAAATACCGAGACTGCGAGGTAACACGATAACAAAGTTACATGAACCTGTTCCAGGGAGTTTGGAGCAAGGCATAGCAAGTTAGCACCAATATAAAAAATAAATAGCCGCTCATGTTGCAATATGTCGTTTTTATTCACCCTGCCCATGAAAACATTCCACAGACCATCTCGGTTCCCTGGGGAGTATACAGCTCAATGGTACCTCAATCAAACACAACCATCTCTGAGCTCATGGGTACCCATTTACTCCTGAATGGGGAGAAGAAATTTGTAACAAAGTGTCTTGCCCACGGACACATGCACCCTAACCCCAAGCTGGACTCCAACCCACAATACGACCTATTGGGTTCAATGCACTACAACACAAGGCCACAGCAATCAAGGGGGATGGTCGAAACCTTTGCTTCATCTCTGACTTAAGGGGCCCTTAGGTATCTGGATCAAGGGAACTCCAGATCAACATAGCCCATGTACTGTGTCAGAAACATCAAATCATCTAATGTGTAACCAAAGTTCGAAGCATTTCCATTTGATTTAAACAATAATGGTTTCTTAATTATTCTTAAGCAAAGGATGAATCCGATAGTGGAGATGGAGCAAAGGTTCCCCCTCCCCAAGGATGTTAGAACCTACCTGAATGGTTTGTCTTGAGATCTTGAGTCGTTGATTAGAGAGGTTCAGATCTGACTGTAGCTGCTCTGTAATATCTTCCTGTTCACTCACAGTCCGCTGTAGGGATGTCTTAGACTCCTTCAGCAAAGACACCTGGACATCAAATGACAAAGAAAATGACAGTGAAAGTGAAAGTGGCAGTGACAATGTCAATGACAATGAAAACGTCTGGTGACAGCGACAATGATGGTGATAATGACAGTGACAATGGCAATGGCAGCGACTGGTGACAGCCACAGCAACAATGAAGGTGACAATGGCCGTGATACGTGATATTGACAGTGACAATGACAACGTCAATGACATTGACTAGTGACAGCGATAGCAAAAATAAAGGCAACAATGGCAGTGACAATGGCAATGACAGTGACAACAAAAATTGACAATGAGATGGACAGTGACATAATCATGATAATGACATAGGAAGATGGCTGAAAATTTACAAATGGACCAAATCACATCTGTTTACAAAACTGAATGTTTGGTCACGGGACTTTGACTTTCAGCAACTGTTTGAAATATGGAGGAGTTTAATACATGTTAATGTGTGACAACTCCTGTTTGATGTGGGCCAAAATAATTTGAGAAATGTCTGTCTTGTTTGCCTGTCTGCATGGTGTCACAGATGACATTGTCTACAGGCTGTTCTCATCAGGCATTTTAGTCACGCTCTTTATGACTGCATTCATACAATTTCACAAGTACATCATGGGTGAAATATGACATATAAACTCTACTCCTTCCTAGGTCAGGCTCACTAGCTTGACAACGGTTCACGCACATTCCCTAATGACACATTACACGTACGTTTAACACACATGACCCCAGACAGCAATTTTACATCATTCGGAACAGATGACGGATAAACACGCAGGGAGCGAGGCCAGAAATATGTGTCAGTGGCCTGCTCACAGCGAGCGAGGCCGGAAATATCAGGGTGTGCTACCCGCAGATGACAGCCTGAACCCATCTGGGATCGAGGTTCGTGAAAACAGTCCCATGCCTGGGTCCAGTCACTGTGAAAATAATCCCAGCATGAACTGGTTCTGAAAATGGTTCACTGCCTTTCAGCAGACTGTCACCACACCAGTTACAACTGCAGTTGTGCTTGTTTTTGCTTCAAAGAGGAGAATCAAGCCAATTATGGAAACGGATTCACAACAGCCATAGTGAACCCACAGTGATCACTGAGCCGTTGCAGTGCACATGAACAATAACCATGGTTGCACTGAGTGGACTTCTGAGTGACATGACTTTACCAATGTTCTTGGCTCTTGGTTGGTTCATCTCCTAAATACTCCGTGTGGGAGTTTATACAGGAGACCAGAAACACCGGGGCAAACCCCTTCTCTTAGCGATAAGTGTCCCTGGGTTCTTTTACATGCATTGCATTACACAACACATGGGACCTACGGCTTTACGTCCCATCCGAAGGACGAAGCAATAATGGTTGGTTAAGTGCCTTGCTCAAGGTCACAAGTGTCCATCCCGGCTCGAACCCACGCTACTGTTGCCTCTAAAACATCAGAGCATGAGTCCGCTAGGCCATAGCACTCCAATGTACCCCTGTCAGTCAGGGATCACGGCCCAGGAGCAATATGATATCCACTGACTGTCACACGGGCGTATTCCAAACGACTTGATGGTATGACTATCTCACCTGTTGTTGAAGTGAGGCAACTCTCTGCTTGAGGCTGGCAATGGAGGGCCCACTGGTGCCTGTCCCATGGGACCTACGGCTGATGTTACGAGCCAATCTGGTCAGAGGAACGTGAGGTGAGGTACCAACATCTCTCAGTTCTGTGTCTGGGGGAAAAAGAAGGAAACAGTGGCAAGGGCTAGGGCTAGTCACTGTAGCATGTCAATGGCAGACGACAACAGTCATGGCCAAGAATGACGGATTTTGGGCATTTTGAAATTTGGACACTTCGTGACAAGGCCGAAGGCTGAGTGGCATGTGGCACACAGAGGCAATACATTTCCCTTGTTCTACGAGCATGTGTGATCTGATATACCGTGTCCTCTGGAGACATGCACACAATAGGGAACAAAAGATTGTATACGTCTCCACAGGGCAATTTCTATAGATGAATACGTCTCCACAAGGTTTTCACGAAATAGATATATGGATTTTACTCAAAAACTAGGAATTTCCAAGGTATGTTGATCTGTCGCAAATGGAAGAGTTTTAGAAAAGGGATATTAAGTCCGAATTTCAGCCAAGGAAATTAATTCTGGTTAAATAAGAGCATTTTGAAACTACAAACTCGAAAACTTTACTACACGAGAATAAAGAAATGTCTCCACAAGGATACAAATTCCAGTATGTGTGGGATAAAGCATTCATCTTCAAGCAAACCCAACACACAGTAAAAATGGACCACATGCATGCTGCTAATTTCAGCTTTAATTCTATTACATGCACACGTGCATGCAGCCTGCAGGAATAGCGCGCATCGTAGAAATGTGATACACAATGCAGGCCTGGGTAATTGTTGATCACATGTCATTGAATTATTGGTCCGCGGTCCCCACCTGCAGATCTGGCTGCAATACAGTTCCATGCCTAGTGTACTGTCACATTACAGTAGTTACCAATCAGGGCCCAATTTCACAGCGCTGCTAAGCACACGATTTTCTGCTAACAGAGCCTTTGTCTATTTCAATGAGACCGTAAGCATAAGCACAGCAAAAGGCACGCTTAGTTCGGAGGAAAAATTTGCTTAACGTAGTGACGTAACAATAGAAATCTCCATGCACGCGCGACCATTAGCACATCCACGCCTTGAAATAGTGCTTAAGGTTAGCAAATTTTTCTGCTATGCTAAGCACAACTTTTCTGCTAACTGTTAAGCAGCGCTGTGAAATTGGGCCTAGATGACATGGACCGTAGAAAACAAACAATGAACGTTTCACATTCGCATGCAATGGAAAGAATAATTTAATTCGGTGAAACATTGGACACCTCATGAAATTATTCTTACCATTTCACTCATAAACATTCATTATTTGTACAATGCCACACTGTTGTTGGCACGGATTGACCAATCAGGATCGAGGATTCAAACTTGCTTGAAGATAATGGCCGATACGAACTAAAAACAGGAAATCTTATGGATAATTACCAGATTGTTCTGTGAGTGTGTTGTCCGTCATAGTGCTGCAACTAGCCGTATTATTTGATGATGCAGTACTTGCTACATCATCATCCAGGAGAAATTCACCTACTCCAGTATCTATCATACTAGCTTGAAGAACTAAAAACAAGAAACAAGACGGAAAAATCAAAACTTGTCAGATATTTTTTTCAATTTTGTTTTTGTGATTCTTATCAGAGACATATTGGAAACTTTAAAAATGTGGCAAATGAAATATGCAATACTGTCCACACTTTCTCTGTCAAAAGTTATGTTTTCCCCCAAAATTATAAGTCTATGGAACATTAAAAAAAAAAATCCACAGATTGGATAAAGTAAGTAAGGCTAACTTTCGTGATGTTTTTTCTATTCTGACAAAAACATTCACAGTTTAACTAGAACTGGGCAGAGTCTAATGAAATGATTGTCTGCCCAACCACTCTGCATTTGTAACTTAACAAACGCGAACCTCTAGTTGAATTTTGAAACAGTTTAAGAATAATTACGCAACTTCAAGAATACTTACGCAAAGCAACCAAAAAAAATTAAGAATTACATGTAAATACTGATTATCAAGAAGGACTGAAAAGACAGATAAATATTTGTAGTTGTCATTTTTTGGTTGTCTACAAACTTGCATCCAGCTTGTCTTCATTCATATTGTAAAGGTTATACTCATTCCCGGATGGTTAGGGGCCATGAGAAACACCAGCAATAATAAAGTTATATGACCAATTAGTGATGAAACACAACTGCACAATAATTGCCCAGATACGTTTTTAACTCGCATATGGACTATAGGCCTAAATACATAGCTTCAGTTTCAATTAAAGGATTGAAAGGAATGAATTCATGGTGCATATTCACCAAAAGCAAGGTATTACAGAAATCACTTACTTCATTTGCAAAAGGAATTGCTTTCAGCCAACAGAGAAAATAAGAGCATCAATTTATCGATGAAGGATTTTAATAGCAAGCTCCCAAAATTTCAATGTTCAATTCAGTCAATACTTCCCATTTTTTAAAAATTAACATACGTTTAACATCCTATCCTGTAAATTAAGAAACTTTCAAGATAATGTGTGGATTTTAGTTCCTTCTATTTAATTATTTTGAATTTTCTATCACTTCAATTTCCCTATTTAGAGAGTTTCTAAAGATTGTACGATAAAGTGCCTCAAGGAATTACCAATACTGTGCTACTAAGTGTTGATTGGAATATAGACATACAATTCTAGGGGTCACCTGGATGGTATTACGCAAAGTGCCCACCCGTCTCCAGTTTAAACATACTATTGTAACTACACTTTTATGTATTTCCCATCATTGGACAGACCGATCCATGGGCAACAAAACGGGCATCTTCCCAACGCCATACTGCATAAGTTCAAGACGTGCATGACATATGCACGTGCATGCATGTCGGATTTTGTGCACGCATGTCGTACATTAACCCTATTAAATAGAACTCAACCCATTAAACCCCAACAGCATGTTTTGTTGGAATCTGTCTGGATGGGTACAGTACCCCTAAACTGACAGTCTTTTACATTGGGTTGGCACACCTCCAGAAACTCAGAAATACATGTAGGCCTATGTGTGTACAGTTTCCCATATGGTGTTGTAATTTGCCAGGATGGGTATGGTTCCTAGTAAATCATGCTAGGGAGTTAGGGTTAATCATGGCTGTGATTGGTTGAAACATGATAGGGCGATGCTTAAATGGATCGGTCTACTCCAGTGGTGAATAGTACTCTAGTTAGTCACACATCAACTGCAGCCAGTAACAATTTCAAATTCACTGGACTTGACTCATACGCAGGTGACTTTGTGTTTATTACAAGTTGGGAAGTGGCCAGAAAAATAAGACATTAGATGATAGGACAAATAAGACATTACTTCGATACTTGTCATCTTATAATAAACAGTATTTACCATTACTTGGAAGCGTTATCATTTTGCTTTCTTTTTTGTTAGATTTATGCCTTTTTGCAATTTGAAGTGTAGAATAATGCATGCTTCCTACTTGATTAGTCCTAGATGCAAAGCATTCCTTCCTGCACTTTTATTACATAGAAGCCACCTGGAAACTATAATTATTGACAAACTGAACTTTTTGGCAACCCCCCCCCTTCCTTTCATTCAAATTACATATTTAGCATGGCAGGGTCTGTGAAAAGGTTCTTTGTGAAAGACCTACATGGTAACATGGAACTGGACATTTGGAACTGAGGTGTGTTCATATTCAGGAGAATACCGTACCATCCAACACAATTCACAGAAGACATTCACTTTACAACCTCCAAACTCCTTGTTGTTAATCCTGTACCATGTCAACCTTCAAGTCTAAAATATAACCCATTCCCTTTTTCTATTTCCTCTCTGTGTTTCTCAAGATACAAAGCACCAATCAGTGAAGATGATGCTAGTTTGGATAGTAGCTACTTTGTTATTGGTAACCCGTCTCGTTGGTAAGCATGACCACTCACTGTAGGGAATCTCGTTGATATTAAGCTTCAGTTTAAAACTCACGTAGTCCCACGATTTGTGTATGTGTCTGTGATTGTTTGTGGTCTGCATTGGTATCTCCTTCTCATGTAAGTCATACAAAAAACTAGATTCAAGCTTTCATGAAAACTTCATAATTAATTGAATATTCCCACATCTGGGAATGCTTCGTAAAACATCATTTAAAGATTTTTGTCGTTTTGATTTATTAGATGTACATGTATATCACATTTCAAAACCCTTTTAGTCAGGCAAATTTAAAATGTTTTTAAAGGTTTCATAATTCTCTTTGCCAACTGCACTGGGCATAGCAGGGTTTGGGAGAATAAAGAAATGGACTGGCGTAGGATTTGAACCCGTCACAGAATACGGTGAGATCGACAAACTCTTTATCAACTGAGCTTACCTATGTCGGAAGTATCGTTGTTCACAGGGGCACTCATCAGAGAGCCATCAAGCCATACATGTATGTGAACATGAATGGGGATTGATTTCGTAAAGAAAAAGGAATAACTTACCTCTCTCCGTTTGTGTTGCAACAGATTTCAAGATGACATCTCGGGCAGGTTTTTCTTCATATGCTTGTGCCATCCTACGGAGATGTTTCTGAATGGATGCAAGCTACACGAAGAAAAGAAAAAAAAATCACCCACAGATCTTATAAAGACATTTTTAAAATTTCATTGGGTGAATTTTGATAACTTCTGTTATATAAATATGAGTTGTGTTTAAATAAATATTCGCATTTTGTGTCGTTTTGAAAACGCAACATTGGTTTGATTTCAAAAGATTACTTTAGTTGGACGGGGAAAAGTTAATTGATTACCTCCATTTTCTGAGGGCAAATATTTCAGAGGTACACATTCGTTCACGACTGCTAAAATGTTGTGTTTTTGATTATGTACTCATGATACGTTAAGGCCAAAAAAAAGAATAGTTCTGCTTCCGGTTACCCGACCGACCCTATTTTTAGGCTGCGACCCTAAAAATTTTATCGGCAATTCCACACAAAAAAAAAAAAATTGAATAAATAAAAATAAAAACCTTATGTCTTGTCTGTCTTCACAAAATACCTCTCAACAACCCTTTTGCATCAAAAAATGCTTGTATTTATTGTTTTCTTACTTACATTCGCTATTTTTTCAAAAGAAACCTCCGTTATTTTTACAAATTCGCTGCGCGATTCAACTACTTCGCTGTCTATAATCACGTGCGTAATAAGCGCAATGCGGCGACGACTGGTTCCCGCCGCGCCGCGCAGGGGCCAATTATGAAAATGCGGTAACTAGTCTGTGCACGGCTATGCGATCGATAGCGCTAGCAGTAGCATGGCCGGCTATGCAGCAGGCGCAGGCACGTGCTCTGTCAACTGGTCGGACTCGACATCGTAAAAATGCTGAGAAAGACATCGTAAAAATGCCAAGAAAACACCGATGGAGAAAGAACATGTTTGCAAGTTAATTCACAGATTTGATCTAGCTTGTCTGTGTATGTATTTTTCGTGTTCACGAGTTCATTTTGAGATCGCACTACTCGTATTTGGAGTGACACAATGCAGCGTGTTTCCTGAAATGTTCGACCCGTTCACCACGGGCCACACATGTACATGTACAGTGCATCACACACTTCGGAGTTTTGGCCAGCTCCCCTTCTTGACTAGCGTTGTGCCTATGGTGCCAACGACCTGAATTTCCCACAATTATTTTTACGAATTATCGAACGTAAATATATTGACAATAATTAAGGTAGGTTTTATTCACTTTTTGTGGCCATTTTGTGTATAGCTTTTGTAGTGCAATGGAAATAGTTCAGGCTAAAACTTCGCATATAATTGAATACCCCATTCAATCTGCATAAAAAAAATTGGCAAAAAAAAAAAAATTTCCGACCGACCGACCCTATTTTTGAAAGGCATGTAATCGGAAGCAGAACTATTTTTTTTTTTGGCCTAAGCTTTCAGCAACAGACCGGGCTATTATACAACACCTGAATAAATCCCCGTCATCTGATTGGTGGATCGTTGATCACATGTCATTGAAGTATTCGCCTCGTGGAATGGAACATTTCATCTGTCACCTTATGAAATTATTCTTACTATTGCACTCACAAACATTCATTATTTGTATACTGTACATTGTAATTCATAAAGTCAATGACAATTCTCTGTAAGACATCAGGACCCTATTTCGTGGCGCTGCTGAACGGTCAGCAGAAAGTTGCACTTATAACACAGCCCTGAATAATAGCAGATATTTGTGCTAATCTTCAGTCCTCTTTCTAATGGTTGTGCATGCATGGAAATTTCTATTGTTCCTTTATTTAAACCGATTTAAACAACATTTTACTTTGAGATAAGCACCCCTTTTTGCTGTGCTTGCTTACGGTCTCCATAAAATTGAGGAGGCAGTGTTTATAGCAGAAAATAGTGTGCATAGCACCGCCATGAAATTGGGCCCAGGTCCCACAACAGCTGTAGTATCTGTATTTGAGGCAGTGTAGATGAAATTAAACACTGGAATAAAGACTAACTCCAATATTTTGATTTTTTTTGGCGACCAAATGTTTATAATCAGAACATGCAAATGTCCATGGTAAAGTCCCACTATACTATACTATAATAATATATTCTACGTTTTAATGATCCTTCCAACTTTTCATTTCATTTCAAGAAAAAGGCGTTCACAATAAAGCCCATAAGGGCGCAATCTGTTCCAAAGTGCATCTCTGTGATACTTACCTGTCTGGTAGATGGAGACAGCCTTCCTGCACCTCTGCTTCTAGATCTCTGTCTTGGTGTGTGGAATGTCTCACCAGACCGAGAAGTCTCCACAATCTGCTGGCCAAGACTCTCCAGGGAGGTACTCTCCTTAGGGCTTGAAAGATGAAGACAAACAGTTCCAATGCAAATGCGTCACACCATCTCACTATCAGGCTGCAGCTGATTCACGAAACTTTATGCAATGGAGTAACTCCACTTGTGCCACAATTTATTGCGCAAGGTGTGCAATATTTTACGCTGCGCAACATTTCACGAAAGATTCATCATGCGACTTGCACAACCCACTACGGCATAACTTGCGCATTCCTTTTGGGTGGCGTAAGTTGTGGTGTAGCAACTGAAAATGAACTAGTTTACTAGCAAATCTCTATCATCATGGAGCCTGTCATTGCACGTATCAAGGGTGGTACAAGACACTTTGTATGAGAATGAATTGGTGTTTTACTTGTGACAGAATTTTTAAAGTTGATGCCTGATTCCGTACAAAGTTAGACTAAACAGTTTGATTCAACAACCGTTTTTGTGACCAAACAAAAACAGCCGTAGTAAATGCTTTATATACACTTCTGATGATGGGATTTACGCTCTATGTTTCTGAATTTTATCACTGTAAAAATTGAGCGAGAATTAAACTTGAATGGATGTTTTACCTGGTGGAAGTTTCACCCCATTCATCGCCGTCAAAATCAGAGAAAATTGAGCTCATCTCTTGTATCGAACGGTTCAGAATAGCCTGGTGCTGAAAATGCAGAAGTGGAGGAAACAACACTGCATTATCTCACTTATACCTGCTAGTTACAACGAGTTTTTTCTTGATGATGAGCTGGGAATACTACTCAAATATCAAGTAAACACCTGGTTCATTTCCCAACACACACATGACAGACAGCCTCACATGGTTGTACTGCAAACCTTTTTTGGCCAGTTTAATTACAAAATGAAAGCTTCAAATCCTTATTCTAATCATTGAATTGCAAAGAAAGGGTTGAAATCATTGAAATCATGAGAATCAAGTAAGTGATATTTGTACACAGAACTATCTGCGTGTTAGTAGTTGAAGTGTTGGCAACAAATCTATCCACTTCTTACCTCCTTGGTTGTCTTACTCCTTCTGAATGACACTCCTGCCACCGTGTGCCTCTGCCTGTGCTTGAGATGCCTCAGTTTCTTCTTGAGATGGTTGATTGTTCTCCTTAGGTCCATCATCTTGGTCTCTTTCTGAGCCTCCACGGCTCGCTGCTTTGATACGCCCATCCTTAAGGACCTTTGTTATAGGCACAAACAAAACATGTATCAATCAATCGATCCATGTATTGATCAAACCACCCAAATAAGGAGAGGAACTCAACCACATTTTTGTATAAATAATGGATAATAATAATAATAGTGGCATCTTATTAAGCGCAAACAGGTCCATCACTCGGTGACGCTCATGGCGCTATACAAAGAGTAAGTACAAACTACAAAATTTATAAATGACAAAATTATAAATGACAAACTACAAATTATAAATGCTAGGTCCAAGACATATGAATTGCAAGGTGCAAGTCGAAGAGGAGATTAGAGTGTGAACAGGTAGGTTTTGAGTTCTTGTTTGAAGGAGATCGAAGAGGGAGCTTGACGGATAGAGAGGGGTAGACTGTTCCAGAGAGTGGGGCCTGCGTGAGAGAAGCTGTGGTCACCCCAAGAGTGTCGGGATCGAGGAACTTGAAGAAGGGAGGAGTCTGATGATCGAAGCCTGCGTGGGGGGTGGTATGCCTGTATTGAGTTTTGTAGACTGGTGAGGAGCCATGGACTGCGTGGTAGACCAACAACAGAACTTTGAAGGTGATGCGTTTGTCAACGGGCAGCCAGTGAAGAGACTGAAGGACAGGTGTTATGTGACATGCTTTCTTGGTGAGAGTGACTAGTCTGGCTGCGGAATTTTGGAGGCGTTGCAGTTTATTTAGCTGTTGTTGAGGGAGACTTACAAATATGGAGTTGCAGAAATCAAGGCGTAAAGAAATGAGGGCATGGACTAGTTGTTCAGTTGCATTCCGACTCAGGTACTTGCGAACAAAACTAAGGTTGCAAAGTTGGTATCTGATTGACCTAGACACATGGGAAACGTGGTCATGGAAGGACATATTGGTGTCGAAGATGACACCCAGATTGCGAGTTTCGGCAGATGAGTAGATACTGCTAGTGCCCACTTGGACTTGGATGACCCGAGTACAAATTAAATCTTCACTCAAAGTACATGTAACAGTGGCAAAGCTGTACCGTACAAACCTAAGCACAGAAGAACTTCACTCTAATGAACATACTGAGGTCCACTAAAAATTGTTTAGTTCAGGGTCACTGATAACGCTTTTGGCCACCAATGCTCAGTATATATGAATTGAATTAAAAATTTGAGAGCTCGCAGCGATGTTTTTTTTATGGCCAAAATAATGTTAAATATAGCAGTGTTCTTTATAGCAGCATATTCTACTATACTGGACTGTGGCGGATATGGGATATGCGAGGTGGTTGATGGTTACCTGTTCTCGGCCTCTAGGTGGCTCTTGTCTCTCGTCAATCCATTCTTCTCTTTCTCCAGTCGCTGCATCAATCTCTGCAGGTCACTGACCCTATCTCTCAGCTCTGCAGCCTGTTCTCGCTCTGTCTTCTCTCTTCTGTTTGCTTCGCTTACTTGGCTCAGCTGCTCCTCCAACTCTGAAGAAAAAAAGGCTTTTACTTGATGAAAAGGAGGCAAGCATGTGTATTGGACTACATGAACAAATCAATTAAAAAGAAAAAGAAAAAAAAACACCAACAATAACAAGAACTACTAAAGAGCTCTTTGCGTTAAAGACTAAGACAAAAGACAACGCAAAAGAAACTTGATGCAGCAAGTTTTGATTGAACATTTTCTCTAACTCTTCACAAAATGAGTTTTAATACATAAAAATAAGGGAAAAGGCATTTACATTCAAAGACAGTAACTGCAAAAAAACTCCTTGCAGGAATGTTTGGAAGCAACATGCAAAATTTGTATGTAGCAGCAAATTTTGACATGGGATTGGAGATGCCAAATTTTCCAAATCCTGGGCACAGATTGCCACTTTTAAAAATTAAAAGGTCTTCTTTGACAATTGTAGAAACAAACAAAACAAGATGTATGTAAAAAAAAATTTAAAAGGTTAATAAAGAGACTGGACCTGTCAGAATAAGGTGTTTAAATTTTGAAGAAAATTGCAAGAAACTTCTTATTTTTTAACAGGAATTTAAATGCTACAGTTGTGTTAACTGAAATCTTGATCTCTCAGGAGATGAATACATCTAACCTTGTCTCTCTTGTTCTAAGCATGTTGTGAGTTCCTTGATGGTGGTGGCATCTGCTGCTGTCTGGACTCGAAGGCAATCCAATTCCTCATGGAGGTTCATTCTGAATAAGAATGGAACAAAATCAGAACGAACAATTGTCTACGATAATGGACTCCGTGCATATTAAATGGAGCTTTCTGCTGACACGCGAGAGGTGTGGGTGTGGTACACACTGTGGTCAGGCACCAACATTTTTCATCTGATTGTACACTCCACATGAGAGCCAGGCATACAGGATTAATGTGTTCAAGGCCTGCCTAGCTAATTCTCTCTTTGTAAAGCCCGGTTCATACTCGGCGCGAAAGCGAAAACAAACGCGAATTTGTAACGACATGGCAAATATTCGCGCTGCGAATTCACAAAAGTTGAACACATTTCAACTCAGACGAATTTCGCAGCAAATGTTTCATGACGTCAAATTCGCTTCGCATTCGCTTTAGCATGAAGTATGAACCGGGCTTAACAATTGCATTGGCATATAGACATCATAGGTCTTGATCACACTCCTAGAACCTTGGCCTATCAAGTTAAATCGGCAATTGGGGACGACAGCATGTCAGTATCACAGAAATCTCCTTGTTGTTTACCGTTCTTGTAAGACGTTGACTGTCTGCTGTTTGAAATAAGCCAGCTCATTCCACACTGCATCTGAATCCTCTTTCTGCAGCGTGCGTGGCTCCGAACGACGACCCTTCTTCTTCGTCTTGGGAGGATTTCTTAAAAAAATGAAAAACCCTGGTCAGCCAGTCTACAATTTTGCATTTTTTTACAGGATCAGCAAAGAAGAGGGGTACATGGAGTGGTCTCACAGTGTCTAGAAAAAAACTCAAACTTAAGCTGCGCTTTCATTTTGATCACTCATAGAAAAACGCATTCAGAATATGACAATCACCTCAAAGTTCCCTTTTTTTCACTGATTGGGATAGGAAGTGTCTAAAATTTGAAACATTCCTATTCCTTTTTGAATACTCCTTAGGAACAAGGTGTGTTCCCTGTTAAAAGTTTAATTAATGAAATCTCTTTGATACAGTTTACATGTGCACAGGCAAAAATTCCATAAGGAACAAAGACCTTCCCAAGCTATTCCCATTTTAAAAGAATTATGTGTGTTCCCATTCAAAACCGGCAGTTTGGAATGCAATATAAAACACCTTTTTTTTAACATGCAATAGAACAGGTTTAAGTACCTTTCTTCTGCATCATAGGTCTTGATCTGTTCCTTGAGGACATTGTAGCTGGCTTGAAGGGCTTTCAGTCTCTCTAAACGTCTTGTGTGGGCAGATCGCATCTCATCCAACTCATTATTCTGTACAACCATTATAACATCAACAAGGACTCTAAATATATTGTACCATACAAAAGGCCATCAGATTTTTTTTTTAAGTGTCTTAAATCAGTTCGCGTCAGGATTATTTTGACATGACTGGACCAAGGCGCGGGATTGTTTTCACGAATCTTGATGTCAGACGGGTTCAGGTCGTCATCTGCATATTTGATATCTGCATATTATCATCTGCATATATGATATTATCATCTGCATATATCTGATATTTTCAGCCTCGCTCGCTGTGAGCGGGTCGCAGACAGATATTTCTGGCCTCGCTCATTGCGTGTTTATCCGTTATCAATTCCAAATACCGCATATACGTCATCTGACGTGAACTGCTTAACAATAACTACCAAGGCACTTTTGCCTGGAGGCTTCCAGAATTTGTCAAAATCTGACAATATGCAGTAATTCAATGAAGCTTTCTTTTGTCTTACGAAATTTGACCACCAAGTCTCACTTTTAGCAAATGCTGAGGCACTGTAGTCCTGAATCCACCAAAATCTAGCAAAGTTTTATGAGATTCGCAAGGTTGTAGTCAAGGTATTTCCATTGGATTGCAAGTCATCACAAGTCCATCACAGTCCAAGTCATCAAGTCCCAAGTCAACTCGCAAGGTATTCAAATGAATTGGGACAAAGTCATTCGCATTCCTTTGTTACTGTTCATCACATTATGACCAGACTTGTGGTGTACTTGTGTATCCATCACAAATCCCTTGATTACAACCCTGTAGATTCTGGAGGGTTAGGGAAGTACCTTTAACTTCAGCAGTTTTCTCAGATCAGTGATTCTCCTCCCTGTGGTGTTGTCTTCTGTTGGTTCTGCATCCCTAGTTGCAGTCTCCTCTGGTTCCTCTCTCGTGGTAGGAGAAGAGGCTGTCTGGTAAGGGCGAGGCCGACGAGGGGAGAGAGACCGAGATCGTCTCAATGGACCTTTGATGTGTGGTGATGACACCTGCAAGATTTCAATGATTAAGTCCTAGATTTTTTAAGACACACATCGTCAAGACCGTAACAACTGCACATGGGATATTACGGTTGGACATCAGATATTTTCTGACAGTATCCTTATTTTCCCTAACTGAAACACAGGTGCAGTCAAATATTGTCTTACAAGTGCATTTCAGGTAAGTGAAGAAATTTGGCACTCCACATGCAACAGCTCAAACTTGGCTGTTAACTGTCCTAGCACTTCTGGTGTCCAATGAGTGTAAAATTGAATCTCTATGCAGAGCATGGCTATTAAAAGTCAAAGCAAATCATTATTGATATTTCCACTTCCTTTTTTAAAATACTTTTTTTTCCTTAATTTTATCGACAAAATGAAAGAGATTAAGCACTTACAGCACTATACCTGTCATCGAGATCATCCCGGACCTGCTGACGTCTGCTAAAGATAATAACAAAAAATTATATAAATTGTATGCAAGACATTATGAAAAATATTTGAAATTGAAACAATCATGCCAAAAACGCATTAGGAATCTAGTCAACATTCGTCTTGTTGATAGCAACCTCTACCGCCGTGGCAGACCGGAGACCTGACGTCATAACAAACATAATGAGGACAGGTAGCGGCCTCTCGAATGATGTCACCGCCTACAGATTGTCACGTGCATCAACATTCTGGGAGTCAAATTTTCGTGACGCCAACGGGTGTGCAGTATTTTGAAGAAATTTTGAGCAACATGAGCGCGTGTTTTGAACATTTTGCACACTGTGTGTATATGCACCTGATGGCTTTGAATACGCAGTTGTAATTTTCCTAGTAAAATGTCTGTCTATGAGAGGGGTCTATTGGTTGCTACGCCTCTTGGCTGTGCCACCTCCCTTTTGGTTTGATTGACCTACTTCTCACGCACACTTGCAGCACTCTACAAATGTACCTTTTCCTCTGCAACCTTGCTTCCATCTCTGTATCGTGTTTCTCCCAAACCATCCCATCATCAATCAGATCAGTCTGGATCCCAATGTCCTTTGTTGCCTTCCGTCGCGATAAGTGTTCGTCAGCCGCAGCCAATCGCTGTCTCAACTGCTGCTCAGATGTTTTGGAGGCTTTGTAACGAGACTGCAGCTCTTGGTACATCTGAAAACAGATAATTGACTGAGTAATACATGTACTTGAAGAATCACACGTCAATCACAAGTCAAATCAAAAGTCCAGTCCAAAGTCATGGGGGATGGACACTGTGAATCTGAATAGCTTGCAAGTTGACTTGGGACTGGATGACTTGTGACTGACTCATGATGACTTGTGAATCGTGATCAATCACAAGTACGTCAACTACCACACTACCTGTAAGCATGTAATTCATTCATGATTAAATCACACACAGAAAAATGGCGTTTTTACCACTTGGGGCATAGTTATACACAGAGTATTTAGTCTGAAGAAAATAAAGGGTTAACAAGGCTTTGCCACGCCCACTTTGCAGGGTGCTGCCTGGCCAGCTTTCTTACTTTTGTGTTGTTGCTACACAACAAAGAACGATGCATGTTTACAATTACACACAAATATACACCTTTTATGCTTTAATCTGGCGACCAGAATTAGAAGCTTTAATGCACACTTTCTTAAAGACGAGGCGCCCGCATTTTGGTATTTCTATTGGTCCAAGCCTCCAGGAGCCTGGAGTGTATACTTCCCGAGCGCAACTCATGCGAGCCTGGTGCTGCCACAGCAGAAAATGGCTGCCATCAGATTTGTCTATATCAATGATCCCATATGCTCAAAACTGTGATGAAGACTGTTACATTGGAATCCAGTACTTACGGTTTGAAAGGAAGAGACTTCTATTTTATGCGCGTCCTCTTGATTCTTTAACACTGAGGACAAAAACAAAAGATTTTTTCATCAATCAAATGGTGAAAAGAAAAAAAACGTGATGGAGCTATTGAAGTTATTATAGCAACAAAGTATTCGATGACATTAACTTAATCAATTAAGTTTGATTTGTTATATTTTCCAAGGAGGCAGGCACAAAGTGGAATGTAATGAATGTCACCTTTCTGCGTTTCAAACTGCAGTGTTTGCAGTTGTTGTATGACGTCCCCCTGCTGAGTTGCATGCTCCATGGCTTGGCTGCTGGCTGCCTGTACATCAGATATCTCCTTCCTAAAACAATCACTAAACGTATGACTTACTGCTAATAGAGCTTGTGTACGAGATTTTTTTGTCTACAAAATAATCCTTATAATGCACCATTTTGTGCCATTTAATTTTGTGTTCAATCTGAGTATTTCAACTGTTAAGGGTTTTGGGGACTCTTTCCAAACAGGCATGACAGTCAACTATGTAGCAAAAAATAGATAGACATGTTTTCATTGAGCCACAAACTGTGGTGTTCCCTTACTATACTGGCATCTCAAAACAGCGCCCTCAGTTGTCAGGAACACGGCACATTCTAAATGTTGAAAAATAACACTTAAACAAAATTTTAACCCAAAAGGGGTTCTGATTATTTTCAAACAATTTAGAGTAACGGGTCTTCGTACAAGAAGTAACTACAAACGTAAGGGAGTAAAGGTAATGTCGTGGGCTCTTTATGTTATCAGCATTTTCCTCTCTTTTAGGGTCTGGTTAATGTTCTGATAGGCTCTAAAGGTCTGGGTACAAAAATCACTCACCTTAATTTACTGGATTCTTTTTCTTGTTCAATTAGTTCACTTCTCTTTTTCCTGAGCTCCTCTTTAAGCTGACGCAGACTTTCCTCCAAATCCTTGAGTTTCCTCAGATGTCCGTCTTCCTAAACAAACAAATGAACCAACCACAGCAGATGGGTGACTTAGTATTTCTTAAATGCAATTCTATAAAGGTAAAGGAAACGAACCTGTGTTCACAGGAACGGGGAGTGCCCATCTCTCTTTCTCTTCAGCGAATGGGACAGACTCCGTCCATGCTGCTGTGCTGTGGGAGGATATCACACACCCTCCTCCCATAGTCTGCTGTTACCTTCCCAGCATTGAATATAATGCGGTACCATTTAACACCTGCTGAGAGGGAGTATTTGAGGTAAAGCGCCTTACTCAAGGGCACACACATGGCAACAGCCACAACAGAGGGCCCCTAACCCTCTCACTTGAGTGAGTCCTGTCCTCCACCGCACCGCCACACCACACGAATTCTATGAATTTCATCAAATTTAATGAACACAAGACAATTGTACTCATGTGATTTTTTTTTTTGGGGGGGGGGGTTGTAAATCTACTGCAAGCCACAACTACTTTAACATTTGATCTGCATGGTTACAAAATAATATTTAATTTTACGGAAAAAGGATGACACTGGACAATTCCAAATTTGGACACATCCCACACCAACTCCGCACGTGGGTGACAACACGTCTCTAATGCCGCATGCATGTTTTGGTGGATTTAGCAAATAGCTCTACCAACAAAAGTGAACATCAAAATAGGAGGACCTACCTCATGGGCTGCCTTCTTAGCAGTCTCTGTGATAGCTTGAATATCCTTCTCTAGGTCCTACAAATTAACAACAAAATATACGGAAACCGTTAATCCTAGAGATTTCATCGGTTTTACTCTCAAAGACATGATTCATTGATAGAATGATCAATATGTACAATACCAATGTATAAGGGTGTAAAAATTCATTGATGCACTGACAACTGCAATAATTGTTGTGATACAGCATTGCGATAACGATAAGAATTTCAAGCGTTCTTATTTTTACAACACTCCCCTGCTTTTATGATAAATACCTTGATTCTATCTTGGAAGTCCAGGTTGGAAGCATGTAGTCTGATTGTGGACTGCTTTTCTCTCTCAAGCTCAATGGTCAAACTGGTAATCTGCTTCTCGCAATCTAATTAGGAAGTCAAAAAATTAGTGCGCAGATAAAGAAAAATAGAAACAAACTAAAACATTTAAGTTATACAACACACCAGCATGAGCTCTCACCTTCCATCCACTTTTCACTCCTTCATGAATTGACTTTGCCAACATTATATGATACAGTTGCACAATTTATACATAAATTCCAGATCAGAGTATTGTTTTCATTATTCAGAACTAATTCTGTAAATAGAAAAATTTCAAAATTAATTAAATTATAAAATGATAAAAGGTTTAACTGAAATCAAATTATTTAATTTCAATTGTGGTGGAATACCTTTTTTGTCATTTTGGACTTTCTCCAATGTTTCTTTGTTGATCTCTTCGACATTCTTCAGTCGTACGTCCTTTGACTGGAGCTGTTAAAAAAAAAGAACAGCAAGAAAATGAAAAATCCAGAAGGAACTAACTTTACGTAAAACATTCAAATCCAAATCAGGGCCAAAGCAAATGAGAGCCGTACCAAATCAACTTGAAACTATGATCCAATTTTACTCAGCCAGGTTAAAAAATGCAATAAATATTGCCTACAAGGCAAGATTATGAACAATCCCCAAAGTGGGCAAATTCTTAACACTTCATTACCAGCTGTTCTTGTTGCATTTGTTTCTCCTTGAGATGTTGGTTTTCTTTACGGATTTTCCTCTTTTCATCGTCAACTTCAATTTTCCTGAAAAGTTGAAAATAATAAGAATCATAAAGATGAACCAATCATTTCATTCATAAGATGAAGAACTGCATGCTCATAAAGAGTTTTGCTTGGAATTCAACCAAAAAGGAATGATAAAAATCTACAATCTATATTGGAAAGTCAAATACCAAACATTACCTTGAAATAAAGCCTTTGAGTTCGTCTTGCTGTTGAGACAACAGCTGTTTGAAAAAAAAAGAAACTTTACATTAATAGCAAGCAAGAATTACATGTACTCACATTTAGCAAATAAAATATAGTTATCAAATTTATTTACATTTTATGAATGGAAAGGAAAAAATCATATTCAGATGTGTAATGATGCTATTCCTAACTCCCTCCCCCAATAAAAAATGAACGATGCAAATTGCCTTCAAGTTTAAGATCAATGTTTCTGTGAGAATCTAACCCTTTCCAATTCTGCAATGCGGTCATCCTTGATCTGTAGAATCTCCAGAACTTTCCTGTCCTTCAACTCTGCTTTTTCCTTCTCACTGGAAAGTCAGAAAATATCGAAATGAAAAAAAAATCAAGTGAAATAAAGATACTAAATCCACTCATTTTTAACTGAGTAATGAATCATCAAGGAAAAAATACACAAAAATGAGGTACAAAAAGCACTTGCATCTGTCATTTTCTCGCCGTGCAACAACTTTCGTAATGTGGGATTACATGTTATATGCATACCCTTCCACTAACTAACTCCCTAGGCATTTTTGCCGGGATGTAACCTAAATCCTGCAAAATCCTCCAACTGTCTCCATGTCAAAATAGCATACAGCCTCAATCCTGCAAAATCCTTCGTTATTTCTTGAACGTGGTCCTTGGAGGGATGACCACTGCCTCAATCCTGGAAAATCCTCCGGGAATCACTGTCAACGTGTTGAGGCAGAGCCAGTGACATCCTGGAGCAGTGCGGAGGATTTCAAGTATAATCTAGGCCTAAATTTATGCACGACTGAGCATAAATTATACAAGGTCCGGCCAAAGACCTTGACACAGTGCATCCTCCGAAATCAGCCACACACTTTTGCCATATAGCCTCAATCCTGCAAAATCCTCCATTTTGCAAAGAGTATTTTGGAGGATTTGGGAAGGTTAGGGCTAAAGACAGGAAATATACTTTGCCGCATCAACAAAAATGATATTTGTACAGAGCATTTTTGAAATGTATTTGACTAACCGTTGGACCACGAGACTAATGGCTTGTGTAACATCTGGATTGGCAACTTGTAGTCGCTTCCACAGGGACCAAACAAACTCCTTGTCAGCCTGCAGGAATAGGTCAAAGTAAACAGAAAAAACAGGATTGCTAAACAGCTGGGAAGGATTTTTTTAGGACTGAAAATAATGTTTAACACCAAATAAACGATATATTTGCCGGATTTATCATTCAAAAATATGCATTCAAAGCCACATTTCTAGCTATTATGAATTATACCACCTCAAATGGATGGATTTGAAATTACAGGGCGATTCAAAAAGAAAGTGACCGAAAAAAGTATTTTTAAAATTATCTGGCTCGCTCCATTTCACAGAAATAATATAGGGATAAAGTACATATATTATTGACTAGTAACTGTGAAAATTTCACGGAGTTTGCATACTCTATTCCCAAGTTATGTGTAATGTATTTTAATAAAAAGACCACAAACTTCAGCTGGCCACCACTGATCGTTTACCATTTTATGAACTGATGAACACCCAATACAAAAAAAAACACCCAAAGGAAAAAAATCAAAAAACAAAACAAACTTCAAAGGTAAAAAACAAAACAGAAAAACATACAACACAAACAAAAAAGCAAAATGCCCCTCTGATCAAAACAAAAAAGAAATCGGCCTCGAGTAAGGAAAACATAGAAAACAAAAACAAAACACACACAGATGTTACCTGGCACTGAGCTAAAACAAACAACACAAACAAAAAAAAGCAAAATGCCTCTCTCTCAAAAAAGAAAAGAAATCGGCCAAGAGTAAGGAAAACAAAGAAAACAAAAACAAAACACACACAACTGTTACCTGGCACTGAGCTAATTCTTCAGACAAAGCCCGGTTCTGGGCTTGGAGTTGACTGGTTTCTGATGAAGTCATTGTTTACTGTGGAACAGAAGTCAAAAGTCATACAAAATGATTAACGAAGGAATAGAAAATAGAAAGTGCTAGTTAAAAGACACAAATTAATATTAAGTCAAGTAAAAAATAAACCAGTATATCTCATCCCCCCTGATTCCTTTTTCATGCCCGCCTCCTTTTCTATATTATTATTTTTTTTAATTTATACGTAACTTGCAACATATTTTGCAAATATATTGTCAATATACTGTGTTTCTATTTGTTTCAAACAAATTGTGGCTATATGCAGAAATGGTTATTGGTCCTTTGTATCCAACTTTGTATCAGCAAAAGAGTGAAGAAAATGGAAGAATAAATCTGCCATTTTGGAAAATCCGCCATCTCGGGGAAAAGAGAAAAGCCCCTGACTCCTGCATTTTTTTTTAAAAGCCCAAACGAGAAACAAGTTTTTTTTACACGGCCTCATTATTTCTCATATCGTTGACTGGAATGCAGGTTTTTTTAGCTTATGTCATTGAGTAACATTACACTGGTATCTGTGTAGTTCAGAACCCCGTTCCATTAGAGAACGAAAAAGACACTTTTGTGTTTTGGAAACTGACAAAAATAGTTACCAACAGGAAAAGTAACTTTATACTTTTCAGTTCGCTAAAATATCGTATTGCATATCAGCCAGCTTAATTACGTGGGAAGAGGGTAGGGTTTTTATTAGGAAAATTATGGGGTAAAAATAAAATGATGACAGCGCCTGAACAGCCGTGACTTGCATGTCTATAAGTGCTAAAAAAATAAGTAAGGTCGGTCGTATTTTCTTCAGAAGTAGGCCTAGGCCCCCCTACTTATTTACAAAAACCTAGAGTTAATCTCAATGAATAAGACTGCTTAGGCCAGGGCTGCAAATGTTATTTTGGAAACGTTGACAGTCATTTGCAAAAGTAATTTTTGAACATGTTGAAAAGGACAAATTAAAAAGGGAGGTGTCCTCCTAAACTACACGATTACCATTATACCTTTCTTTACTGCTAGGCTATAGCAAGTCCGAATCTAAAATATGGAATTCACTCAGGAATACATGTAATATGATTCAACCATGGAGCTATAAAACTCATTGACCTTGATTCCACCATAGACTAGGAACAGATTCACTGGGCCTAGTTCAAGCCGCGAGCATTGCATTGGCGAGAAAGTGGTTGTATTCACGCACAAACATGACAAACTCACAAACATGACAAAGACACATACAATGCATGGCCGTCTGCTAAAAACAACATGGAGGAACGAATATTAAACCACTTTGTCCCTCGGCCTTGCGCTATAGTGAACCGCAGCTTACATACATCATGCAGCGCTCCAGTGCAGCTCGCGCAGCTCAGACACATTCTTTGAAAAGTAAATAAACTAGGAACTACTGGAGACTGCGTTAACAATTTTCAATAACATTACTTCATTTTATGTTTTCCTCATTTTATTAGCCTACTACGTGCTTAAACGTTACCAATTTAAACCAAAACACTTACTTAACCATCTTTTCTTCTAAAAGAGACCAGAAAACTCAAAATGCAACTCAAAAAAGTCCAACTTGGAGCACGGCGATGTTCTAGTTCAGCATTTTTGTCTGAATTTAGACTGTAGGGCGGTTTGAATTAACCGCGGCTTCCGCGCTATACACACAATGCTTTTGTGCGTTGCTTATTCAGGCACCCGTCTATTTTGGTGTCGCATTTTGTCAATGTCAAAAAAAACGTCATAAGAATGTGCACAAAAGCCGCCACGACGCGCTCACACGGCTCAGGCCTAGACCGACGTACGTGCACACACACTGTTGTAGTACGTGCAGTCTACGGTGGTCGTCTGCTCTTTATGCTCGTACATGGCCAACGTGAAACCCACCGCCGTGGGATTTTCACAATGGCAACGGTGAGTAAATGCCACATTTTCTCCGTTCTAATGACAGCCAGTTGTATTTTCACAGATACCTACCCACCGGTACTGCATGTATGTACTTTGCCGGTGAACTCTGGAGCTGTTTGGCTTTTCTAAGTGGGATTTTTTTCGAAGCATTTTCAGGGAGTTTGCGACAGGTCAACAGAGGCGTCAGGTTCACCAGCGACACGATTGACAAAATATGGACGACAAAAAAAGCAGCCGACGAGCCACAGACTGTCCTTCTATTTTACCCGCATTTTCAGACCTCTGCTTTACCCCCTTTTCCCGTTTTTACATCAGTTTCTCAGTTTCAGGATCCATGATGAAGCTCATGACCGTCACTTGAAGTTGAGAAGTTCGGTGTCCATGTCATTTTGCCCAATTAATTTTCAACATTTTTCAGATCACCGAAAATAGTTGCCAAGAAAGCGAGCGCGCTTAATGTTGATTTTTCATTTTGCATGCGCTGCACTGCATTAACTGGAGTCTTACGGCCTATAAAAAATATAGAACTTCAGAAGGTTTTGGGTGCTTTCTTTTTCACGATTTCTCTAAAACTTATTCTTGTTCGTTTAGAAATGGTTAATTGTTTCAAAACTTTATTGGCACTTTATTCCCTCGCAAGTTTTCGTTGTTTCGGCACAAGATCGTGTATGGCAAGATCATCAATATTTAGTTGCGTGTTCCTTGTCACAGTTTGGCCTCGCATGATGCATAATGTCGGCGTCAATATCATCACACTACGATCACATGGCGCGTTGTGGCACATATCAAAGGCGGGCTGTGAGCTGCCGATGACGGCGGGTCAGCTCAGCTAAACCGCGGCCGGCCTGGTACTAGGGTCCGTAGGGGGAACTGTCAGTGCTAACGTTCATGACGTTAGAACTTGCAAGTTTGGCATATAATCAAATGATTCCGAATTGAAACTTTGTTTGGTAAAATGAAACAGAATTTTACAGATTTCTTGCATTTTTTTTGGTGGCCTATGTATTTTTGTCACAAATGTTGTTTTACGTTTAGTTTTATTTTAGTCTTTTTTTTGTGTGTTTTCTTTGAAAAATATTCTATAGCATTGAATCCCTTCAACTTATGGAATTTTTGTGGCAATGTAGTGGGGCAGGGTCAGGGGAAATACATGTACTGGAGGAAAATATAAACTGTTGGGTTTTTTTGGGGGGGGCATTCAGATATTATTTCATAAACATACAAATGGAATGGAGGTTATGATCTTGAATAAATGGAATACATTTTTCTATTCTCTTGAGTCTATAGTGCATTCAGCTACAGTGACAGTGATATATCCCAGGATTTAGTTTATTACTTGGAGAAAACAATACAAATCAACACCTTGATAAATTCAATTTACCAAACCTCTAGGTTTGCTGACAAATGTACATGCATAGCTTTTTATAACATTTGAACCATGTAATAAAAATTGTTATTGCTGTTGAATGCTTTATCAAATAATTATGAAGAAAGTTCAAGCCCTAATACTAGAAACCAAATGCCCAGTGTCAAAAAGTATTTTTATCTCAAACGACTGCAACATATTCACAAGAAAATCAAAACCTTTTATTATGTGCAAGTGTGCAAATATTGATTATTTATTTGTTTATCAATGACTTGTTCATAATAAATTCAGACAAAAAAGTCAGTATCTGCTATCAAAGAGCTGTGTTCTTTAGGACTGTCAGTTCAGATTAATTTTTTTTTTGAAGACTTTCCTCAAGTTTTAGCTTATAACTTATGATCCCATGGCATTACCTCAGGTATTTCTGATCCTTTAATGCATTTTTCGTGTTAAAAAAAATCCAACTCAGACGACATACCCGGGGCTTTTGCGGATGACCGCGAATCCCCGCGCATTAACGGTAAAGTCTTCTTGTAGTCCAGGACCTTACAGGCCAGATGGCGGCAATCGATAGATAATTATAACGATGATCCAGTGCATGATTTATCGGAGCCACTTCCTTGCCCAGAGCAGGAGCGGGGCAGTCTGATGGAGAAAAGGGGAAGACGAGAGTCTGGTCGTCTGAGCTCTAAGAAGATCGGCCAGAAACGACTAGACACCGGTGTACATGTCTGACATTTTGTTGTGTCTTGTTAGGGGAAGGGTTGCCAAGGGTCGGTTACATCAGCCCCTCCCTCCTAATGTGTTTTTTATTTAAAAGTTGGTGATTTAACTGACTGTACCTTTTCACTTTTAGACATCTTATGTTGTAATTCTGTGTATTTTTTTCATCTCTGCTATTTTAAGTCATGGTGATTGATGCATACATTGGTAGGCCTAGTGGGAAACACGGTGAATCAAAAATAAGTATTTGAAAGAAATTTTGCTAAAATAATTTTGTAATCCAGTTTTTCTCCCCATTTTTATTTCGCCTGAACTAAGTTCAGGAAAGAGACCATGCAATCAGTATGTCTGTATGTACATGTATGTCTGTCCGTATACGTATTTATATATGTGGTATTTTGGTTAAAGTTTCAAAAAATTTGTCTCATTTGAAAAGTTGAAGTCCAATTGGAACCAAACGTGGGTCATAGATACAACATGGCAACCTTCATATAATAATGATGTCAAAGGTCACATACCAAGGTCAAAGATCATCTGAGGTGAAGTTGTAAAATAGGCTGAAAATGTAAAAGTCTCATTTTAAAAGTTGAAGTCCAATTCGAACCACACTTGATTCATAGATGTAACATGAGAACCATCACATGATCATAATGTCAAAGGTTACATACTGAGGTCAAAGGTCATCGAGGTCAAATCCTAAAGTAGGCTGAAAATGTGAAATTTCTCTCTTTTGAACGGTTTAATTCCAATTGGAACCAAAGTTGGGTCAGACATGCAACATGGGAACCCTCAATGATAATGATGTCAAAGGTCACACACCATGGTCAGAAGTCACTCTTTTAAACATAATTGCAAAAGCAGGCGAGACGCCTTGGGTCAGAGTATGTGTATGTAACATTTCATAATTGGAGTAGCCTGCTTTGTCCCATTTGAGGGAAGGGAGCTGATCTGTTATAGGAATGTCAGAATTTCCTGTCTCGGACCTTGAAGTACTTGCACTTAATTAACAGTTCCCCTTTGAGAATTTAACCAATTAATTTGGTTTGGCAACTTGTTGAAAGATTGTTTGAGTTACAGCAGGGAAATTCATGGAAATTTGAGATTCGTTTCAAACATTCTCTGTGAGTGAATAGGTTGCTTGGCCAGTATACAGTGTGTAATTGAATTTGTCAGTATATTCACTTTAATGGGCCTATTAAGATGAATTTTTTCCCCTGTTTTCCAAGTAATGAAGTATGTGTTGAAAGTTTGAACCCTTTAGTGACGATATATGCTAGCAGGAAGAACAAACACATATGTTGTTTGCTTTTTTATGTCATTTCTACTTTTTAAAGGAGGGCACAGAAATTTCCTCATAAGAAATACTCTGTTAAATACAAAATAAATATACAAACTTAACTATTCTTCTCTGAGAATTTTTCACAAAATGTTGATTAATGCCGTGGAAAAAGTGTTGATCCATTTGTGATTCTGAAATGACAGTTACATGGCTGGGAATTAACAATGTTGAAAATGGTTTGAAATAGTAAAAAACAATATAAAAAAAAAAATTAAATAATAAAACAAGCACTTTTCAGATATTTCAGACACTTTTTACCTTTAAGATTTATATCTTTTATTTATTAAGACTTGAAGACTTATACCTGTTGTTCCTTCCCTTTCTTTTTTTGCTGCAGTCTATCCGTTGCACACTTCCGAACTGTTCGTGTGAGTGTTTTGCTCCGGGTAAGACTCAACTAAGAACCTGTGAGCAGTGTCGGCATGGCTGGGTCGCTCATGGTGAGTAGGAATAAACATATTACTCGGAAGACTCTCATAAGTTCATTTCCTAAAAATAAATGGAAGACAGTACTTAGTGAATCTGGTGCCCAAGCGCTGTAAATAATGTCTTCAGCTTATTTCTACTCGACTAACGTGATCAGTGTTTCACAGCTACTAGGTATTTGACTGCACATAGACACATTGACATTTATAGGTTTAGGTTCAGTTTCATCCAAGGGATGTCAATTCTTACAAGTTATGTTGTTTTAGAGGTAGGCTATAAAAGGTTCTTTATAGAAATTGTACCAAAGATACATGAGAAGTATTATAAGCAATCCAATTATATTTCCCATATTATGCACAGAAAGTAAGTAGTAAACTGATCTTGTGTTTCAAAATTCCTTGATTTAAAAGCCTGTTTAATGGAAAAGAAGGAAGGGTGAACAGACATGTAGAAACAAGGAAGTTATGTGTTGTTTAATATCGATGCTCATCCATGATTGCCAAATAATGCACCAAGCAGGGATCCAAAACTTATGGATCTCAATTTATACTATTTGTATACATGTGTACTTACATTCAATCATTAAGAGTTCTTCAGGGAACAAAATTATGGCATGTGCTCTGGATCGTAGCAGGATCGTAGCTTAAACTTCTGAGATAAATTGACATTACTTGCCACTGAGGCATCCCTGTATCTCCCCCTCCCTCCCTCCAACACCTCAACACCACACTACAGCCATGGATAAGCTCTCCAGCGGACACGCCTTCCCTTCCCTGCTTGTGGAGGTTGTCCATTCAGACATCGCCTTTGACATCGCTAGCTTGATGCTGTATGGGACCCAGGCCGCGCCCATACGTCTACGGATTCTCCTGGATCGGTTGTTCAGTGTTCTGAAGAGCGAGGAAGTGGATCGGATCCTACAGGGGTTGGGATGGGCTCAGGAGGACTACGCCAGAGGCTACATTCTACAGGTATGTGCTGGATGCTAATCACTCTTCAGTTCCAAATATGGTATACAGAGGATTTTAGTACATTTCTTAATTGGATTTTAAGTTCAAGGAAGAATTCTGTTGTCAAGTTGTCTGTGGGTAAATGGCACTTGAACTCACAGAGTTTATATGTGTCTCAACAGTATAAAAAAAAAATTCATTCCGAATTAACTGTTTGTTCAATGGATTCACAGACCTGTCAAGATGTGGTTTTCTGACAGCCAAGTTTTACTTTAAATTATTTGCCTAATGGAGTATCAGAATCAGTTTGAGGATGCAGCATGCAGTTATCTCGTATTTCAATACTTCCCCTTGGTACCAGAATTCTTGTAAACATTTTGACTAGTATGCATCGTGTTCATACAGAAATTGCTATTTTACTGTGGTTTTTCATTTTGTGCTTCGTCCTCCTATCACACAGGATCAAGATGGAAAGGTCTTGCAACATTGGTCTGTCGCCACGCGGGAAGAGGAACTCGTCATCCTCAATCAGTTCCTTCGTTTTGGAGAGACCAAGTCAATCGCGGAGGTTATGCTGCAAGAACTCCAGACTGGTGACTCCCAGTCAGTCCAGAAGAAGAATGAGTCTGATATACGAGCTTTCATTGAACGTATCGGTGGCAGACGCAATGCAAACAATACGTTTGATGTTCCAGATGTTGAGATACTGCCATCAACGCCGTCTTCCTCAAGAACGTTGGCGAAACCACGGCAAGATAACGAGGGACTTAAACCTGGCAAGACTCAGCAGAGTGTTACTCAGAGAGAGACAAGTCAGAGCAGTACCGTACCGGCTCACAACATCCACCTGGCCAACTTGGAACAAACAGTCTTGAAAGCAGGGGTGGTTCAACCTACATCACGGTCCCGCACTAGGACTGCATCCCTCAACTCTAACCTACAGACTCTGAAAAGATCACCAACAACTCAGTTAAACTCAACTCAAGGTGAACGATCCGCCAGTAGTTCGAGTGCTCCAACATTCTTAAGCAGCCATGTCAGTATGTTTCCGGCCACCACAAAGCGATTTTCATCGTTCTCTTTCAAAGGCCACCGGAAAATGGCACTTTCAAAAAGACGTAACTGGACCCCATTCTCTTCACTCGCAAACAGCAAACAGGTGAAATGTAACACTTGTAATAAGTGGTTTTACGACAAAGGAACATGGAAGATCCACTTTGGAGCAGTTCACTTAAAGGTGAAATACAGGTGCAAGGTGGAGGGATGCAATATGGCATTTAGCTCATTGCGTAGTCGCAACCGTCATAGTTCTAACCCCAATCCCCGGATTCACAGATTTGTTCACAACAGTCGCCGCGGTAATAAACGTAGAGGCGGCCTTCAGAGGGAGGACCTGCAGCTACAGCTGCAGGATAGAGGCCAGGATGAGCAAGGAAATGGCATTGGTGAGGAGGATGTTACCATGGTAACAGATGATGTAACCATCGTGTCTGAGGAAGCGAACAAGACATCCACTGTGGATGATGATGACAACATTTTAGTTGGTGAGGAAGGTGATGCAAACGGTGAAGGGGAAGGGAACTGTGCTACTGATGTTTCTTTTTCATCACCCAACAACTCGGCCTCTCAAGTGACTAGTCCAGATGAAACCGCCAAGCATCAGAATTCTTCAGATGATAACTTAGTCATGGATCTTGTCAAGGAGGAAGTGGAAGATGGCACTGAGAAATCTAATCTCATGGAAACCCAGCCTGTCCCAGAGCCTTCACAGCCAAGCAGGGGCTCACCGTCATTCACTGTGCATCACTTCAAGAAACGTAAAAGCAATGCTCCCAGGAAAGTCACCATCCTGAAACAGGAAGAGGATGAGGACTGCCAAGTGGAGGGTGTGATATTTAAAACAGAAGACACAGAAGCACAAAATGAGGACATGCAAGATGCTGAAGAGGAAGAGACAGGGATAGACTTGGAGGAGATTGCTGAGTACCAAACCACTTCTCCTCAAGAAGATCGTGATCCTCCCTCAAATGAGTATCATTATGTCCCAACTGGTGCCTTCAGTCAAAAAGGACAAACATCATCTGGGGGAGTGTCAATCATTCGGTCTCAGAACATTGAAAACATGCACTTGGAGCAAGATAGCATTCGCAATCAGGTTGCAGAACAGCTTGGGATTGGAATAGATACTTGCTATTTTATAAATGATGAGGGCCTTCCTTCTTGTTATCTCTGCAGCAAAACCTTCCAGAGCAAACAGACGGTCAAGGTTCATTATCAGAATGTCCATTTAAAGCTCATGCATGCTTGTACAATCGAGGGATGTAACGCCATGTTCCCCTCCAGACGAAGCCGAGACCGCCACAGCACCAACTTCAATCTCCACCGCAAGCTTTTCGAGAAGGGGGTTCCTCTAAAGGACAGCTATGATCAAACCCAGCCTCTGAATCAGACCTATTGCCCACCTATGGGGAATGCCCCGGACCTGGCCCAGAGCTCTAACCACAGTCTGTCTGATTCCAACAGCACAAATTCATCTGAGGGAGTCAGAAATCGTCACAAGCAACTCAGACTAGATACCAGTCTGAATGTGGAGAGCATTGATAACAGTATTCTTCAACCATCACCCAACGAAATTGATCTCCAGCTGACAAGACAGGATCTTCCCTCCTCCACCAAGCATCGGTACACCATGCAAGATAGCAATCCCACATCTTCCTCATTCAGTGCTTCCACCCCACAGCAACGCTACATCATGCAAGTGGATCAAAACGGACTGTCCCCTCTCGCTTACAACCACACTTATAATTCGCCTAGCGCGGCACCTGCCACATCCCCAAAAGATCTCTACCCCGTGAAATTTGTAGGCAACCTGATCTGTAACATCTGCAAGAAGGCCTACAGTACCAAAGACACGCTGCGGACTCACTACAAGAACATCCACCTCAGAGAGATGCATAAATGCACTGTTCAGGGTTGTAATCTCATGTTTTCGTCAGTCCGTAGCAGGAACAGACACAGTCAGAATCCAAATTTGCACAGACATTGTGTCGGTTCGGATGAGAACCCTGGCGAAACTGATTAGATTTGGGTAACAATTGAGTTATGCAGAATTATGCTTGGTTACTTGTATGATATGTGCTAGACCAAAGGAAAGGTTTATACAGTCACACTTAATATTTTGGGGCTTACCGAATTTAGAAGATACATATACTCAACTAAAAATAACTTTACAAGCACAGGTATGCATTAAGCCATTCGTACATACATTCAATTCTGCTTTTTATAGCCAGTACATTGACAGAATGTATATACATTGACAGAATGCAAATGTAATAATCTATTACTTTTAAAGTCAAATTGTGTTAGAGCGATTCACCTATGGGCTCCGTGCACAAGTACGGTACCCCTTCAACGCCCAGAAAAGGAGAGTTGGGGGTGACCTAGACTGGTTCCCTGTCCATCCACTGCATTTTTCAAATGATCCAAAGTTATTTGGGGCAGGGATTAGTCTGCGAGACCATCGCAAGTTAAATTTGAACGTATTCACGCATCGACGACGCCTGACGCACATGCGCAAAAACGTTATGGCTTAGCTTTGTGCACATTCGGGATAAATAAGTCGTGCTTACTTCTCATGCGAACCAGTCCCGTACACACACACGGTGTCCCGTCCAAGGGGCTCTCAAAAGTGGTAAAAACGCGCCCTCTATTGTTGGCGCACGGAGCCCATAAAGCATACGATGAGCACGTAAGGAATTAAATTAAAGTTCCATGATAAGTAGCAGACAAGCTGATAAGCCCATTGCATCACATAATAGTTGCAGAGAATTGAAGGTATTAGTTTGTACACAGTGGTCATAACTTCACTGCGTGAAGATTCCAGATCAAAAGTTCAAAATCCTGCGACAAATTACCAATACAATTAGGCTGTTAAGGATAAACTTGTCTGAAACTTATCCTGTTAGTTGAAAATAATGTATTCAGGTGGACACTCAGACATGTGTATTCATTTCAAAGCAGAATATATGTATATCGAATTATCAACTCAATTAATTTATTTAATCACATTGTCATTGCCAATGTGCATTGTAAGTGCACAATCTCTTCATTTAGTCTCGCTAAAAGACAAGCTACATGTAGGCATGCATTTTAACCATACAGGGTGAGTCAAAAAACACGAAACCCAAATGTCTGGACCGTTGTTTTAGTGAAGTTCTGTAAGTATCACTTTCAAAATGTAGGATATGAAAGCCCAATTCATAAGCTTTCTTTTAGTACAAGAATCATTCAAATCACCCAGGTATGTTTCAAGAAACGGAGTTTTAAACACAACCACCGTTTTAAAGTTCTGTCCACGGATCACAAGAAGGTAAGTGTTCTTTCAGCAAAATGAAAACAAATCATATAGGGATGTGTGTGAATTGGTTTTGTTTTGCTGAAAGAACGCACACTTTTTTGTGATCCGTGGACAGAACTTTAAAACGGCGGTTGTGTTTAAAATTCCGTAACTTGAAAAGTACATGAGTGATTTGAATAATTCTTGTACTCAAAGAAAGCTTATGAATTGGGCTTTCATATCCTAGATTTTGAAAGTGCTACGTGCAGAATTTCACTTAAATAGTCGTCCCGGCATTTGGGTTTCGCTTTTTTGACTCGCCCTGTATATGCTTTAAAGTTGTTCAATTACATGTAATGTGACTTCTCCGCCCACTTGTCCCTCCGCCTGCAATTTTCCCACGAGTGTTGCACTACATGAGGGTTTTGGTGCAGCAAACTCAATTTAAATTCAAATTCTTTCACAGGACGTACCCTGTAGAAATAGGACAGAGTAAAAAATATCAAAAACTCAGAACTCTTATTGTTTTTGGTATTTAGGGGAGATTTTCAAAATAGCTGAAATATCTTCGGGGGTAGAGCCAGAATTATTTTCTGATTTCTACTGAGAATATAACAGAGGAGAAAGAAATCTGTGATTTTTCTTCTCGGGTGCCAATAGGCCCTTAAATATTGTCAAAATATTGTGGTATCATGAAAAGTGGGATGTCCCTTCTGATTTGAAGTGGTAAGGATAAATTCCAGTGTAATTTACCCCATATCTTGCCATCAGAAGAAACAGATAATATTCCCATCTGCCTTGTTATGTGTGGGATGAAATACCATACAGCATTTGGACTAGAGTTTGAAGGGGAAAAAATAAGGGGGGTGGGGGTTGGCATCATTATTTATAGTCTCCTGATCATTAGCTTCAGACAAACGTGCAACTTTGAAATGCCATTTTAATATTTGTATTCATTTTTTGACAAAATGAGAGAAAATTTGAATCGGTGGTGAAGAGTAAATTAATGCCCCTCATTTCTTTCTCTCATCGTTTGTGATGATGCAGTTAGATGGGTCTGCAATGAAAGTAAGGAAGGATTCTCTAGAACACCACTGTATATTTTGTATGTTCATGTGCAAGATAAAACAGATGGATCTTCGTTTCGATCTGTTGCTCAGATTTTCAGTCTTAAAATGAACACAGAATTGAGACGGCCATTTTGACAATAGCAATTGCTATGCGCATTTATATTGAAAGGCGTATCAATTTACGCCTAACATAAAAAGATCAAATAAACTCCCCAACCACCGTAGCCACAACATGTTATCAACTTTGGGATTCTCCTGTTGTGAGTTTGTGATAACCTGATTATAACCTTCAAAAAGTGAGAATGAAGTAGAAATGTAATTTGTTGCATGAAATGGAAAAAGATCTTTCTATTTTAATGAAATACAAATTGTATCAATAATACTAATTAATGACAGCAATGAATTTCGAAAAGGTGATTATCCTGCATCAGAGTTGATTGAAAAACTGTATTTTATGTGGGAAAAGAAACCAAAATTTACTTTTAAATGCAGCTGATTTTTAAAAAAAATTTTGCTTACTCCATAGAAAGTCAATTAGTCAATTTATATGTAGTTTGCTTGACCCCAACAAAATTGGCATATGTTTTCAGCATTTCATTTTTTTTTTAAAGTGAACAACAAAAAGTAACTTAAAAAAAAGAAAGTGTTGATATGATGGGGTTTTTTATTGTCAAATTTACAAACAGTCATGTGGTGTAGGCTAATTGGTATACACTAATTTTGATTAGGAATTTTAAAAAAAAGTTTGACAAAAAGCATGAACATATTTTGGGCAATTTATGGTATCATGTACATGTATTGTAAAATATTAGGTGAGTAAATGTTAAAACACGCAATTCAAGAAAACCAAACACATTCATCTGTTATTCATGTAGCATGAATTTTGTAAAGTGAACAGCCTGCAATACTCTGAACCTTTAAAATCTCAGTATTTTATTCCTTTTTTTTTCATGTTATTTTTGCTAACTGTGCTTTAGAACTTTCAGGAATATTAAACGGGTACACCACATGTACAGTAGCTTTTTTATTTTATTCTCTTTTGGTCTTTAGTTTTTATAAACTTATTTTAGATTGTACATGTAACAAGCAATTTCAATATCTGTTTTAATATTTTGATCTTTTATTTGCTGACTACAGTACATAAAAAGCCATAAACCATGAAGTAATGGGATGTATTCAAATATGTTTGCATATATCCACGTAAATAGTCTGCCTGGTGTTCTTCGTACCTGAAAATGCTGAAAATAAAATTTGGTTACCCTGCAAATACGTCTTAGATGTCTTCACTAACTTGATATTGACCAATTTAAATGATGCCCAGGGGTTTTTATGCTGGTTAAAGATAGAGGATATCATTTGTGCATTTCTTTTTGTTAGAAGCAACAAAAGTGCTCAAAATCTAAAGACGGATGCTTAACAACTAACCTGATGAAGTTTTAGCTCAGTGAATGCTGTATATTCTGAGAAAACAATATTCTAGGTTCTTGATTTCAATTCAAAAGTGACCGAGTCATGTTTTGAATTTGGCCTGAAATCGGCGTCTGGGACACGTTCTCATTCAGTGTTCTCATTCTCATTCAGCAGCTACGGGATGTCACGCACTGAAGCAACAAATTACAGCAGCCGCGCTGGCATATGCATTGTGTCAACGCTACCTATGCACGGCTTCACCAAATTAATAACACTACTACTAACAGAAATATCAAAAAAATGTGTCTTTAGACGCATCTTTGGAAATGACCTACTTTTTTTAAAATGACAACATGCCAGAAATAATAATTTCACAGGGAGTTAAGTGTAATTACTATCTTTAAACCAAGTGTCTTTTTCAACAATATTTTCGTCACTTACTTTTTGGATAGCTGCAAATGATATACTCTATCTTTAAGTGAAGCTCTGAAGATTGGTTTTTGTACCGCTCCCCCTAAAAAAAAATAAGAAATTGTAGAATTTTCACACACCCTTGCCCTCCCTCAAGCCAAAAACAAAACTTGGTTCCAAAAATTGGTTAACCCATTGACTTTCAGCTCCCAAAAGTTTGGAAAGTTAGCTTGTACATTGTTTAGGGATGGAGGGGTAGGGGGGGATACCTTCATATTACCCTTGCGTTATGTTTGAATACCCCTATTAGTTCGTGTTTTGTCGTTTTTTCTCATTTGGCTTGGACTTTGGGATCCGCTAGTGCCTCTCACTAATCAAGCATGTCCGAGATTACCAGGGTGTAACAAGAACGTGTTTCCTCTCTGATTGTTGGCTGCTTTCTGTTCCATTGGGGGGATGTTCATCAGGACAAGGTGGTATTCAGCTAATTTATGGGGAGTTGGGGAGGGGGTTAAATCGACCAAACCTTCTGATATCAGTTCCGACAAGTGTTCATCATCTGTGTCCGTTTCCATGTCACGCCACGACTGACATTTCCACGCCGTCAAAAAAACTTGTAAACCCAGCTAGCGTTTCAAAGTAAGAGCTCTTTTTTTTTTTCGTTCCCAGCCAGGCAGCCAACAGAAATGGAAACATCTGTTGCGTTTAATTGTTTTACCTGAAATGGCTAGGAAATCTCATTTGCGATAAGTATTTTGGGATGATCAGCAGAGCTCCCTTGCGTGCGGTTAGTTTTATTGACTAGTCTCTTAAAATAGGCATGACATTTGTATTTTCCTCGCAACCCAAATGCATTAGTGGGTTTAAAAGAAAAAATCATTGAGTGTGTGCTTATGATTATGGACTTGCGTGTACAATTTAGTATCCGGAAATATTGCATAATTTTGGGGTTGCTTTGGCAGGAATTGATTTTAATTACCTAAAAAGGGAAAAAACAAATGTAGAAGTGAGCAAATTGAACAGGAAAAAAAGGAGAAAATAGAAATGTGTTTAATATTATCATGGCTTATAGTCAGATGGTGTATATTCTGGGTTTTCTTGGCAGAGGGCCAAGAATCAGATGTTTAATTTGCTTTCCCTCAATTGGATGAATTCCTTGGATGGGATGCCAGTCACACACAACCTTCTCCCTAGCTAATGACAGTCCCCACTATACACTGCTGGGTGGAGAGAGGCTAGTTGGGGTGAAGTGGCTTGCCCAAGGACACAACACATTGTCCTACTCCAAACGCTGGATCTGAACCTGTGATACTCTGCTAATGAGTAATGAATGCTAAATTAAAATGACGATCCTTGATTTTTCAAACAGGAAATATAAATTTTGAAAGGGCCCCAAGACAGGTTCTAGGCTGAACATAAGCCCATTTCTCGATGTTATTATTTATAAACTCCATGCTTAAAACCTTTCCCTAGATGGAATCTGCCCCCCCCCCAACCCCACCCCCTCCCAATCGTTGCTAAAAAAAAAAATTTGGAGCGTTATGTCATAAAACCACCCATAATCTGCATATTTAGAACCTCTTTCAACTCCCTTCTCTCCACAGACAGTGTAGAAAATGACCCCAATTCTTGTGAATTAAAATAATTCTCACTGCCTTCAAAAACTAACTACAGTGAAATCTCGATAAGTCAGACCTCAAGGGAACAGGTTTCAAAATGTGACTTAAACAGAGTTTGAGTTAAGCAGGGTTGTATATCATTGTTATACTACTAAAGGGAATAGATTCTTTGTTTTGAGTTCTCAGAGTTTGACTTATCGAGATTTCACTGTATTAAAAATGACATAAATACTACATGTCATTATCTTAAAACTTTGAATATGTGGCATCATTGGATGAATACTTTTCGGTTATTTTTTTTCCATTTGGGAACAACAGACTGGTCTAAATATCTAACTTTTGAATTTTAAGAGAGTAGCTAGACAAAAAAAAGCCTTCCAGAGCAGAGCTGTTATTTTAGGAAAGCAAATTCTAGCAGTGTGTCCAAGACTGCACGGCTGATTGATAAAAGGGATGGCTCGTCTGTTAGCAGGCAGACCGTTAATGTCGCTGTCACTTTAGGACAGCTGTCTGCGCTTGAAGCCAGCCAGCTTCTTAAAGGTCATCCCGTCTGACTGGAACTCCTCAAGGAAGTCAGGACGGGATGTTTGGATGAAGGCACAGGGTGCTCGTGACACTCTTGACATTTAGGGGGGTTTGGAGATAGATGATTGCCAACGTCATCGGACATCTCAGACTAGGCTCAGGGAGGACGGCAGACACTGGGGCATAATTGGCACTCCTTAAAGGGGATACACATGTGTGGGTAGACATGTGGCCCTATGTGAGCAGTTATATGGGGCTGCAGCTGTTGTTTAATAAACAATGTAACATTTGTCATTGTTATAGCTCTGTCTTGAATCATGGAGAAATTTCTCCATGCTTGAATACTTTTGTTCAGTTACTGGTAGCTATTTTGTAAGTTGTAAAAAAGTCATTTTTAACAAGTTGAATTTCAAGTTGATGTCAAATTTCAACAGTCACAGTCAAAAGTCACTTCCCCTGCTATACTTTTTACAAAGGCTAGTGACCAGCAGTCAGATCACACATGTACATGTATGTGAAGCAAGCACTGTGACTAGTCAAACTGGGTCCACAGACAAAGCAGGCAAGTTGTGGTCACAGCTGTTTTATCACTCACCTGGATTAAAGTTATATAAACAGTCACAGCCAGTCAATCCTGCTTTATGTAGGCTGGGAATTCTGAACTGTTGAAAACAGGCACTTGATTGATTTTGACCATTTGGCACAGAATGTTTTGCATAGGAAAGTTAGAGCATTTTATTAGATATGTCAACAAATCATTGATGATTTTTGTAAGAAAGTAACTGAAATACGACTGCCTTTTTTTCCTAAATTAGTTGTTAGCTACTTGTCTTTGGGGAATCTGTGGATTTGGTCATCATTTGTAAAATGACTTAATGACTGCTACTCCGAACTAATACCCTTTTATAGTGTTGAGAACAAATGATAACCCTGCAATGCATCATGTGACAACTCCTGATGTTTTCATTGCAGCAAATTAACCAAAGCACATATCTTGGAGGCTTATAGCTAGTTTGTGATTTAAGTGGGTGTGCACATTTAATCCTCCTATGCAAACATGCATTCTGTGCGAAGTTGTCCTTTCATTCAAATTCAATCAAGTAGCTGTTAATTTTCAACAGTTAATACTTTCCAGACTACATAAAGATGGATTGACTGGCTGTGACTGTTTATGTAACTTCACATAGCTATGATTTGGCTGTAAGTGATTGATAAGACAGTTGTGCCTACCATAGTTGCCTGCTTTTGTCTGTTGACTGAATTTGACTAGTCAAAGTGCTTGCTTGAAATGTGATCTGACTGTTGGTGACCTGTGTTAAAGCAGGGGAAGTGGAAGGAAATTTTGACTGTCTGTGACTGTTTAGTAGGAGAGTTAAGCTGTAGTGCCCCTTTAAGTCGAGCCGCAGTGTCCCTCAAGTCTTAGACGCAACCCTTTATCATTAATATGACATAGGGAATACACAGCCCCTTGGGCTGTTTAGCATCCTTGTAGTAGTGGCTGGAGTCTGTTGATAGTCCTGGTTGCTAATTATAGACCCCCACTGTGCTGATCAGGTAGTATTCAATTTGAATTCATTGAAGCCGTTATAAGAGATGCCATGGTCTAAATAACTAATCAAATAATCATCGTATGTCTGGATACCAATACAACCATGATTTGTTCAAGTGACCATAAAACAAGACAATTTTGAAGAGTCATCAGTTTGGGTTCAGCATGAATCATTGTATATTAAAGTTAACAACAAATGCTCTGATTGACCCAACAAAACTCACATTAATTACTAAAATCTGAAGAAACAATAATGAAAAATGGGTAGATGAAATTGCTAGGAAAGTAAATGTGTCTGAAAATAAAAGTATTTGTTATCTCACTAAATGATAACTTTTATTCCTCTTCTTTATAGATTCTTTGACTGAGGCTCAAGCAAAAAGGGTAGGTTTTAATCTTAAGAAAACGTTCTGTTTCAAACCACTGAATCATCATTCTATTTTATATTTCTTCATCGTCATAATTTGCATAGACTTGTGTCCATGGTCGCCTCGTCCGCAGATTGTAATGGGGGCGGGGCATATTCCTGGAGTTGCCACCATCACCTGTTCTCTTTCAATCGATGTTCTCAGCTCTTCCTCTTTGAAATTAAATTTAAAAAAAATTGAAATAAATGCACAAAGCTTTTCTAAAGAACACAATTAATTTGTTTCAGTTGGTTGAAATATTTGTTTGATTGTTTATGCATTCAGATTCGCAAGAAAGGTGCTAAAGAAGGTACCCCGTGCCGATATGCCCGCTGCGAATGCGGCGACTACGAGTCGCCAGCGGGGGCGCTTCGCAATTCGTGGCTGGCAACCTGCACGTCGTGTCGACACTCTGAGAGTGAGCACCGACTGCAAACCAAGCACGATAAGACAAGGGAAGCGAATCTAGAGAAGGCTCATAGTCGAGCTTGCGTTGGGTGTGACGTGGAGTGTCAGGGATATGTCAAACCAGATCCAAGGTAATATGATCACTCAATGTTTGTTTGTTTGCTTGTCGTCTTTGGGGTTTTTAAATAGACAAAAGGTTTGATTCAACAAAGAATTTCACTTGACGTGGATTCAATCCTGCGAACAGTTGAGTTTCAACTAATCTCGCAAGTACAAGTCAAGTCAATGTCTTTGTTCAGCTTGTGTTAATTCAGCTGTTGCCAGGGCCAGGGGCGGATCCAAGAATTTTTGCAGGGGTCAGGGCATCAGATTTGTTTTTATGTCTGATTCTTGCAGACAGGGAGACATAGGTAATTGTCATTACAATAATTGTTAAAAGTTAGTATTTTTTTGGTATCAGAGCAGGGGAGGGGGGGGGGGGTTGACCCCCAAAACCCCCACTCTGGATCTGCGCCTGTAGGCCAGTTAAACAAACTTGTTGATTCAGTCAGTGAGACCCGCGATCAGTCTTAAGTACTATTTTTGCACTTCTTTTCCATTTTACTTGGACTTGGAATAGAATGAGTTTTTTAAAGCCCCGCAATGAAAAGTATGGGTGCTGGCATTTAATAACTAGTATTCATGGGCGTCGCCAGGATTTTTTCTAGAGGGGGGCAAAGCACCTTATTTCCCAAATCCGTGTACTTTCTCTAGCATATTCTCAGTTTATTATTTTTTTTTCGAGGGTGGGCGGGGGGACATTTGCCCACCCCACCCCATTGACACCCCCGCGGACGCCCATGTTGTTAAATGTGCATTAAATCAACAGCAATATGACTTTACTGCTTGTCTTCTCTTTTTGTTTTTCTCCTTTTTTTTTTACCTCCCTTTTTTTTATTTTTGGGTTGCTTTTCCAGGGGGGGACCCCCCTTGCCCCCCCCCTCGCAACGCCCATGCACGTATTCAAAATTTTGTTTCCTGAAGATGGAAAGAACGTACTTTAAAAGTCTAGTTAACCCTTTCTTTTCAGAACCACATAAACCAACACAAGGAAGAAATGTTAGCACGTGGTGTTACTGCAAACTTCATGACCTAATGATCTTCTGTCCTCTGTATTCTAGCGTTCCTTCAGATAGTCCATTGGCTAAGCAATGTGCCAACTGCAAGCACACCATAGACTGCCACCGCCCAGAGACGGACCTAGACAAACTGATCAAGAACACCTTCACAGGATGTACCAGTCTCCCTTGCCACGTCCAGATGGACCGAGATGACAAACAGATGACGTCATTGTCAATCAACGAGTGTGACGACGCCGAGATTGGGGTGTGGTTTGAGCCAACGAACATCGATCCTGATGACGACGAGGGAATAGTGAGTGCTGATTGGTCGACTTGGACTTAGACAAAAAGTGGGCTTATCATCAAATCGGAAAGCCTAAACAAAAATTCAGTTTTCTGAATCAGATGTATTGCATTTGAAAAAAGATTTTCCATTTGAAAATAGACAATAATCAGTTTTTTTGTATATTGGTTTCCTCTCCTTACAGGTAGGCTGTTTTATTGAGTGTAAGAAAAACTACAGTTTTCTTTTGTAAATTCCCAGGACCTTTCGGAACTTTCAAGCTAAAAATGGAATAAATAGCAATGCGCCATTTTGGGTTCAAGCCCGATTTTAGTTCGTCAACCGTTTTTAATAACGCTGTGTCTTTTCATAACCAGGTGACCGTCAAGATTTGCAGATGTCGAGGGTTTCGTCTGGACAACTTGTCTCGGATATGTCAAAAGTACTACAGCTTCACGTGAGTGTTGGTGCATTTTAATAAACAAATCGTGACCACGTCGTTGATCCCCAAGTTGTTTAAGACCTTGACCTAAACTCACACACATCAATCGTAAGCCCCTTGGCCAAATTTTTTCTGTTGCTGGCCATTTCCTAATATAACCCCTCTGGATGCTGAGGCTCTGTCACTCCAAATTTAGCCGACCTGTCAGATTATTACACTCTCACATCAAAGCAGAAATTATGAATCCTGAAGGAACACTGGAGCAGATTTTTGTAACAAGAACCACCTTTCTAGCACCTTTTTCCCTTCTGAGTCACACGCCGACAAATGATTGAATGAAACCTTCAACGTCGCTAAAAATAAAATGAAATTGGTTTCGGTTACACAAGGAGAAAGGAGCCTTTTTGCAAACCCTGGTGCGCCCTGGGTATTTTAACATGAATGTTTGTTTCACAAATTGTAATTACCTCTTTGCTGATTTTCATAAACATCTTGCTTTACAAATCTCTCTGGCCAGGTTGGGAACAGGTAGGTTCTGTCTATCCGTTGGAAATGCTTGTTGTTTTGTTGTTGTTGCTTTTGCTGTTGCTGCTGGTGCTGCTGGTGCTGATGTTGCTGATGTCTCTGATGTCTCTGTTACTGTCACGATTAATTTTACTGTTTTTGTTTGCCTTGGTCCAGTCTTCCTTTTTTGATTTTGTTTTTTCTGATACAAGTACCTGCTGTTTGATATGGGCTCCGTGCACAAATTGACCTATCGCCGTTTGCGAGTTAGCCACGCCCCTTGTTTTGGTACACTAAGTTTGTTTGTCTCAGATTTTGCGCGTTCCGCGTCCATCTGTATGTCATGTAATTGGACAATATTTCACAACTCACAAGCTGCGTTGACGCGATTCTAACAGAATTCTACCGCGATAGGTCAATTTCTTCTCAATGGTAAGGAAAGGAGAGTTGGGGGGACCACTGGGAGGGACATTGGAACGCATTGCCGATAACGCCCGACACTCACGCGAAGATGTCATGACTTTGTGTACATTCAGAATAAAAATATGTTGTGCAGGCTTCGCACCATATGCGCGCGAACCAGCAAGCGCATATGTAGTGTCCCGTCCAAGGGGCTTTCTAAGGTGGTAAAGCGCCCTCTCTTTTTTGCGCACGGAGCCCATATTTGACATCCAATTTCGGGTCTGGAGATGTTTAATGTGTAATTGCTGCTTCTGCTGTTGCGCAAGTTACTACTGTTGGTGTTACTGCCATCGCTGATTGTTGCTGATCTTTTATCTTCTTTTTGATGCTTTTTGTAGTTTTCACTGCCATTGAATTTGTTTCTATTTGTTGTTGTTTTTTGTTTATCTAATCATAGGTCGGACATCGTGACCCCCTTCCTGGCCCAAACTCCCTGCCAGCGGTGCTCTCACAACCTGAATCTCCACCGACTGCCCAACGACCAAGAAAAAAGCAGTGTGAGTCAATCACAAGTCAGACGTGATGCATCCTCGACTACTACCTGGTCATGCATTGTCTGTTTCAATCAACAGAAACGGGAGAGTTTAAGGTTTAAGCTGAAGGTTGATTGCCAGAGTACCTAACAAAAAATACTACTTCAGGTTCAAAAGTATGCTCAGTATGAACTTTGGTGTTTGCACGTTAGCAACAAAATATCATTGTTTGCGGATATCCAGAAGATAGCCAGCCCTCTTCTTGACGGCTGGGCACAAGCAGAGAATGGTGCTCAGCAAACTTCCACCAGTCACACGCATTATACTTTGAATGACGTTTTGGTTGGTAACCTTCTTTCGCTCCATGAAATTGCAGTGCACATTCATTATGAACCCAGATGCCTCAGCCTTATACTCAGCAATCATTCTACTCAATGGAAAAATCAAACTTCCAGTTTGGAATGGACCAGAAAAAAAACCCAGATTTTAAAAGAAAAATTATTTTTTTTCATACAGCTTGATGCTAAGAAGAGAAGCAACTTAACACTGAGTGGAGTGGTGACCTTCAGTTCCGCTGACGGCCTTGCCTCCCAAGAAGCCATTGATGCCATTCTGTTGCCTAGCAACAATCCATCCAATGCTCTTCCTCAGGTAATGTGGGTCTTGTCTCCAGCTTATTTCAGTACTTTTCTTATTCTAAAGGCTTGGTTTTCGACTACTGTGGTGGATAAAATGACACTGCGGGAAGACCTTCAATACAAAAAATGGTTATAGTTACTCCATGCCATTGCATTTGTGAACTAGAGCAATTACGAATGGCACTTGTTTGCCCTTGCAGGCACTTTTACTGGTTCGTCAACCAGCCCTTACCAATGTGAAAGCACTGATTATTTGTTTCTAATACATTAGCGTGCAAATGACACACAAACTCAATGCTTATTTGACCAGTAGAGTTTCCAAATTGCGAGTTTCCAACTTTAAGAACGCTTGTAACATGCGGCATGAGCATGGTACCACCCTTGTAACGATTTCTGATTTTGTTAGTTGAATTAGTTTATATATTTTCTCATCTGGTTGGGTGGGGGATGTTGGGGTGGGGTGTGGTGGCTGGACATAAAGCCAAAAAAAAAAGTCTCCGGTTTTTGGTATGGAGCTTGCTCAAAAAGTGGTGCGGGACGCGGCTTTTTTTTTTACCTGTTTTTTTTTACAGGTAAAATCGGCTGATGACTGCAAATGGTGCCCGACTAAACTTAGTGCAAATATATGGGAGTCCAGAGAGGCCACATAAAGCTTATTCTCGATCATAACCCCATATTAAAACACGTTAAAATTGTGCAGCAGCAGGATTCCAGTCAAATCAGTGAGTTTGGTGGTTTTGAGGCATCATCTTGTATTGAAAAAAAACCTTTTTCATTTTGCCGACGCGCATGGCTACGGCGACGCGCGCGCATACCAGAAACAGGAGACTTTTTTTTTGGGCCTAATGTGATGTTGCGGGTTGTGTACATATATATCATGAGGCTATGTGTACTGTACATAGCCACATTTTAGGGTTCTAAGTTCCAGGTTTTCAAGAAGCCACCATGCTTGGTCAATGGTGCAAGACGGATGATGACGATATATATTTAAAAACAAATAACGGAGGAAAGGGGGCATTGGCTAATTACAGTGGTTCAAACTTCCAAAACCCACCCCTCAATATGGGTCTGTCTTGGCTCTTGTGACAAGGTCGCACAGTGCCATTGACATTTTCACACCGAGTTCATGGAGAATTCATGTAGTTCCACATCAAATCTTTCCCCCTAGTTGGCCCTAGCAAGGGTAGAGTCCAGCTCCGAGGGTGTGTTCTCCATCATCGTCACCCTGTGTCCTGCCGCTCCCCTGGCTAGTCAGGATGCGGGAGGAGCAGGAGGAGGCAGGAAGAGAAAGAAGATGAGTCAGATACTCAAGGATGTCAAACATAAGATCAAGAGAAGAAAGACCGGTGATGGAGTAGTAGGCTCGTCGGATGGGTGAGTAACAGTCGGGGATTGATCAAAGATAGGAACTTCGGACAATTTACTGAAAAAATGGAAGTTGAGAAGTTCAGACGTGACTGAAAGAATCTCAGGTATATGTCTGGAAATCATGTAAAGATGTCTTCCCGTGCTATTTTCGAGTTTCACTTCAATTTTTTTCAATTGCTATTTTCCTCGCGATATAAGTTATTCACTTTGGAATGAGACGTTGAACAAAAAAAAATCCACGGACGTTTAGTTATTGAATTATTTCTTGACAAAATTCATATTATTGGCTGCCAGACAATAATGCGGCTCTCGCAGCGGGGTTATTTGTGCACAAAAAGCCCTTTTTCAGAGAGTTGCAGTAGTTTTTGTTAAAACAAAACTTACAAATTGAACAGTTGTTAGGAGGAAAAAAATCTTCACTTTTTGAAGAGCATTGGGTATGCATCTTTAATTCCAAACATTATCCCACATTGTATTGAAAATAGAAGTGATGGATTACAGTACTATACCAGATTTGAACCGGCTGTCCTAACCAGGCAACTCAGTGGTCGAGTGGTACGACGTGCTCACTAGTAAGCAGGAGGTGGTGGGTTCGAGTCCCACCCAAGCACGCTTGTGATCTTTTTGTTCTCACGAACTCTCGGACCAGTACTGAGCATACAGTGTTTTTGAAATTACATTGGTGGAGGGTAAAACCACAATTGAATTAATCTAACATTGATCAGTGAATTGTTTGATTTTTTTCTTTTTTCAGTGAATCTCCCCCAGATGAAGGAACGGAAGCAGCAAGCGGTGACGTTGGTTTCCCCAATAGTCTTCTCCGGTCTCTGGCCAAGCAGGTCAAAGGTCAAGTTGTCATTCAATGTGGCAGCACTGCACCCACAGCGGTAGTCTTCTGCATGGTGGAGGTCAAGAGTGAGTGGCAGAAGTTTCGTATTTTAAACATTTTTCAAAGCAAAATTGGTAGTTAAAGGTAATATACAACATTTGCCTTTGCTGTAATTTTCAGAAATGGATGGATTTTGGGGTTAGTACATGTTGTATTTTATAACAAATATTGTCACACTGACCTGTTTAAATTTTGTATTCATGATGCTGGAAAAACCAAGCGAAAAAAATACTGGTCTCGTAGTCTGGTTCCCAGACCCTACTTCAGATGAAACGGAGCAATTTATAGAAGTCGGGAAGCGATATTTTTTATTACACAACTATCTGGGGTACTTTGTGCGCTTTCCTATGGGGCTTGGTTTTTATAACCAGGCTTGAGGGACTATTTTTTTTTCTGAAATGGGTTTCGGACAAAATTGTTGAAAAAAGAGCAAAATCTTTCATGGCGGCGGAGAGATCGAACTCGAGACCTCCGATCATTAGCCAGTCAGATAGTTGTGTAAATAATTGTTAGGTCAGAGGACCAGACTAGCTGGTTTGCACCCGTTTGTGGATGTGTAACCGATTGCAAACAAAATGTGGACTAACTAAATTTGGTAAATTGGGTGCAGTATTTGAAGAATGAAAGTCGTTTTTTTTCCAACGATGGTCGGCTGACCATCATTAGATGGTCAGCCGTGATACAAAACTTCCACTTTTCTAGAGAATTAAAAGCACGCCGGGTGCCATGATTTCACAGGATGCTTGAGGCTATTATTCACTTACAGTCTAGTAAGGTATTTCATAATAGTTTCGTTGTTGTGTTGTTTGATGTTTGCAATACATTACCTTTAAGCATAAAGACGGATTTTCAAGAGCAACCTTTGCATGTTTAACACCCAGAAATTAAACTGCAGTTGTTATATACTCTGAGCTCTTCTTACATTTTGTTACTTTTTACTCTTTTTTTCAGGTTTTGTTTTTTTCAGGGTGGAGATCACAAATTGATCTCTCCCTTGTTAGTGTTTGGAAGCCGGGACGCTAAGACACAGTCCCAAAGAAAATAACCATTCAAAAAGAATTATAAATGTACTTTAAATTTCGTGACTATTTCAAAACTTGTGAAATTTGAATTTGAATTTGAATTGGTTTATAACCATATTCGACCATAGCAGCCAAAAACTGAATTGCAGTCAAATTACAATAGGAACATCGTAAAAGTTGCACATACTTAAAAACAAAACGAGGACATTAGCAATGACATTAAATAGCAATGATAGGAGATTATTATTTTAAAAAGACTAATAACATCTATCGTCAAATGATGTAATGAACAATTACATGTATGTGAGATAAAACTGTCTTTAACCAGAGTACGGTAGTGTTTAAAATTGGGAAACATTAAACATTAATAAAGGTTCTTTCGAAGAACAAGAAAAAAAAAATTTCTGCACCAGGCGGATTTAAAGAGCTGTACAGAGAAGTTTGTCAAACATACAAAAATTAATAGGTACTGAAGTTGCAATGAGTATCCATGGGCTTTTTTGCATGGTGGATTTGTGCACCGACAAAAAAAAAATCCTCTTGATTATTTGTATCCCCTTGATTTATTTTAATCTTAGGAAGGAAGACCGTCTTGCTGCTTGCTGCTGGAAACACAGACGGATCCGTTGCTATCCACATACTGTCTGGATCAGAAGACTGTCAATCACTGGACATAGAGGGCGGCATACAGTGCCCAACAGCATCAGTTTCCAAGTAAGTGAAGACACTGCATGTGGACTACAGTTATCACACACACACACAAAATCAAGAGTCAAATGTCGATTTTTAGTTCTTATTCTTGGCCTGAAAACCAATCATTCCAAGATAAAGGCAGCATAAATTGATGATAAATTGCAACTCTTGTGGTTACCTCTCATGAAAGAAACATGAATGGGAAACTTTTGATTGTCCACAATTAGAGAAAAAAAATAAACTGTTTATTTTGTCAAGTTCCAATTTCAGTTTATATTTTTTTTTCCCCACCATATTCATCTTCTATCTTTTATTTAGATTAGCTTTGTCAGCTAGTCAGACCACCCTGTTATGCGGACATGTGAATGGGACGCTTGCCGTGTGGGTATGGGATCTGCACACTAAGACAATGAAGCTGGTGGATACGAGGAGAGATAGGAATTGTAGGGTGTCAGCGTTGAGTGTTGCTGCAGGGAAGAAGTAAGTAGAGTCAAAGAATTGAAGGCATAGTTGATTGTGATGTAGGTTAGACATCCCTAATCTCTGTACTGCTGTGGCGTAAGCAGGATTTTGCTGACGGGAGCGCCAAACAAACTCTGCACTGAAAAGATAGCCAGGATGTATTTTTCCGGTCAACCTGCTGTTGCAAAAACAACAGGGGGGGAGCTGGACAGCATCTGATTATAGGAGGCACTGTTCAAAGAAGAAGATAATGGACACTATCAGACAATAGGTGCTACTCACGGGCTTCACCAAGATTTTTTCTAGAGTGGGGCAAAGCACTCAGTGGAAGCAAAGTGAGAAATCGCCGGCCATGGAAAAATAAAGAGGGGGTGCTGGACATCACTCAACGCTTTGTTTAAAACAGTGATACGTATTGTATATAGCTGCACTTAGGCCCCTTTCTGCAGGTTTTAACAGTTCATGTCGGATGACGTATATATACACGTAAAGGTTTTGCGGTATTCGGAACAGATAACAGATAAACGCGCAATGAGGAAATATCTGTCTGCGACCCGCTTGCAGCGAGCGAGGCCGGAAATATCAGGGTGTGCTACCCGCAGATGACAGCCTGAAGCCGGTCAAAAAAATCCCGGCGCGAACTGGTTTAAGTGTTAAATAAACATTAAATTAACAGTAATATGATTCACCCCTCGTTTTCTTCTTTCATTTTTCTTTTTCCTTTTTTGTCCCCTTTTTTTTGGGGGGGGAGGGGCTTTTCAGAGTGGAGGGAAGTGCACCCCTTCCCGACGCCCACGGTGCCACTCTTTGTTTGCAGCAACTCAACAAAGCCGTGACAATCCTTTTTTTTAAACTCTTCCGGGAGGAGAGGCAAGGCACCATGGCACAGGATTTATCAACCTGCATCCACCTCATCTGCTGTTTTGCTCTTCTTGTTCACTTTGTCTCCCAGGTATGTTGCAGTAGGATACCAGAATGGAGACGTGTTGCTATATGAAGCCTTGGAGAAGACTGTGATCTCGACCCCACGGAAGGGTGAAGCACAGCAACCTAGTCCTTCCTCCGCTGCCTATCTCAAGCTGATCAGTAGCTGTAGTATTGCCTATGGAGCTGTGACTAGCCTAGCATGGCACCCTGACAAAATGTGAGTAACCCCCCCCCCTCCCGTCCCATGTCCGCCCCAGCCCTTCCCAGCCATGGGCGTCGCCAGGATTTTTTCTAGAGGGGGGGCAAAAAAAATGTTTGCCAAAAAATGCTTGTAATTCTCAACACATTCTCGATTTATCAGTTTTAGAGGGGGGCAGGGACATTTTGCCCCCCACCCCAACTCATTAAATTTACACCACTTTGTCTTCGCGCCTCTTTTTTTTCTCTTTTTTTTTCTTCCTTTTTTTTTTTTTTTTTTTTTTTTTGCTTTTCCAGGGGGGGGCACCCCTTGCCCCCCCCTCGCGACGCCCATGTTCCCAGCCCTTCCCAATCCTCAGGCCCTTAATACTTCTCTCTACCCAGGAGTATTAAAGACATCCTCAAGAGCCATGAGAACATTTTAAAGAGAGCTGCACCCGAATGTTCTGAGCATGGGCGTCGCCAGGATTTTTTCCGGGGGGGGGGGGCAAAGCAAATTTTCCCCCAAAATTCCTTAACTTTTTCATTATATTCTCAATTTATCATTTTTTCGAGCGTGAGCAGGGAAGCCTTTAACCCAAACCCACCCCCCCCCCCCCCATCAAATTAACACCAATATGGCTTCGCACCTTTTTTTTTTTTTTCCTTGCCCCCCCCCCCTTTCCCCCCCTCGCGACGCCCATGGTTCTGAGAAGTTAGCAGAGAAAGGTTTCGGGGAACAAACAAAAGTTAAACTTCAATTATACGATGTATATTTTTGTGTGTGATGATGTTTTATGGACTTCTAGTAGATCCGTTATTCCCCTGCCCGTGAAGTTTTGACCAATACGACAGCCATGACTGCTAAATCAAACATCTAACAATTTTTTTTTTTTACTTTTTGTAATGATTCAGTATTGTCGCAGCAGGCGGTGAGGATGATAACGTCACAGTCTTCTACATGCATATATCATCCAACACCAAGTCTGGTACCCGGAGGACTATCATGCAGTATTGTAAGTCATCATGTCAACAATTTTATTCATTGCTTGACATACTGAACTAAAAGTGCTGGGCAGCCGTGTTAGTCAGGCAAAATATCATCTAGAGCTTAAATTTCATGGATTTTTTTGAAAAAATAAGCTATTATGTTGTTTTAGAATCTTTTCATGATGTATGTCAGTGTTTATTGTTTCCTTTCGTTTTGATTGTCATGTATGGTTTTGCGTTTTATTTATTAATATGTTTTGTTTTAGTTTTTGCTGGTCTTGCTAGCGTTGCCTTGTCTTGTTTTTCATTGGTTGGCCGGCACCCTCCCTGAATGGCTTGTAAGCTGGCTTCTACTGGCCATTTATCTGGCTGGTTGGCTGCCGAGTTGGTTGCCTGCTTACTTGACTGGATTTCTAATTAGTGCCCGGTATACCAGCCATTTCCCCTGTCCATAAAATTTCAAGCTGTTCAATTTTTCCTTCCTGCTTCATGTATACAAAAATGTTGTACAGGGTGAGTCAAAAAACCCAGCAAATGTAGAATCATTCAAATCACTCATGTACTTTTCAAGTTAAGGAAATTTAAACACAACCACCATGAAGTTCTGTCCGGATGTGTGTGTGGAATTGTTTTCGTATTGTTGAAAGAAACACACTTTTTATGATCTGTGTGGACAAACTTTAAAAAACGTGGTTGTGTTTAAATTCCATACCTTCAATAATCAAATGAAATGATTAAAAAAAAGGCTATGAATTGGGCTTTCATATCCTAGATTTTGAAAGTGCTACATGCAGAACTTCACTAAAACAATGGTCCTGACATTTGGGTTTCGTTTTTTTTTACTCACCCTGTAGAGGAAAGTTTGTTCACCCTAACTAAGTGAAACCAAATTAAATAGTTTCCTAAAGACCTTTTCCTTCCCTAGGTACAAATCTATCATGGAAGCCTAAGCACCTGTCAATATCCCCAACCATTTCCTGAAAATTCTTTCCACGTTAATTGTTACACACGCTTTACCACCCCATGATCGTAAAAGGAGCTAAAACTAGCCCAATGTTTGCACAGCCTACACCGCACACGGAGCATAAAAGGTTTAGGAGCAAAGTGTGCAGAACCAGCCTGTACATGTACTTAGCGTACTTAGATAGCTTCTTTACATGCCCTAGTAATGGGTTATATTTTATGTTTTATCGGCATATATTCGTTATATTTTTTGCATATAGGCCAAGGCATTGTTGGAATTTGGATTTTAATTCAAGCTTTAATAGATAACAAGCATGAAATCCAACATTCTAAATATTTGATCTTTTTAACTTTTTTAGAAAAGTAAAATTAATTTGATATCTTCTAATATAAAAATTACACATAATTTTAGTGGGTTTTTGTTATTATTTATACGCAACCCAATCCCACCAGCTACGACTTAAAAGAAAAAAACGCCTAAACGTGTGAAGCCGGGGATTATGTTCTTTGTATGGATTATTAAAAATGTGCACTCGTGAATCTACACAGTTTCATTCTCAGTTAATTAACTCTTGGTTTTTGGTGGATGTTTTTATTTTTTTTCGTCTGATCACAGTCAGTCCAAAGAAGCATCTGAAACCGAACACATTCTACAAATGTGCTGTCTTAAAAGGTAAGACAGTATAACTTGCCTCGACGCTTAGTCAGTTTATAAGACAACGTATGAAGAAGCAATTATTTTGTTACCAAATAGTGAAAAAAGTTTTGTTTTAATCAAATACATGTTTTAAATCACTTTTGTAATATATTTATTTGAAATCACTTTTGAGAGAATTTTTTTTTTTCAGGACTATGTGATTTGAATACTTAATTAGAGTATTTTCCTTTGATTTTTTTTTTTAATTATTTCATCTCAGGTCACAAATCCTTTGTCAGCAATGTGACCTTTGACCCCAGGGGTCGTTTTCTTCTCTCCACGGGCTGGGACGGCCAAGTCCTCTTCTGGAGCGCTGGCGAAGTCGACGACATCATCAAGATCGGCGACGACACAACCACGATGGAATGCTCCTCCGGGTTCATCCTGGGACAGAGCCAACGAACCCAGAAGGGCACTGGCACCCAGGGAGGGGGGTGCCCGTTTGTACCCGTGTGGACGGGCGTAACGGGTGAAGGGGCGTTTGTATTACTGAGAAGCAGCTCGGCCAAGGTGCACCTAGTGGGATACCACTTACCAAAGAAAATTGTGTACGGTTTATTGTGATGGGAAAGAGTTTGGTGTCCAATCTATGCACATTCTTTAGAGAAAATATTAACAATGAAATTTCTAACAAAGAAAGAAAATTCATCTTTTTTTTCCAATGTTTTTTCTTAAATGTCAGTCATTTGAACAAGAATTGTGAATCATTGTGACACACAAAAGTTTAAACCATTTTTTTTTTATGTACTGCAAATTAATTTTCTCTGGAGTATATTCAAGCCTGGATTGAAGTTATCTTCCCAGTTCTGAACTATGGACTTTAGGTCTACTAATTGGCTGTAATAAGCCATTTGCGAGTAACCTATACCCTTTGGGATTTACATTTGAAAAACGTCTGGTACAATGACTTGCTCAGAATGCTTGGTTTTTTTCAACTGTCTCCAGAGAGAGAAGACACTGTTGCTCAATCACATGATTGGGGCAAGCTCTTGCATTACGTAAGAGACGTCAGCAGCACCAATACACATTTCACAATGGGTGAGAGAATGACAAAGACACCATGCCATGCGCAGACTGGGGTTGTATATAAGGCTTGCCCCGAATCATAGTAATATACAAGTCTCTCTTTCTGAAAGAATGTGAAATAAGCACATGCAAAGCATTGTATTAAGTCAGCGTTCCACATTTTATTCAAATTTAACACGCAAATGGCTTATTGCCTTGGACTTGAACAAAAATTTTAACTATTTCCTCTTTTCATAGCTAATATAGACAAGTTAAAAATAGTACTATACATTCAGAACATGACCCTAAAATCAGTTGCAATCCTTATGGTCGTCAAACCAAATGGACTTCAGTCAGGGACTCACATTTGCCGACCTTTTAATGAATTGATTCTTGAAAGCGACAGCTACAGTAAAAGGCTTTTTTTTATCAGATTTAAGCTTTGTCGGTTTAAAGCTCTTTCAGAAAGTAAAGGCTTTTCTTCATACCTCTTAGCAATACATCACATTTTCAGTTAGTCATTCTGGCATTAAAGTGAGATCAGTTGATTCCCAGTGGGGAAATGTCTCTCATTAGTAATCATAACTTGACATTAGGTATTGAAACCGCCTCCCACACTGTGTCTATCCAACGCGAAAAAACTACATCCAAAACTTCATAATTTTCAATCAACTGTGATTTTTGTTTTAATATGAGAAGTCTAATTAGCTAGCTTTCCGGCATTTCACCTTGATAGAAATACTAATTATATTCGATTTTTGTGCTCAGTTATTGTGGCCAAGAAGTAATATTTGCAGAATTCACAAAGCTGTTGTCTAGCTGTAATTATGACACAAATATATCTGACATTGTACCACTTTTTTCTGAATGCTTAGCAAAATCCAAAATGGCTTTTTTTGCACAATAACAATAGGCCATCAATAAAATGTGCTTTCAATAAAATGTTTTCATTTGCATACTAGCATTTGCATTAAAAGGCCACGGTATATTTGCCTAAAAATGAGGCATGTTGTTGTTGATTTCATTGTTGTCAAGTTTCCTTCTCTGGGAATTTTACTGTACAAGGCGTCTCAAAAGAATGTAGCAGTCGATCCATAAATATTACAAAATACTAGCACTTTTTTGGCAAAACGTGTCTACAGAGTCTGAAGGTGTAGTAAATACTCTACACAATGTTCTTTATCCCATTTCACTGGGACACCCCAGTCCAGAGATACAGCTAATTCAACGAAAGGACTTGAATTCCAAGTTGGGCCACTTGGTATCTATAATGAAAGGCATTCACATACCAAGCAGGTGAAGAAAGTGGCCGTTTACAGTCTTTACAAGCTTTGCCGTAACTTGTAAACAAAATGTCTAAATCGCACAGAACAAAAATCCTGTCGAGGGTAAAGAAACACTCTATCATCTCACGGTAATATAAAAAAAAAAACGATTTAGTTTCCTCAGAAACAAAATGTTGTTTGGCTGCTACATTTTTGAGACACCCTGCATGAATTTAATAATGGTTTAAATCATTGTGGATAACAGAATTACAGCCTACGGAGTTTTAAAGGGCATATAGGATCATTTTCCTTTCATGCATTTTTTTCGTTTTCAATAATAACAAAATTTCACATATAGTTTTGGAATAAATACCTTAAAAAAATTCGATTTATTCGCAGCCCGATAATAATTCAGGCGATTTTTGTTGTCTTTTTCGTACAAAGAAAATGTACAAATTGGAAAGTCGTTGGGAGAAAACATTGAAGTTGTTAAGTATGGGAAGAGCAACTTTACTCAACGTTGCACCCAAAATATCCAAATTATGCCATTGACATACAACTTAGTTCGGTATTGGACAAAAAAATGTGACCATTTGTGTCCCACTCAAACGTAAAAAACTGGCAACCTACGCAGCCCAATTTTTGGGCCAATAAAACTACAGGCAATCCGTTATAGAGCTCTGTCCGTCAATGGATGCAACCCGAGATTCTCGTCGGGTCGATCCAGGCTTGGGCTTCGCTCTCCGTACGCGTCTCTTCTCAGACCGTCCTCCTGATGCCATCCTTATTTGGATGGTTGAAGACGAACTCCTCCCTCCAACTACCCATCAAAATGGCCTTGAAGACGGTACGGAACTGGCCCACAAAGACGGCGTATACGATCGGGTTGATGTACAAATTGGAAAGTCGTTGGGAGAAAACATTGAATTTGTTGAAGAGTACGGGAAGAGCAACTTTACTCAACGTTGCACCCAAAATATCCTAATTATGCCATTGACATACAACTTAGTTCGGTATTGGACAAAACAAATGTGACCATTTGTGTCCCACCCAAACGTGAAAACCTGGCAACCTACGCAGCCCATTTTTGGGCCAATAAAACTACAGGCGGTCCACAGAGCTCTGTCCGTCAATGGATGCAACCCGAGATTCTCGTCGGGTCGATCCAGGCTTGGGCTTCGCTCTCCGTACGCGTCTCTTCTCAGACCGTCCTCCTGATGCCATCCTTATTTGGATGGTTGAAGACGAACTCCTCCTCCTCCAACTCCCCGTCAAAATGGCCTTGAAGACGGTACGGAACTGGCCCACAAAGACGGCGTATACGATCGGGTTGATGAGAGAGTTGAGCGCGCCAAACCAGTTACCAATCAGAATCAACGCCATGCCATTCCACTCAGACAACCCGTAGTAGATGTAGTAGAGATTGATGTAGAAATACAAGGAGTAGCAGATGAGGTAGGACAACACGGAGCAACTCAACATCCGGAATGTCTTCTGGACTGCCTCGGTGCACGTCTTGGGAGCTACATGCTTCTTCTTTCCTCTTCTTCGAGTGGGTTGGGCGTTGCCTGCTTCGAGGATCTGGTCGGAGCTGACGGACTTCCGTTTGATGAGATGCTGGAGGATACGTATGTACAGGATGAGGGTGGTGAGGAAGGTGGAACCGTAGACTAAGATGAAGACCGTGGTGGCGTAGATGTGAGCGAAGACTTGCTCCTGCTCAGGGCGGGAACTCGTGCAGATGGTCACGTCCAACCTAACAAGATAATCAATCGGGAAGATAATTATTAGAGCAATAGTAAAAAAAACCACAGCAAGTTGAGGCTTTCAACGGAGCAAAAAATAAAAACGGTTTGCGGTAGCACCATGTATTATACTCTTGATGAAGAGATGTTACCGGAAAAAAAATACTTGACAGTTTGCCTTTTTTTTTCTTTTTTTTCTTTTCTTTTTACAGCAAACCATCCGTCCAAATTTGTTCCTCGTACTTATAATTAGAAATCCGTGCATGTGTATTTTAAGATGTTTTATTTGACTTGGTGGTGCTTAGATTTTTTGGGGGGGGGGACAAACTATGAAAAATGCAAATCTTTTATTCTAAGGTCGGTGTTGAAGTGTAGTATATATTCTTACCTTCCACCGTCGCTGTTGATGTAGTGCCACGTCTTCACTTCACCATAGATCGCCAGCTGCCCAAGATGAGTCAAGAAGCTGAACGACCAGAAGAAGAAGATGACGCTCCTCGCTCGGGTTGCGGTGTTCTCACCGATCATCTGCAAGGGATGCATGACGGCGCAGTACCGCTCCACACCGATGGCAAGCATGGTCAGGATGGAAACGGTGCCGAAGAATCCGTTGAGGAAGAAAGTCAGCCGACACACGGAGTCAGTGAAGAAGGATTCTGCCGTCTCTCCTCGGATCAAGAACTGGAGGATCATCAAGGGGCATTCTGCTGCCACCACCATCAGATCACAGACGGCTAGGTTGATGTTGTAAGTGTAATGTTGGGAGCGGAGGTCCGGGTGGCAAGCTACGGCAAAGATGATGAAGAGATTGCCAATGACAGCTGGTACCATGATAACAGCGTAAGCGATGATGAAGGCGACGGTGACACCATCTTGGAAGACCAACTCATCCAAGGGCGGTAACAGGACTTGTGTTGGTGTTGGAGCAGTCGAGGAATAATTGGCGACATCTGTGACATTCATCATGTGTGTGCCACTAGTTGTTTCAGTCGCAGCGGTACTGGAGTTGATGGAAACGTTCCAATACTCCATTCTGACGTCTGATCGCAACTTTAGTCCGTATATGTTTAATCCTGTCCTCTCGTGAAGCCTTGCTATCGCTTGATGCAGGCTACTCGTCGATAGTCATGTCCACGTATATGCAGAGACGGGCTTACCAAAATTACCCCTTGTGTGATTTTTGCAATTTCATATGTTGATCACATCCCCAACACTGATAAAAAAAATTATTTGGTTTTTAACGCCCAAAGAGCCTATTAATCAGTCGACGGGATTGTAGATGTAGGATCTGCACTGATTGCGATGGAACGATAAGCAACACTGTCATCTCCTTGAATCAACACTGTTCGCGATCGCGCAGATAGACAGATCTTCAAGAACACGGGCAATACATCATGACGCTGTATCTGGTTGCATTCTGTTGAGAGAAAAACAAACAAGCTACACTTTAAAAAATCGTCAAAATAAACTTTTATCTCCCCCCCCTCAACTGAAGGGCATAAGCAAAAGGGAACCGCCATGGGATGTTGCTAAATATACTGACCAGCTTTCTGTGAATGATCCACCGCCATTCGCCGGTCTTGACTGCATAATGTGGTGCATTATAGCACTTCATACCAAATGTCTCAAACTGCTACACAATAGAATTATTATCCCTGTTCATCAAGCCATCAGACCATTTTTTTTGCAGCAGCTTGAGATCAGCGCATGCTGGTCTCTACCTTCACAGATACTCATTTATACTCCTGGGATGAGAGAGGCAATTGTAGTAAAGTGTCTTGCCCAAAAACACAAGCACCATGTTCCCCGTCAGGGTTCGAACCCACGTACCACGGGCACGTATAAGTCGAACATCGTTGGTGGACCACCGCGTGAGCGCTCCAATGGATCACAGCCCACAGCGCCCATTAAGGAATAAAAATCGTAGGCCTACCTATACCACTTACCTCAGACCTCCATTTCCTCGTGTAGAATGCAATATATCAGACATGTCTGTGTTAATTGCATGTTTCTTTCGTCTGTCGTCTTGGCAGTGGAGCAATGTTGCTAAATGAGTGAACTGCGGTGCAAAATAATCGGTTTGCTACGATACAACGGTATTCAGGAGGACGCAATTTGGAACGCCACTTCAGTCCGGTTTTTTTTTTTTTTTTTTAATTGGGCCGTTTGGGGGATTATCTCGCAGTACAAGAATACAGGACGTGTGTCAAACACAGAGGAAAATTGTGTCTCGAAATGACCAAGTCGGTTGGATAGAAGTAGCATAGCATCAGGCAAAGATGGGCCTCGCCTATCGAGCGCGAGGGATGCTGCTTTTATCCGTAACTCACTGCCATGGCAACGCTAGATTGGAGACGCATCATTGGTTGATTCCCAAACTCACAAGGAAATTTAAGTGATTATTTAGTCACCGTGACTGCGCGCCGCTCCGTCGCATTAACCCTCCTATGGAAACATGCATTAAACACTCGAATCGCAAATGGTTCAGGCAACCTATATTCATCATTCTCGGCCGCCCGCGATGGTCGGCCACTAATTGTGGGGCCTCAAAGGCCAATGTCATGTGTGGGATTGTAAAAGTTCCAGGGCGTGATCGCGAAGGATCTCTTCAAATTTGGAGGAAAAAAAGAGCATTTCATTTGCCAAAAAATTTGATAAAATGTATTTGTATACAGGGTGGTGTAAAAAGAAGAAAACCCACTTTTGACAGGAATTATATTTTTAACCTATACTTACTTAACTTAAATTTAAGTGATTATTTAGTCACCGTGACTGCGCGCCGCTCCGTCGCATTAACCCTCCTATGGAAACATGCATTAAACACTCGAATCGTAAATGGTTCAGGCAACCTATATTCATCATTCTCAGCCGCCCGCGATGGTCGGCCACTTTTGTGGGGCTTCAAAGGCCAATGTCATGTGTGGGATTGTAAAAGTTCCAGGGCGTGATCGCGAAGGATCCCTTCAAATTTGGGAAAAAAGAGCATTTCATTTGCCGAAAAATTTGATAAATGTATCTGTATAATCGGTTTGCTACGATACAACGGTATTCAGGAGGACGCAATTTTGAACGCCACTTCAGTCTTGTTTGTTTGTTTGTTTGGTGTTTTTTTTAATTGAACCGTTTTGGGGGTTCTCTCGCATTACAAGAATAGAGGACGTGTGTCAAACACAGAGAAAAATTGTGTCTCGAAATGACCAAGTCGGTTGGATAAAAGTAGCATAGCATCAGGCAAAGATGGGCCTCGCCTGGCGAGCGCGAGGGATGCTGCTTTTATCCGTAATTCACTGCCATGGCAACGCTACACTGTTAAAAATGTCCGAAAATTTACGGACTCCGTAAAATGAAATATTCCGTATTTTTTTCCGTAATTTTACGGACTTTCCGTAAATGCAAATATTAATTATGCTGATTAGCGTGATTACAATCAACCAAATTTGCCCAAACACCTTCACAAAATAAAGAACATCTAAGTACATATTATAATTTCACCCACAACCGTGTACACATGTCCAAACTCATGTTAAGGGTCTCTTTATTTTACGGAAAGAAAAAAACTTTTCCGGAAATTTTGCTGCAGGAATACGGAACGTTATTTTTTTTTGCTGGCAGCAAAATTTCCGGAAAAGTTTTTTCGTTCCGTAAAATAAACAGACCCTTAAGATGAGTTTGGATATGAGTACCCGGATGTGTGCTTACATGTACTTTATTTTGTGTAGGTGTTTGGGCAAATTTGGTTGATTGTAATCACGTTAATTAGCATAATTAATATTTGCATTTACGGAAAGTCCGTAAAATTACGGCAAAAATTACGGAAAATTTCACTTTACGGAGTCCGTAAATTTACGGACATTTTTAACAGTGTAGATTGGAGACGCATCATTGGTTGATTCCCAAACTCACAAGGAAATTTAAGTGATTATGTAGTCACCGTGACTGCGCGCCGCTCCGTCGCATTAACCCTCCTATGGAAACATGCATTAAACACTCGAATCGTAAATGGTTCAGGCAACCTATATTCATCATTCTCGGCCGCCCGCGATGGTCGGCCACTTTTGTGGGGCTTCAAAGGCCAATGTCATGTGTGGGATTGTAAAAGTTCCAGGGCGTGATCGCGAAGGATCTCTTCAAATTTGGGGAAAAGGGCATTTCATTTGCCGAAAAATTTGATAAAATGTATTTGTATAGGCCCCTACAGGGTGGTGTAAAAAGAAGAAAACCCACTTTTGACAGGAATTTTATTTTTAACCTATACTTACTTAACTTATTTGAACGTGTTTTTTTTAGGGGGGAGTTTTTGTAATGTAGTGAAGTACAGCTCTTTAACCATACGTGGTGAAAAAAATCTTTAAAACATCGCAAGAATAGTGTTATCATGCTAATTTGAAAACAAGTTACCAAAATCACTGTTGTACGTCCACGTGTAGGCCTAAGTCCAGTGTACTGTTGTTTTTTTTGTGTGTCTTCAAATCAAGCTCTGGAGCTCAGTCAAGCGGATGGAATACAGCCGTCCGTGGGCAATCGGGTTTGGCAAATGAAAATTTTAAAACTATCTCACGTCTCAGAGACAAAATATGCATTTGCTATCATTTTTTCGTCATTTATGTTTAAAGATCAATAATTTAGTACCATTACATTGACTTTTTGAAATATGCTCAACAAGTAGGCGAAAATTGCCGTCAAATGTGGGTTTCCTTCTTTTTGCACCATCCCTTTACAATCAGAACAGCCGGAAAGGGTCAAGGGTATCATATTGTGACCAAAGTTTGTATTTTTTTTACCAATCCTATGTACTCAATATCTATTAATATCTTTTAAAGAAAACAAAATCACGAATAAAGAAATGTTAAAAAAGTAAATTCTGCGAGTTTAATCTAGGGAATTATAAACATAAGTGAAAGTACCCATTCCGTTAACGTTCTCGATTAAAATGAATGAATAATAATTATAATACAGTGTATAATAGGCCTAATAATTTTAAAAGATGTTACAACAATGAACAAATTGTAAGGTTATGGCCTATTGTGTACATAATGAAAATTCATAAATTAAAAAATAAAATTAAATCTGACACATTAAAAAAAAATGTTCTGGCAATTCCCCAAACTTTTTTTTTTCACTACAAAAAATAACCTCAACCATTCTGTCTCTGAGCCCCCCCCCCCACCATTAATTCGTCCCCAGTTACCAAGCAAGCATCGGTATCCCCGCACGAAGTCGTTCCAACCCTTTAATCAATTACTTAAAAAAAGGGAGCGAGAAACAAATAAATATCCATCAATGTCGACGACATTCGACTAGTTCAAGTTTTATCTGTCCGTGGAACTGAAACACATGCACGTGCCCTATTTCCTAATCTGAACAATTTACACAGCACGCGAATGCACTACAAATTTCACCGACAATTTTTCCAATTCGCAGGATCACGCGTGACATGGCCTGCGCAACGCTTGACACTGACAGCATTCCGTGCCGAAAGCCCGGTATGTTTAGATCGAATGACCCGGTTGTGTTCACGCAAACAAATTCCCCGACCACGCTTTGACCAGAGTGCAAACAAGTGTCTATGTTAAACAAATGCACGATTCGATTAGCGATGTTTGTGATACTGAACGCACCGCTCGCGGCCTGGCTAAACTTGACGGGAAAACTCGCTCTTTCCTTCCCCATTCCTTTGTACCCTTAAAAAAATATTGACTTCTTTTATCTTCTTCTCAATAAAATATTCTCAGCCGTGACATTTATCCGATCCACAACTCTGGAAGACAACTTGTCCAGTCGTTGCGTTGACAACTTGACGACACCAATGTTTTCATGAGATCAAACCCATCCAACTTTAGAAGCAAAAGTTGAACCCCCCACCCCCCCTCCCAATCGTCGCTGCCGGTCAGCAACTCGGTCCGTGACCAACTCGGTCCGAGTCAACTCGGTCCGTCTGAACATATGCACCCCTTGTAGTGTGTCAAGGGCTAGACTTGATTAGACCCCTCCCCCTCCCCCCCCAAAAAAAGTAGTTCTGCTTCCGATTACATGGCACTTGAAAATAGGGTAGGTAGGGTAGGGATATTTTGGGGGCAATTTTTGTGTGTGTACGGTCCAGTGATGTAGTTCCTTGATGCTGGGCCTTGGCCTTAAGGCTGCCTTAAGGCTGGATTTTAGGGCCTTGGCCTTGGCCTCGAGGCTTGAGGGCAAAAGCCTTGGCCTTGGCCTTGGCCTTGAGCGTTCAGGGCCTTGCAATTTTGAGTCAAGGCTCTTCAAGGCCCATAGATTTTTGCATTTTCCAGATAAATCTGTTCGAAATTTTGCTGTTACCATTTAAATCGTATTACCATGGAGGAGGGAAGCACCTATATAGATGTGTGTGTTGGGCACACGTCCACTTTTGTAGCATCACATTTTGGTACCATTGTAGTAGATTTGCTGCAAAAATATTCCGTACACTTGTGGGGCTAATGAGATGATCACTGGATGATTAATTGCATATAGATCTGATTGGTTGTATAAAAATTATGTCTCCCTGATAAGTGCTAAAGATTTGCATGTATCTGCTTTAGATAATGCTGATATTTCTGACCATGTTGGGCCAGCAAATAAAAATTTCCCAAATCAGTTTCTTGGATCCCCCTTTTGTTACACTTGGGAGAATTGTGTGTCAATATAGAAGTAAATCATTATTTTGTTTCGTTAAACCATATCGAAGACCTGAACTTATACTTTAATAGATACAGTGCAGTCATAAAACGGTGTAGGCCTATGCGAGCATGTTGATTGCAATTAAAGAAATGATGTTCTTCGTAACGAGCAATTCGTGATGATAAGGGCGGATCCAGGGGGGCCAAAAGGGGCCATGCCCCCGCCCCCCCAAAAAAACACCGAAACCAATTTTTTTTTATGTGACGTCGTAATAAAGGCAGGCAATGAGTACACCACCATCTTTTCCTCAAAAAACATCGGTTAAAATGGTCAGAAATTGCCTCAAATCGCACCACAGAGCATCTCGAATCCAAAAAAATTTCGGGGCCCTTAAGCGGGCCCCGAAGCCCAAGCCGTAATTTTTTGACCCACTTTTTTTGGGGGGGACCAAAAATTCTTTGCCCCCCCCCCCAAAAAAAAATTGTGTTCTGGATCCGCCCTTGCGTGATGATGTGTCACTCATGTGACTATAATTAGTTCTATATCAGTGGTCATTTCATAAAACAGGGCCTTGGCCTTGGCCTTGAGGGTTAAGCCTTGGCCTCGAGGCTTGAGGGTCAAAGCCTTGGCCTTGGCCTTGGCCTTGAGGGTCAAAGCCTTTGCTCCAACACTGGTACGGTCATATGGAGGCGTCTGCGTGTAGTCAAGGGTAAAAGTTAGTAATTGATGGTTTTGGGTGTGTTTTTTCCTCTCATTTTTCCAAGAAAAAAATAGGATAGGGGCTGTCAGAAGAGGGTAGGTTGGGAAACCGGAAGCAGAATGGACCGATCCAGTAAGCCCCTCCCACTGCGCACGTGGGCAAATTAACACGTGCTCCTCTCCAATGCAACACTTGCATTTTCCTGCCGCGCGCATCATAAGCGCGTGCACGAATGTCGGACTTAATTGCACGCATGTCGGACATAAATCACGGCTGTGATTGGTGAGAATACCATGGGGCGGTGCTTACTGGATCGGTCCATTGTTTTTCTAGCCTTTTCTTATCCATTGTAGATCTGCTTATTACCTCCGCCGAGGAGGTTATGTTTTCGTCGGCGTTGATTTATTTGTTGGTTGGTTTGTCTGTTAACAAGACAACTCAAAAAGTTATGAACGGATTTTCGTGCACATTTTTGTAGGGGTGGTCCTTTGTACAAGTACAAATCGATTAGATTTGGAAGTGATCTGGGTCTGGAATTCATGCAGTGAATCAGCGTTTTTTCACTGTTTTTAAGACCAGCGAAATCCCACCTCCCCACATTAACCCCACTAGTCACCCGCCAGTCTTTTCCCCAGTGGTTCTGGCTCCATCCAGACACTTTTTCTTCAAAGCCGTACACAAGAAATCTGACACAATTACAAGTCTTTCTCTCTCGCTTGATTTTATTTGGATGTCACAAACTCAAATTTCATTATCACATCTGCATACGTCAATAGAAATTCATATACTTTACCGGACAATTGTCATATTGTTCATCTTCACTTTGGAGGTAACATTGTACAAGGATAAATAACAATGGAATTAAAATTAAGTACAGAGTAAAATCACAACATAAATTGCCACAAAATAAGAGGAAAAAAAGACAGGTTCTCTTGGTTCACGTGAGTGCTTTTGTATGATAAGATGGCTAGGTACAATACCTAAATCCTTAATTGCTACAAAAAATATAATACAATCAGCATCTCTCGATCGTTTTTCTTTTGGACGATGCATTCAAAATAAATGAACAAGTTTTGTTGAGATCGGTGTTTTCTAGTGAAGTGCACTATTAACAAAAATATGCATAGCAAACTGAAGATCTGATTATACGCGACTGGGTTAAATATCATAGATTACTTAATTTCCATAGCACATTCTTTCTCAAATTTAGGAAGAAAAACAAGAGACTTTGAAGACTCGAGATTTAGTTCTGTTTTACTCTAAATCCTGCAAATTGATGGTACTCTCTCGGAAACCGTCAATGGAGGATTCCGTCTCTCGATCGGCTTGGAGAAAATCAACGCTGCTGGACGGCGGACACTGACCGTGACTGTTCGGGTCGGTGGCTGGCAAGATGGCGGACACACTGAGGTCACCCGTGGAAGAGACAGAGGTCGTAGGGTGAGAGGTCAACTGGAAGGCTAGCTCGCTCTCATCTGGTGGGTCATCCTGTTCAGGAAAGAAGGAATTGAAAGAAGGAATTCAAATAAGGTCCCAAACTTCATCTATAGACTTGTTCTTTTAGGGCCAAAGTCAAAGAACCGAAAAGGTTTTTCCCAATATTTCGCGGAGTTTAATTTTAAGAAGTTGCACAATGTTCATGTTGCGTAGACCTATGTGTATTAGGCGGGAATGTAAATTTGACGATACACCGTGCTTATGAAAAGATAAGATATTATGCATTGGGTGCGTTCGAATAGCTCTCCCGGATCGAATTGGGTTAGCCCCCTGCCATTTGGTTAGCTCTGAGGTCATTCTCCGGGCTCACCTGGGCCAGCCACCACAGACCCTGCTCATGGAACAGTGTCAACGATGGAAATACATCACACACATGCGTTGGTCATTCCAAAAAAACGAAGAAATATGGCGGCCGGACAGTGGAAATCTCAAGTGGACCCAAAAATCCACTTTATTTGAAGACTAATTTGCGAATTCATTGCCACTTCATTGCGACTTTATAGGAAATAATTCCAGCCCAACTTTTTTTGAGATTTGCAATTGACTGAAAAGCAGTAAATCTCAAACTAAGACCCAATCCGAAACGGGCATTTTGTCAGTGGCTACGGCCGCGGCTATACGGACATCACGTGAGGATCGTGATGACCCTTGGTTGAGTGATTAGCACAGCTGTCGTGGCTAACCCATCTGCTTTAACCCGAGTCGATCCGGGTGAACTACGCGAATGCACCCAAAGATGAACAGATATCAAAGTGTATCAAATTGTTTCACAAGAACTGAGGCCTACCTGCAAAAGTTGTGTCTGCACGTAGCGTGCACCAGTCGCCGGATCACGTAATGTCAGTGATGCTGTGGTAGTCATACTGAAGCTGGATGGAATGTAGGAGGACGCGAGGGCGCTGTCCGACTCGGAATCGCCACTCTCTGAGTTTCCTAGTTGAAAAATGTCAATAAAGAGATCAAAGGTTATTGGCTGATGGGATTACAGGAACTGGGTTTCACTGGTGCAAACATTCCTCCAATTAGTTGCATCAGGACTGCTGTTGTGCATTCTCTTTATTTGAGAAAAGTGCTAACTTTTCATACATTGGCACAACAGAGCGTGTACTAATTATCTCTGAATTACCAATTAAACATGAGGCTACAATTATGTCTACTTCTTCAATGAATTATCAAGTTTTCCTTACTAGTGCTATATCATTCAAAGAAATGTGGGTTATTCGATAAATTTGGAGTCCACTTTTTTTGCTGTCCCTGTTACATCTGACATTTATGATGTTGTAATTCTGGATGCGCTCCTTAATGTATTCTTCCTTCAAGAGTGATGAAGCGAAGCAAATGACCCATCAAATAAGTATTAGCTTGATGCTCTGTGTTTTTTTAAGACACTTGAATGGCAAATTACAAAGTTCAGAGATAACAAGGACAGGAAAAATGTCACGGTTTGGGCCCTAGATTTATAGAATGACCCATGTGCACTTATACTGTCATGTTGCAAAAGGAAAGAGGCCGGCAATGCTAATTTGGATAACATTAACACAGGGACTTTAGCAGCACCAAAAATGATTTAAGTAGCGGTGTGCATTAACGGGTAGTACGAGAACCGGGTACCCTATTGAAGTGGTACCTGGGTACCCCTAAAAGATGGTCTTAGCAAAACTGAAAATGACAAACTGGTAAATTCCCTCTATTGTCAGGAACTCTAGTCCTTAACAAAACTTAACAGTGTGAATATTGGCAGTGTCTGAAGGGCTTTATAGCTTTATCATGTAAACTGCAACTTTTGTGAGCGTCATCTGTCACGGGTTAAAATGTACATAAACGTGACATTTGTTTTGGTTTTCCATGTAGCCTGGTTTTCATTTTAAAAATTCCCCACATTTTATTGTCTGAGAAATAATTTGTAAGGTTGGTTAGGATTACCCGATCCCATAATCTGGAACCGGTTCCTGACATCAGCGGTCAGGTACTGCAGTACCCGGCTCTGATGCACACCCCTGTTTAAAGTGTCATAGGTTCTTCTTCTTTTTTTTAGTCAAATTTTCTTTGCCCAATGTCTACGTTCTTACTTGTCAGCCTGCCTTTCTTTGCTCCTTGCATGTACATGAAGTCCGTCCGCGCCGATCCACTCCAGTTCTCGTGATGCAAACCCCGGGAGCTCCATGATGACGACGACGATGTTGAAGCCTGCGTCGTCGGTGAGTTGACAAAGCTCACCGGCAACCCATTACTGTCTACTATCAGACCAGCACCGGGGGTGTAGGGCACCAGTCCGCTGGAGTGATTCTGATTGGCCGAGACCGCAGTGCCATCTTTGCTCAGTGGATTTACTGACAGCTGATTGGTTGCGGTACTATCGGCGGTTGGGGCTTGGGTTATCCGAACCACTGAAAAAAAAAGAAAGAACAAAAAGTGAATTTCAAAAAAATGCATCAATTCACCGAATAACCATGGTCCATAACAAATAATATGAGATGCGAACATGTTGCCTGCCCTCACTCGTTACCTCAAGTCACCAGTTGGCACTCACACACATGTCTATTGGAAGACAGCCACTTCCATAGACACGTTTGTAATTGCAAGCTGTAGCTGTGTAATTCAGATGCAGCCTTAGGCCCCTTCTAAAACAGGCCGCCTGAGTTATGGCTATGGCTATAAGCCATTTGCGAGTGACCTATACCCTTTGGGATTTAAATGTGAAAACATCTTGCTCAGAATGCTTGGCACATTTTAACTTTGAATTTTCCGGACCAAAGACACTGTTGCTAATCACGTGATTCGGGGCAAGCTCTTGCATAGTTACGTAAGAGACGCTCAGCACCAATACATTGTTCACAATGGGTGAGAATGGAACAAAGACACCAGACCATGCCGGAGCTGGGGGTTGCTAGCGTAAGGCTTGCCCCGAATCATGTGATATAGTAACAGTTTCTTTGTGCAAAGCATTATATTAAGTCAGCGTTCCAGATTTTATTCAAATTGCATTCGCAAATGGCTCATTGTAAGCATGTTCCCACACATCTGTTACTGACAAAGACCTCGACAATGGCTCCAGCTCTTTATGGGTGGCATGGGTGGCTAGTGCATAAAGCACTTGCGCTTGATTTCCCAGCTCGGACCATATGCAAGTAGACTTGTGCGTTGATTCTCTCCTGTTAAACGAGGATTTTTCTCCGGACCCTTCGGTTTTCCTCCGCAAAAGTCAAACACTTTTAATCTCTAGCGCTAGCTGTTCTCCGTGCTCTTACATACTGGCACTTATGGGATACCGGGTACAAAGGGCAACAATAGGGACAATGGTACCCCACAAGTCTGTCATTAGAAATTGAAGTTCCCCATAGCCCTAACGCCATGTGTTTTGAGATTTCTAAGGGGACAAAGAAGAACAAAAGAAGGGAATTGGGGTCGAACAATAGTGGTACCCCATAAACCCCAAATGCTAAGTGTGGGTGGTCATACATGGGTTCTATGCCGGCAGTCTAAGGTGCCTTTACATGCCTTCGGCTCAACCATGTTGTAGCCGCGTCCTTCGCAATTCAGCTTCTCAGCTGCAAGTAAGGATGATAAGCCCCCAAAATTATCAATATTATTATAAAAGACTAGGGCACAGCCTTAGACTATAACATGAGCTTACCTGTAGGATTCTGTAGCAGACTAGGATCCGTCATAGCGTCCACCATGGCTTGTGGGTTCTCAGTTGGGATGTACACCAACTCTGACTCGTTACTAGCACCTGTTAATTCAACAGACAGACAGCCTTTACCAAAACTTCACTCAACAATGAAGAAACTCAACAGAGCGTTGACTAGGTGGTTCAACCACTAGGTTGGTAACAAGGGGGTGTTTCGTTCGAACACCCATGAGAATCTAAAAATCAGATTTCTTTCTTTGGTTTGTTTCATTTGTTGTCTGCTTAGAATCCCATGAATTTGCTCCATGAAAACTCAACATTAAAACACCAGAACGCAAATATGTGCAGTACACATAACGATAATAATTGTGCTTATATAGCGCTTTCCATCGTATCAACAATCTCAAAGCGCGTTACAATTATTACCCCGTTCATCAGGCCACGAGTCCACGATATCAGCGCTCAATTGGTTCTCGACCCTCACAGGTACCCATTTATACTCCAGGGTGGAGAGAGGCAATTGCAGTCAAGCGTCTTGCCCAAGGGCACAAACACCATGTTCCTGGCAGGGTTCGAACCCACGCACGTTCGTACATGAGTCAAACACTGTGAACACTGGACCATGGCGTTCTACGCTCTAGCCTATATGTGTGTGTGAAAACTAAACAACGCCCCCAAGTGTTGAATAATGTCCAGTCAACCCCCTTTTCAAATTTACGCTGGCCTACCAGGTAGTTTTCCGTTGGTCAACTTCAGACAGGATCAAAATCTCCTTTTATAAGGGCCTAAAATACAACCGTTTCATAAAATGAATAAATCTGAAGAGAATGCTCATAGAGAAAGTGCCATCATGAGAACTTACTGGGCAGCATGATACTATGCAACGTCAGGATGTGTTTCTTGAGCCCTTCTTTGGTGGTGTAGCTTTGGTTGCACTCATCCATGGGACAATTGAAGATATTCTTCTGCTTATTCTGATAGCCTTGCTTGTGTCGCTTGACGTGCATGAACAGGCTGCTGCGCGATGCAAAGCGAGCGCTGCAGTCTGGAAAGGTAACACAAAACCAAGAGTGTATTAGAATATTTTTAGGTTTGTAATTTTTTCATTCAGTAAACAAAGTTCAGACAATGAATGCAAAATCTCAAACAAAAGAAAACAGAACTTTGAGAACTGTTCAAATTGTTGAAATCTGTTGTGACACGTTTACTGCAACTCGAAACAGAAATTTGTTGAGCCAACTGCCATCGAGACACACTAGTTCAGTAAACTCATCAATCCAAAGGTCTAAGCTTCGAATCCCACCCAACCCCACCAACTTCAGATCGCAAAATCCAATACCTCAAGCATAACCAAAACGTAACTTTTTAAACCGTTTACAATACTGAAATCAGTTGTGACTCATTTGTCTGCAAATTAAAAAAAAAATATTGAGCTTCACCAACACTGAGACACTCTAAATCCGTCAATAATTGACAAAATCAATCCGTAGGTCTAAGGTTCGAATCCAGTACAAGGATCCTACTACTCACCTTTCTGTACGCAGACGAATGGTTTCTCACCAGTGTGAGTCTTAATATGAGTCTTGAGATGCTCCAAGCGAGTGAAGAGTTTCTGACATCCAGGCTGTGAGCATTCGTAGCGTCTGTCGCCGGTGTGCTGGACCATGTGACGACTCAGCTTCTGGATGCAAGTGAAGGCCCAATTACATCCCTAAGAAAAACACAAGAATATGAGGGTTAAGTGAGTTGCACTGAATGTTGTCGGTTGGGGTTGGTCCTTGCAGTCATGTTAAAGATACGTTCCCAATTCTGTTTTCGATTTCCATTCCGAAAAATAGATTCCTTGTCTAAATTGTCCTTTCTAGCAATACAAACTTGTTAACTTTGAATGAGACATAAACCAACAAAATATCAGGCCATGGTTAGTTATGGAATTATTACTTTACAATTTCATGGCTGCCAACATTTCAAAATCCCAATTAGTAATCAACCCGCGCGGTCATTTTCAACTTCTCGTTTTATCAAAAGCTTTACCAACATCGAGTACAGCTACATGGTTTACATGTACACATACATGTGCATACCCTTCTTGTTGTGAATAATAATGTACTGTAGGCCAAAAGATAATTTAATTCATTTTGTTTTAATGTCTGTATTTGTTTGTTGAAGTCAAATAAATAATAACATCAATAACATGTGCACATATTTTTTGGGAGATGCATGCTATCGATGTTGAGTTTCGAGTTCGTATCATGTTTTTACACACAATGATCTATGGCCACCGTATGCAATAGAAATATCCCGCCAACATACCTTGCAAACGCATGCTAATTTATCTTTTCTGTCCGTTGTGACAAACTCAAACTCTATTACCAATTATTCCAACCATACTCTTATTAAATTCCATGATTAAAATCTCGCACTGATGGGTCTCATCCCGGCAATAAGCGACTAAATGTGCTCACGATCGTCACTGAAAAGTACTCACATACAGTACACACAACCACACATCCACGAGATGCACACAAATGATACACCATTGAAAAATATTTTTAGTCTGGTCCTCAAGTACTCCACTGCGCACACTGCATTGATGTCTATCAGGTGCTTGACTGCATTCTTATTAGACTTGTCACCAGTCCATCCATTATCGCGAAATTTCGCCAGAAGTTTTCGGTCAAAAACGAAACTTTACATTTTTTTTTCGTAGCTAAAAAATGGGAAATTCGTAATGTTTTAGTGGCAAATCGTATTTTCGTAATTTAACAAACAATTCGTAATATTTACGAAAAAAATCGTACAAGTTGGCAGCTATGCAATTTCAAATTATTGGCTGCCAGACAATAATTCCGTTCTCACGGGGTAGGCTGGTTCCCACCCCACCATCAGTATGGCTCATGTACGGACTGGGAGCCAGTTTGCTCGTAAAGATAATCCATTTGTGCCCAAAACAAATTCACATTGGGATAAATTCTATCTACCTCTGCAGTACACTTGAAGGGCCTCTCTCCTGTATGGGATCTCATGTGAAGTTTTAGGCGGCACGCTTTGTTGTAGATCTTGTTGCAACCTTCCACCAAGCACGGGAAGATCGTCTCGTCCCGGTCATGGATACGGTAATGGGAACCCATACCACAGGTGGTGGTGAACGACTTATCGCAGCCTGGGTATTTACACCTAGTGGAGAAAAAAAAGAAGGAAAAGGTTTAATTAGTTAAGCTGGTAAAGCTTGTGTCCGAGTGCACACAATTTTATTTCAGAATTCTGTTTCAAAAAATTCTGTCTTTTGGATACACCTGGTCTACACAATAGGCCGATTTTGCCATTTCATTGGCCTTACATGGTACTTCTGTGCAATTGACCTATCGCCGTTTGCGAGTTAGCCACACCCCTTAGACAACCCTATGGAATGTTGTTCGTTAAGTTTTGTTTGTCTCAGATTTTGCGCGTTCCGAGTCCATTTGTATATCATGTACATGTAATTGGACAATATTTCAGTTGACGCGATTCTACTAAGATAGGTTACTAGTGCTGCCGGGCTCGTAGTGATAGTCAGTTTGGTAGTCAGTCAGTGAGTCAGTCAGCAAGATACGTACGAAGTGGACGATAGAATTGCACTTTGGCACTAGCACAAATCTACATCAAGCAAATTGAACTGAAATTTCCCACAACCACCAAATCACAATCAAACCTTCAAAATCTACCAAAACCCATCACTTGCCTGAATCTCCTTGAGTGATTTACTGGGAACCTTCCTCACTCTTGCAAAATCCAACACCGTATGGTAACTCAACATCCAAACTGTTGGATGCTGATTACGGTGGTATTCCTAACCCCATGCAAAGCACAATCAGCTTATTAGTGCACTACTCACTCCAACAGATTCCAACAAAACATCCAGTTGGATTTTGAAGGGTTGGGTGGTAAGGGTTAACTTGACAGAGAGTTTATACTTTGGCCCCTCACAGCGGACAGGTTTTAGTTCCTCAGTAATACGCATGACAAGACACTTTGTACTATTGGAGGATTCTGTATAATATTTTTGGGCAGTTTAACTTTTCCCACCAATCTGAATTATGATTTTGTTAGAGCTGCACATACTTGATTCGTCGCTCTGGGAAGTGGGTACGGAGGTGGTTGTTCAGTTTACTCATCGTAGGGAAGACTTGCTCGCAACCTTTGACCTCGCATACAAATGCCTCCGGCCGCTCGTGGCGTTTCTTGTGCATGTTCAGGTTGTAGATGGTGGAAAACTGGGCGTTGCAATCCTCACACTGGAAACAAAGACACGCGTACATTAAAAATGTGGGAGCCTTCACAGATGATCAAGTTCTAGAACAATTTCCAGAACATTTACCCTAACCTTAACAGATAGTTCCAAATCTGCTTGGAAGTTTTGGAAACTTATGCAAGATTTTGGAAGGAATCACCCCAGCAACTTTGATTGAATTAGATGCCCTTTAACCCTAACCCCTTGAGCACTTTTACTAAAAAGTATCCTGAATCTGCTAAAATCCACCGATTTTGTCAGGCAAAAATGTTGGTGACCTTAATCCATCAGAATCCACCAGTGAGTCCATCAGAATCCACCAGTGTAGTACATAAACCTTGTACATGTACACACCAAACATATAGCCAAGGAGTTAAACTGTTGAGATCCTGAATCCATCAAGTCCCCCTACTGCTCAATATGGAGGTATCCTGAACCCATCAAAATCCTGCAGTACCGCTAGGCTTACTGTCCTCAATCCATCAGTCAGGCAAAAATGTTGGTGACCTTAATCCATCAGAATCCACCAGTGAGTCCATCAGAATCCACCAGTGTAGTACATAAACCTTGTACATGTACACACCAAACATATAGCCAAGGAGTTAAACTGTTGAGATCCTGAATCCATCAAAGTCCCTCAACTGCTCAATATGGAGGTATCCTGAATCCATCAAAATCCTGCAGTACTGCTAGGCTTACTGTCCTGAATCCATCAAACCCCCAAACTTTTTTAATCTGGAAGTATCCTGAATCCGCCGAAATCCTCCAAAACAGGGGTGGATTTTGATGGATTCAGGTACGTTAGGGTTAAAGAAAAGTAAAAAGATGTAGCTTTGAGCTCCTGTAAAATGGAGGCTAGTGAAGGATTTTAAAGTTACCTTACGACAAAGTATTAGAATTTGTCCTTAGAAAAATGCCACATGTGGGGTTGGGGGAGGGGTGTGGAATGAAGGGGGGAAGGGGGCGGGGGTTGGAGAAGAGACTTACAGTGAAAGGTCTTGCTCCAGTGTGTCCAGCTAAATGCCTCCTCAACTTGTATAATGTTGGGAACGTCCAATCACAGCCCTCCACAGTACACTGCAATAAAACAAATTAAGATTACTTTAACTTCTCAAAATTTCAGTAGATGAATATGAAAAATGTATTAACCCTCCTATGCAAACATACATTCTGTGCAAAGTTGTCCTTCAGTCAAAATCAATCACGTGACTGTTTTTAACATCCACATGATTTTGGTTGCATGATTGACTGGCTGTGACTTCTTACGTAACTTGATACAGCTTTGCCTTGACTGTAGGTGATGGATAAGCCAGCTGTGCTTACCACTTGCCTGCTTTTGTCTGTTGACTGAATTCGACTAGTCACAGTGCTTCTTTCAAATATGATCCGACTGTTGGTGACTAGCATGTGTAAAAGGCCGGGCAGGGAGAGGATGATATTTTTGACTGTCTGTGACTGTTCAGGCAGCTAAAGGGTTAAGTCAATTTTAAAAAATCCCATCAAACCTGTAAAAAATGGCTAAATCCCCCAAACCAATAAGCAGATTTGCCAAGTGCAAATTCTAATTGCCTTGGAAGTACTCAGGTATTGGGCCAAAATGTCGCTACATATGTTGGGCTTATGACTGGTTGCCAGCTGATTTTTGCTAAACAAGAATCTTGGTTTTACTACCTTGTGAGGTCTGTCGTCAGCATGGATCAACTGATGCAGTTTCAATTTCTTTTTGGTTGTGAAAATCTCTTGGCATCCTTCATATGTGCAGCACAAAACCTTCTCCTAAAAAGAAGTCATAGAAAAACATATTTGAATAAATATTCATCAAAACAAACTCGCCCAGACATAGCCACAAAAATCAAAATGTTGCATTAATTAAAGAGTGCTGGTCCCATTCATTGTGCACATGAATTCATTCAGGACCAAAGCTTTATGTTTGCTATATACAACCAGAATTAGTATTAACGGAGTTTGTATTGACGAGAGTTAAAGGCATGCTGAACATGACTTCACAAATTTAACTTGTTGTATTAACCCTAACTCCCTAGGCCATTTTGCTAGGATGTAGCCTCAATCCTGCAAAATCCTCCAATTGGCCTTATGGAAAAATAGCATATAGCCTCAATCCTGCAAATTCCTCCGCTATTTCTTGAATATGGTCCATGGAGGGGTGACCACTGCCTGAATCCTGCAAAATCCTCCGGCTGTGACTGCCAATATGCTGAGGCAGAGGCAGTGACATCCTGGAGCAGTGCGGAGGATTTCAAGTATAATCAAGGGCTAAATTTATGCACGGCTGAGCATAAACAACACAAGGTCCGGCCCAAGACCTTGACACAGTGCGTACTCCGAAATCAGCAATGCACTTTTGCCATGTAACCTCAATCCTGCAAATTCCTCCAATTTGCAAAAAGGATTTTGGAGGATTCAGGGCGGTTAGGGTTAATGAATACATCTGCAAATATTGAAAATTTCTCTATTTTTTTTTCAAAGTTATGACAAGTGATGGAAAAAAAATGTTTTACAACTATGACTTGATATCTGTCTTAATTGGAGGGGGGACTCACTTCTTTAGCATTTTGCTTTAGAAGAAATCTTGAGAAACCGGTGTCCACATCTCCAGAACCTGAAGTAGAACAAATATGGAAATAAATAAGCAACATTCACAACGTGGCTATGTAATAATAATATTAATAACCAATAAAATCCCTTGCAAAAGAATTAAACTTTACATTAAAACAAGTGCACAATATTACACAAATAGAATCACAGCAAGGTGAAAGCTTCTACAGATTTTAAATTTAGTTCCAAAAACTAATTATTAACTATATAAGATTTGAGGCTTTGCATGGTGGGGTATCGGTATCGTTTCGGTTTGCGGTAACACCATGTGGTAATAACTACTGCTTAGAAGATATTACATGTAGTTCTGAAAAGAACTTGTCCTGCTTATTATCAACTTTGCTAAGTAGTTTTTTGTTCTGATAAGAACAGTCCTGCTGTAAGTTCTAAACGAACTTGTCTTTGGTCTCAACGTTTCGACTAGCCTGCTCTAGTCATCGTCAGGAGACTCCCGACAAAAAACTACTTAGCAAAGGTGATAATAAGCAGGACAAGTTCTTTTCAGAACTAATATCTTCTAAGCAGTAGTTATTACCACATGGTGTTACCGCAAACCGAAACGATATAATTATTAACTATATTTTAACTTCTTTTTACTTCAAATATGAAATTTAAAAAAAATTAAGGTGGCCTATTGTTAACAAAAATAATTTTGCCTCTGAAGATCTTAGGATCCAAATGTCAGGCTGCCTTCATTTTAAAAAATTTTATATTTCAGTTCAATCCAGTCAGAAAGCAGTTTGCAGCAGTTTTATTCATTTTTAAACATGTAAAATACTAGCAAATGCAACGTTTATGGTAATTTTGTATTCACACATGTATCTTTGGAAATTTTTTTGCAACCTGACGCCACTTCCGCGATTGTGTACAAAGTCTATGGAGAGTTAAGAACATTTTATAAGTATCTCCCAACAAAATTGGAAATATTTCTCAGTCCCAGATTCATGTCTTATCATCATTTTCGCAATGAATGACCTTCATTGAGATGATATATGAAGAAAAAAGTGGCCTCATGTTGCAACATTTTTTCCGTATCTTTATTTTCTTGTACCTAGGTTTGCCTTAGTGAGATCAGTAGCGCTAGTTGTCGTCTGTGTCTCAATGTTTGGGACAACTTGTGATGTCATAACACCAACAGCTGCATTATCACCCCTCCCGTCTTCAATGGATGTAACCATGGTTGCCGTTGACGACGCATCACTAGGCAACAGATTTGTGGTGACTGCTGCTTCTGGTTGCTGCTGCACGACCCACTGGCTCCCAATCTGCAGCGATGGCAACCCGGCATTGAGAGATAGGGTCCCGATCGGGGCAGTCGCAACCGACTCGGAATCAACAGTCACCCTGAATCTTTGAGTGGCTCCCGTGTTGCGGTCGCGGCTCGTTATAATGTACATGACGGGCATCAAGGACTGGCCGGCCTGGCCAATCGGGGTGCCACCTGCTGGCAACGCCGTCACATTGAGTTCAAGCTGACCCGGGTTGGAAACCACCGGAACAGTCATTTCAGATGATGGAATAGAATTGATAGATTCTGAGATGGCTTTGTCATTTCCGGACGTCTGCGACTGGAGACAATTGGCGGAAGATGCCGGAATATTGAGGATTTCTCCTTGAGAGATGGTCACCCCTTCCCCCATCCCGACTCCTGCAGTTTGCACCTGTGCTCCCTGAAGAGTCTCTGCCAATCTTCCCAGGTTCAAGTCCTGAAGTTGCTGAACACTAAACACCTGGCTACTGGCCAGGTCCAGCACCGATGTCCCTCCAGATATTGTCAACCTTGGCTGACTGCCACTGGCTTCAGACCCTACGGATATCATTTTGGGTGAGCTCAATGAGCTGAGATTTAAAGCCTCGATAATTTGGGAGGTCTTGCGCACGGACACCGCATCGGGTTGGACGGCAACAGGCGGTAAAGCTAGGGAAGAAGTTACTTCCGGGTTCTGCACCAATTCACCGCCGTCAATGCCATGCAATCTCTGGTCGGTGGGATTGGCGTTTCCCGGCTCCCGCGGCAAGCCACTTTCCAGCGGCAGAATGACTGTGTTTGGACTTCCCAAATAGGAGGGTTCCAAAGACACATTCACGGAGGCATGTGGACTGTTGTCGACATCTTCTGAAGCAACAAACATGAGGATATCATCGGGAAGTTGATCATCGCTGTTGCTTTTTGAGGCTGGCAGATTATGCGCGACTTTTCGCTCTTCGCTGCCTTCGGTGCCGCCATCTTGAATTTTCAGATTCTCACCGGACTCCCCAACCAAAAGCACCGGGTAAGAGTCTTGGTTTTGGATAGTTTCCCCCAAATCTGGGCTGATTTCGAGTCCTTTCGAGGCCAGTGTCTCACCACAGGAGTTTGTGAGATGGTTAAAAATTGGTAGTGGCCCCTGATCGGCGAATATTGGATTCCCGTTCATTGCGAGTCACACGGGTTTCTACAGAAAAAAGGAAAGGGCGGCGAGTGTGACGTCGACGTTCGGGTGAAAAAAAAATTGGGCCGCTAAACTACCAGACGACTGTTTTGTGCTATTTTAAGACAGTGCGTTTTGAAGGGCGCCACCAATAGTTCAGTCATTGGATTTATTTTCTGCGGTTGCTACGAACGCGACTGGGTCGTCGTGGATTGTTCGCCAAAAATCGCATTTTAAAAAGCGCTTAATATAAAAATTCACCACTTATTCTCTGTGAGCGAAAAGGAAGTGAACGTATCATAGCCACCACCGTTGCGACAAGTCCACTTTTGTAGCGTAGATAACTCAATAATCATTGAAAATGGCTTTGCCCAATTTCCGGACATTAGAATTTCCTTTGTTTTCACTATAAAAAAAGACTAGTGCAGGCCTAGGCGCCCCCCCCCCCTCCAACTTATGAATTGACTTCTGAGTGGGGAAGTTCATCAACTATTAAAGCAACACTTGTCTTACTTTTCGTGAAAGGGTCATGGATCAAGAATCAAGAGAAAAAACTGGTAAGTGAAACTAAAGTTCAGAATATCCTTGAGCATGTTGAGTCAGCGCAGGAAACGCTTGCAACGTGCGCGCGTTGTTCAATGCAAATTGAATGCGAATATGTCAAAATACTGATGGGGGGGTCTGTGTAGTTGAGGACCCCATTTCTATAATATAAGGGAACGAAAATCTACTAAGTTTGGGACTCACCTGAGTAGATGACGATGACTGTGTCGAGCGCAATTTGAGTCCCCCACGCAAGTTTAAACTTGCGCGCGCAAGTTTAAACTTGCGCGAGGGACTCCTGAAGCACGCAAATTACACCGCGCCATTTTAATTTGCGTGCGCAAGTTTAAACTTGCGCAAAGGCGATCGCAACCTTCTTTTGCGGGCGGGATTTTCATTGATGAAGATTTTTTTTTCAAAACACGAGTACATGGAGAAATAATGGAATAAATGAATGAATAAAGAAATAAATAAAAAGGGGAATTCAATTAGCATCAATGAAAAGAAACATTGAGATTTAGCAGTGCTTATCAGAGAAGTTGTTTAAGGGTACATGGGGGCGGGGCCAGGGAGGGGACCGGGCAAGCAATCAACTTCAGCACACTAGCGGCGATTGCTTGGAAAGTGTACTGAAGTTGTTCAAAAATGGAGACCAGCTTCAAGTTTTTTGCTTTGTAAACCTAATTAGCATTTTATTTATATTCTTGAATGTAAATAAATCATAATTTCCTAGGTGTAACCCGCTGTTAACGTAAAAAGAATGATCATGAAGCCTTCAATTGTTTAAGTTTTGACATTAAACTAATCATTTACATTATTTTTAAAATGCTTATGTATTCTACAATTAAAAAAGTACTTACTCTTAAAAAAATACTAGTTAATTTAACAATTAATAAATTGTACGGTACAATAATTCATATTGTTTTTAGAAATACTTGCATAACATTTCGAGCGCTGTGTACACTTCAAAAATACATAATTTGAAAAAAATTAATGAATGCATTACTAATTTAATTAATTAATTAAATGTATCACTTTAACAAATATTTTTTATTGCAGGCTCAATAATTCATATTAAAAAATGTTTACAACTTAAAAACGCTATGCATATAAAATGGTAATTATTTTAAAAAGTAAATAAATTTGCAAATGATTTAATTAATGAATTTAATCAAATGTTAAAAAAAAAGGCATTTAAGGCATTGTCTCCCGAAACTCAGTGATGCTATTAAATCGGAGAAAAAATCTGCTTTAAAAATAATGTTACATATCTGCATGAGCATACCCAGGGGCAAAATAGTTTAGCGGCTCTGTATGCGTGGCCGGGAAAATCTATACAGTGCGCAAGTTTAAACTTGCGTGCGCAATTTGTAGCAAGGAAGTGAATATGCGCGCAAGTTTAAACTTGCGTGCGCGCAGGTTTAAACTTGCGCGCGCAAGTTTAAACTTGCGCGGGGGACTCACTTTGCGCTCGACAACACCATGTTGTATTTCTGCATGAGTATTAAGTTTGTGGAAAGAGGGCAGGGTTTTGATTTTTGAGGGAAATTATGGGGTACAACAACGACAGTTGCAAAACAAAGAACATGGCGACTTAATTTTAAAAGTGCGCCCTCAGGAGTTTACAATGTAAAAGCCGATTTGGTAGACCGTCGCTGATTCGTTAATGAAAAGTTCCATTTAGAAACTCAATGAAGTAGAGGATGACAATAGCCTACCATTTTGAATAACTGCAGGATTACTACTGTGGAAAGGGGGCAGGGTTTTGATATTTCAGGGAAATTATGGGGTAAAAAAGAGGTCAATAAAAATGAAAATGCTGAAAACAAACTTGGCAGTAGTGTCCAAGCAGTTTTGTAGACTGTCGGTGATAAATGTAGTGCAGCCTAGTACTTCTGGTTCCATATTGGAAATACATGTACTATTCAGAATCTTTCGGTCTGGGAACCAGACTAGCTTCCATACCGCAGTGCAGTAAGTGTGTCAATTGGCATGCTGGTTTAATTCGGGAAAATCAGGTAAGAAAGCCAATTTTTCTTTCAATTTACTGTTCTAAATTAAAAAATTTAGGGTCAGTTTAATTGAGAGAATGTTTCCTGAGCTTGCAGACTTTGGGGGAAGCGACAAAACTTTTTTAAGAATAACATAAAAAGGAGGTGTCCTCAACTACACAAACCCCAAAATAGGGGGTCTGACAATAGTGTGATAGATTTAACTTTATTTGTTTTTGTTTTAGCAGTGCCAGTGGATAATTGGCTGACGCCAGTTTCCTTTTGTGTTTGTAAACATTTAGTTTCATGGATGTTAGTTTGCTGGAGGAATCAAAGTGCCTCTGGCTCTGGCAAAACAACATTTATACAAACTTTTACTGAAAGAAAACCTGTGCCGGCTAATAATCCACTGCGATTTTGTTATTTGTTTTTTGTTTCAATTTTTTTTTTATTTAACTAAGTTTCATTTTTAGTTTGTATGGGCTCGAACTCTAGACTGCAGTGAATTTACTAGAGCCTGAATTTACTAGTAGTGCTGTTGGCCTGTCACTTCTACAATTTTTGATTTGATGTTTAATTCCAGAGTTGTTTGGGACTCGGATCACCAAGCAGATCCTGAAGACGAGAAGTGGGGAGTTTGACCTGGAGAGTATCCACTGCCTGGTCCTCAGAGAAATGGGTGTGTAGAGTCAACATTTCCACAAAATTGCTCTATTTTTTGTGTATTCATTCTCTTTTGCAAGAGACATTATCGTCTAAAAACTTTCAAAGAAAACAACAGCGAAGATTATAGCCATGCTGGTTCATTTGCAATTACCCAGAAAGGTCTACGATTCAATGACAGCAATCTTGCTCAAGGTAAAGACAGAACCGGTAACAAATAGATACCCCACCTGCAATGCTATCAATCAGAAGAAAACTAACATTGAAGGTGGGTTCAAAATAGGTTGCAAAGGAATCCAGTTATGATACCCAAAAATTGCATAGATGTACGTTTTCTCTGTTTTTTAAAAATGTGTTGTATCCCCTGAGCTGAAAAATCATCAGGTTAGTGGGAGAAAAAAACTAAAGAACTAAAATACACAAAAAGCAAATAATCATAACTGTAAAACCTTTAGAGGTATAACCTCTAACGGTAATAATATATAGGTCTTTATAGGTTTAATTTAGCTAACAAAAAAGTTAAAGCTTGAATTATTGACATTTGAATTTAATATCCTGATGTCACATTTTCCACCATATAGTACCTCACTGATGTCCGTAACTGTAGATAAACAGTCTGTCCCACAAAGAACCTTACAGTCGAAAACCAATTAATAAAGGTATATTGCATGTGAGTTTTTGAATATTTTCAAATTACCTCTTAAGTCTGATAACAAATCTACCACACAAAATTTATTTCATTCAAATCGATGCATTGGAACAAACGCTATGCTTCATTGAACTCAAGGGTTGAAAATCATCTTGGGCCACTTGCCTTGAAAGTGAGAAAGCGCAGTTAGAGAAATACACAAAGGATTGGTCAAAAGTGTTTGTGCAGCTTATCAGTTTAACATTTGACAAAGTTTTTTGGGGGGTAGACCAGGAGATATTAATAAAAAGTGGCCCAAGTGGTTTTTCAAGTCCCGTATTGTGATTGCTGTATCTTTTGAACAAAAGATGAAACCAACTAAAAGCATTCGGAAGACCAATTAATCTACTCAGCAATACTTTAGACACACATTTTGAATACTACCCCCTCTTATTTGAAAACATGCCTGATTCAACTGTATTTTTTTTTTTGTGGGACAAATACATATTTAAAAAAAATAATTTGGAACTTAGAAACATTTTCTTTTAAAAAGTTCATAGTGACTTTTATTCGATTATTGTTTTTTTAGATATTGATCACTTGGGTTGCATCGGAGACTGCACATACCTTGAGAGGCTGGACCTTAGCAGAAATGACCTAGCCAACCTACGACCTTTGACCCCACTCAAGCACCTGTCATATTTGAATATTTCAGCCAATCGAATCACAAGCATTGGTGAGACATTTAACTTTTTTATAAAAATTATTATTGGAGGATTGCTTTTCAAGATGAGTTAGTCGCAAAAAGTTGGAATGAGATACATTTGCTGTTGTGATGTTGATCTTGTTTGGATTTTTTTTATAATTTTTGCATAAGTGGATGTAGTTAAGTTTAATACTGTTTGTGTTTGACCGAAATGAAACTTAAAGTAATATATTACATTTGTTTTGCTGTAATTTTCAGAAATGGATGGATTTGGGATTACTTTTTATAGCAAATACTGACCTGTTTAAAGTATTGTGTTCATAGATGCCGGGGAAAAAACGAGGAAAAAATGCAGTTCTTGTAGTCTGGCTCCCTGACCCTACTTCAGGCAAATTGCAAAACGGAGCAATTTATAGACGTCAGACAAAACGGAGCAATTTATAGATGTCAGGGAATAAACAGGTCAGGGAACCAGACTAGCTGGCCTACACCCATTCGTGGATGTGTAACCGATTGCATATAAAATGTGGACTGACTAAATTTGGTAAATTAGGGGCAGTATTTGAAAAAAGTCTCTCTTTTTTTGTCCAACGATGGTTGGTCGACCATCGTTGGAAATTGACACAGAAACTCCACTTTTCTTGAAAATGAGAGCACATCAGGTGCCACGATTTCACAGGATGCTTGAGACTATCATTCACTTACAGTCAAGTAAGGTGTTTCATAATAATTTAAAGTTTTTTTGTGCTTGCAAATGTTGTATTTTACCTTTAATATTTTTTAAAGCTTGCTGTAGTTATTATTTGTGTTTCACCAAATCAAAATTTCAGATCCCTTAAAGGAGCTTGCCAATCTGCAAACACTCAATGCATCCGGGAACCTCATAAGCAGCGTGGACAGTCTCCAATGCCTGGCCAACCTAGACTCCTTCTCCAGTCTGACACTGAGCGATCCCCTCACCGGCCTCAATAACCCTGTGTGCCATGGTTCATCCTACAAGTCTAGCGTGATGATGATACTGCCGAGGTTAAAGGTCGTGGATGGGGAGAGGGTGTCAGGAAGCGGAAGTGAACTGTTTGAACTTTGCAGGAAACTGGATGAAATGTTGGAAGGTACGTTCATTAACTGGAGGGAAAGATTCCCATATCTGGCCATCACTACTTTTTCCCTTCAGTGACCTATCAGCCATCAGAAAGTGAAAAGATGTCTGAAATAGTCAAATTTAGTAGGGAAGATATTGAAGTATTTATTAAGAAAACACTTAGACTTTTTCAGGCCAGTCTCATGGGGTTTGTGCTCAGGGTGACAAGTGATGGCCAGATATGGGAATCTTTCCACTGAAGTTTGATGTTGCCAATTTTGAAGACTCGTAGTGCACTGAGCTTTTGCTGGTCCCAGAGTACCAGCCTAGCGTCCCCCTTTGTATCTGACTGACTGAAGACAGCTGGGCGGTGCCTTTGTATAGGACTACCTGGTAACGCCAGTGAATGGGCAAAATCCAGCCAATTGTGTAGAGCAGATGCATGACAAGACTTTCAGTGAATAGTCAACCCTGAATCAATTGAATTGAATTTTGTGCGCTCCAGTCCAGGAGTCGATTTAGAAAATAAAAGTTACATGCACAACTGAGACTTTTCCTTGAAAATGGGCTAAAACAGAAAATTTTGCATGCACAGGCAACATTTGACATGCACAGAGCCACACATTCTTGTTTTACTATACTCCCGAGGGCAATGCTTTGTGTTTCCCTTTGTCCCTGTAATGCAACACTCTCCCATGGACTAAGCACACAAACTTACTACAGAGGACCGTTTCAAACAAAAGACCCAACACCCGAGGACAGAAAGGATCTGTTGTTCTCCCTTTGTGTGTCTGTCCTCGGGGGTTATGTAGAACACGTACAAAGTTTCATGCATCTGTGCATGTAAAACCCTCCAAAGGCGACCCCTGCACTCTACTTAGCCTCGTGGCAAGACATGCAGCTTTCTTTTAAAAAATGTGAGTCGTGGACTTGAACAGATGCGAGTGTGGCAGCCCGCAAACTGTTCACCACATTGTGGCTGATTACCTGGTATTCAGCCCTCTGAATGGGACTTATCAACGTCAACAATGCCACCCTGAACTTGTTGCAGACAATGGACTTACTATTGTAAAGATCATGCTGTTAATTCATATGAAAGGAGAAGCGTTGTGTCCTCTTCGTACCTATCTCACTGACTGTCACTTGTGAATTACCATCGACTCCTGCCTAGCCACGTTTCATTTCTCAAATGTTTCATCAATTTTGTTTTTCTTCAGGCTCTGCAGAGAGCACAACCAAAACCGACTTCCCACAGCCCTGGGTGAGCAAGGACTTCTGGGAAGCTAAAGGGGCAGTTGATGCAGATCAGCAGAGATGGAGTGCAGAACAGCAGTTTCAAGGTGAGTCTTGAATTCGTTCTCAATCTTATCAGCTGCTCCTTTAAATTTTGTGGATTTCGTTCAGCTAGCCAACTTGGGTGACTTTCTTTAATTCAAAGACGGCACATACACAAATGTAACTTGATGATCACGTTACATCTCACAAGCTGTTTGATGGTACCAAGTATACCATGCCATCTTTATTTGCACAATTGGATGTCACAACTGTTTACAAAATGAGATGATGTGATGCCAGTTTTCTTCAAACTGTTTCATCTTGCACTGCATGTGTATCGCTTAAAATTTGAGTGGTCTAAAAATGTGTTGACATGAATTGTATAATGTTTGCAAAATACAACGTAAAGGATGATCTAAAGGTTGGGTTGCCCGTCACTTGCATGTTGGCATGACGTCATCGGTGACATAGCCTATACTGTGCTTCTATGACCTCAGTGAAGGACAGTCATGTCATCCAAACAGTAAGGTTTGCCCTTCATTGACGTATAATCACTGTATACTCAGTGTACTCATCACCCCGATGAAAATTTGTCTGATGAATATTAAAACAGTAAGTGGTAAAAATAGTTTTAGTTCAGTGCAAATACAGTGGAACGTCGCTATACCAAACACCGCTATACCGAACATTTGGCTATACCAAAAATCGTCCTTGGCTCCCGATTTTTGTATACAAAACCAACCAAAAGTTGGTGTTGAAAACTGTCAACAGAAGAGCGAAAGTGGCTATTATTTCACCAAGGCATAGAAGGGGAAAGCCACCAATCGATGTAGGTAGTAAGCTCAAACCTGTGTAATTACATAATTCAATAGTTGGCACATGTTCAAAGTCGTCTTTCAGTAACTACCAGGGCGTGCATGGTGAAGTTATGAAGGGCGCCGTTTATTGAAAAGTGAGTACCGGAGCACTGGCAGCTTAAAATCGCTATTACGAACATTTTCTCTGGATCCCGCGATGTTCATTGCAGCGGTGTTCCACTGTACAACTAAAAGACTGTTCTCATTCAGTCCATTTGGTTTCACATTTCTGAAAACTTACTGTTTTTATTCCAGATCTTCTGAAAAGCTGTAAGGACTTGGAGTTCGATGCATCAAGGAGCCTGATGGAAAGCACTGACAAGAACTCATGACAGTGCTATTTGGAGAAGATTAATCTATGCACAACACCTGCCAAGCTTTAAAAGTCTGGTAACATTCCACTGTTGATTCCTTATCTTTGAAACACAGACTGAGTCGCCATGTATACTTTGGAGTACTTTTTAAACTACTGCAAAAGCTTTCTTTGCTGATTAGCATATGTGACTTGCTGACATTGTTTGTGAAGCTTGTTGGTAAAAAGTCCCTTTAAAGCTGGCCTCATGTCGACATGCGAGTTGCTTGCGCCGTGACGGAACTAGCCTTGGTCAAGGCGTTCGTCAGTTGCTGTAGCCTTGTGAGGGCGCTGTTCGGGCTTCGCAGAGTGCATAGCGCACGACTAGTTGTCATGTGTTTAGCAGCTAGATACAATCACGGACACTATCGATGAACGCCTTGATTGAGGCTAGTTCCATCAAGGCGCAAGCAACTTGCAGGTCGACCTGAGACCGGCTTAATAAGCACAAGTCTAGTGCCAAAATTGCTGTTTAACAGTTTCATTTTTTTTTCATTTTGTACAGGGTGTTAATTATTTGACAGAGTTTGGTGTGTGAATTAAAAAACATGAAGAGTTGGGTGTGTGAATTAAAAACATGAAGAGCTTTATTTGTAAATATAATTTGCAAATGTTCCTTCTTTCATATGCAACCATGACTATTGCATTCTTTACCATTTGGTGCCTTTTAGAGCCTTGAATTTGAAATTAAAATTAATTATAATAGAAAAAAATCTAAATCAGTACTGCAATCAAATGAGTTTTTATTAAATATTTTAATTACAGAGGATGAAGATGATTAAATTTTGTAAAATAGACTATATTTCATATGTGTTGATTCAGACATGAATGTTACTGCAGTGAGAGTGTGTTTTGCTTGCAATTTTTTTCAGATTGAGCTTTAGTGAAAGTGTGGAATTTTTAGGGTTGTAAATGTTGTGATCGTTTGGCTGAAATCAATTATGTAGCTGCAATATGTCGGATGCAACGACTTCCTTAAGTCCATGTTGATCAATAAATATTATTCATAAGTACAGTTTACCAATTCCTATTGGTCGAGAACCTGTCACGTGGGTAATTTTATACGGTTGATAAAACACTGACTGCTTTTAAAAACTATATTCATACACTACTGCATTCCGCGTCGCATCGCGCAGTACGTGCCACAATTTCCATAAAAAGAGAGTTTCAGCACTTTTCTCGTGAGGCACATTCCATAAATACTGCAAGAGGGGTGTTTCACAAAACAAGGGAAAATTGCCGAACAAAATCATTGGGAAATTGTAAATTTTTGACTTTTGTTTTGACTGAAAGTAATTTATGAATGGGAATATATATGTGCTTGGTCAGTTATTCAACAAGTACATGTATGTTTAAAGCCGGCTAGCATCCAGGGCCCAATTTCATAGCGCTGCTTAACAGCCGATTTTGTGCTAAGGCCAAAAATTTTTAATCATGCGCCTCGATCTTTTTTTTTTCCAAAATGTTCCGCGGTAGCTCCAACAGCGCCCTCTATTTCTGCACCTCCTCAATTTTTTTTTACCAAAGAGCACTAAGGAATGGGAAATTGCACCAAGGCAAATGATCGAAAGCACCAAGGCAAATTATGGAGGACACCAATGTACATGACACCAAAAAAGCAAAATAGTACCCATCTTGTCTGTACAATCCAAGCTTGAAGACAAAAAAAAAAAGCAAAAAAAAAAAAAAAAAGCCGCGTGGCCGCGTCAATTCCGGAACTTTGGTCTGACCAGAGACCAAATTTTTTTTTTTTTGGCCTAACAGAGCCTCCATCTATTTCATGGAGACTGTAAGCAGGCAGCACACCCCAGAGGAAAGAGTCTCCCATCCTTGTCCCTGGCCCCCAAAAAGTTTGAAGCCTTCAGATTTTGAATTAAATGGGAAATTCTTAGTATTTGCATTGTGAAACACTCCCTTAAAAACATATTTAGCTTCAAAACGTGTGAATCACTAGTCACATTCGCATTCTGGATTTTGTAAAAATTTATTGACAAAAATATATTTTTTTATCAACAGGTCATATAAATAGAAACCATTCCAAAAGTTGTGAGGTACACTGAAAAAATGTGTAAAAAATGTGTTCTGTACATGCATTGTTTCAAAGTAGACAAACAACCCGCCAAATAGTTTTCTTTCAAACGAAACGTTCAGTAGGCAGGGTAATATTTAGCTAAAGTATCACAGTGTTATAACCATTGTTGAAATCGTATCAGACATTCCTTTGAGTATGAACTCTTTCCACAACAATTTCTTTGTACGAAAACAGTTTTAAATAAATAATTTTAATAAATTTGTAATTTGTGCCAAATGACAAACGAAATTGAATTTTGAATTGTTGTATTGCTTTGCTTGTTGTTCACTTTGAAATAAAATTTCAAATGAAACTTTAAAAACCCATTGCGCCTCTCTTAAATTTGACCTTCCAGTTCAACTTTGACAGCCTAGCGCTGCGTATTCTCTGCAAGTCTGCTGCCCTCTGCTGGTCAGTCGTGTCAAGGCTTTGGCTAGCTGTAGTACGTCCGTCGGGTGCATCCTGGGATTTAGGGTCTTCAGATTTCTGTCGTTTAGGGGCGGAGACTTGCGATGTTTTCGAGGGTTGGTGTGTTCCGCGAGGGTGCTCAGGGACGACGTCTGCTTTCTAAATTGCAACCAGAAAAGGAGGAAAAAAGACATTAAATGAATTTAATTACTAGAATATGATCTTAAACCCAGCAGTTTGTGTACTGTCCCAAACATCCCTGCCTATAGGCTCCGTGCACGAACAAGAGAGGGCGCTTTTTCCCACTTTTGAGAGCCCAGTGGACGGGACGCACTGCATGCGCGTACTGGTTCGCGCGAATAGTGCGAAGTACGCACGACTGATTTTATTCGGAATGTGCAGATAGCCAAAATTTCTTCGCTTGAGCGTCAGGCGTCATCAGCAATGCGTTCGAATGTACAATCTGTCACGAGCCAATATGGCCCATCAGGCCAACGTTTATTCCCGGTTAACTTGGCATTAAAAGACGGAGAATATTTGTATTCCCTGTGGACAGCAACTTAGTCCATCGCAGGTTATTTCCCAGCTAAGTACCTGTTTATACTACTGGGTGGAGAGAGGCAAGCGGGGGTGAAGTGGCTTGCCCAAGGACACAAACACATGGCCAGCAGCTGGATTAGAACCCCTGACCCTCTAATAATGAGTCACGAACCCTAACCACTAGGCCACATTCCCCTATGACCAAGTAAGTGGGACACAGCCTTATTGAGTTGAAACACAATCAGTGATGTGATTACCTGGTTTACATCCTTGTCACTATCATCATTATCATCATCATCACCGTCGTATCCACGGAGCCATAACCGATGCAAAGTCCTGCTCATCTCATCGGGATACGTCTTAGGGTCGATCTTCCCAGGCAACACCGCCTCCTCGCTTTCCTCCTCGATCCCTCTCCTCCTGAAGATGATCTTCTCTCCGGCTTCCAAGCAGTCCTGAAACTCTGCGCTATCCGCTATCTTGACCCCACAGGCTGGGCAGGGCAGGGAGCGGTCAGTGGGCTGTGTACGGTCAGTAGACTGGTCATCTAGTGACAAGGACTCGGGTGTTTTGCAGAGTGTACAGTGTTTGCCGGGGTTAGCTTCAGGAAACGTCATGGATTTGAAAACTATGAAAAGAATTGGAAAGAATAATAATGTTTAGAAACAGATTTTTACAGAGTACCTGAAAAACTGAAAAAACAGCATCCCGAAGCACTGTACTTATACAAAACAAATACCCTGTAACCAATAGAAAAAAAAAGTGCAGAAATAATTTTGGAATATCCCAAAATCCAGGCATGCAACTGCGAATTTAGAAAAAAACGAGGAAATTCCAAACCACACAAGACTTTGTACAGCGCTTTTAAATTTGTAATGGCATTCATGAGAAGTAGAAAGCAAGGAAATCAGTGGATCTGAGGAAAAGTTGCATGCCTGCAAATCTGTTGTAAAAGTTCCCTGACACCACTCAAAAACTATGCTAAAAATTAATACAGGTGTTTTTTTAGCTGTTGTTAGCACTAACTTTCGTGCACATTACATAGCATGTCAAAGAAATTGGGCCAACGCCACATGCTCTTCATCTAAATTCAAACCATTTACCAGTTGTTGCAATCTGTCTATCCACCTTCTTGAAACCCAACGGCTCTGGCTCCTGTACAGACTGATGAAGCACGCCCTCTACCCATGCCTTGCAGTTAGTCAACGACTCTTGGCCGAGCTGGACGTCGGGACACCCCGGCCCGCGGGATAACGTCTTGTCTTGTCTGTCATCGGAAGCAGATCTCTGGGAGTAAGTTTGGAAGAACAGATCTCCGGCTGTGCTCAACTGTCGATGTAAATAAAATAAAAACTTGTAAAAAAAAAGTATCAACTTTTACTGGAAAAGCCCATAGGAACTACTGTAGATTGGAGAAAACTGTCAAAGGTTTTAAAAATCACTCTCAGGAAAGTAACACTCAAAAGTGGACAGACGTTTAGCAAAATCTTTGAAATTCCCATAAAATGAAGTACTTGACCTGCAAAAAACCTGACCCACGTTTCACATCCTACTTTTTATTTGTGAAAGTCGCCCAGGGCCACACATAGTGAGGGCTGCACTAAGAAGGGAAAGAAAAGGAAATATAAGAAAGTGAAACAGATAGGTATTGATGTTACAATTGTACTTGGACTAATCATATCAACTGGAAAACAAGATATCGGTAAGGAGTTCAACAGTGAGGCGTTTCGTTGGAAGCATCTGGCCAACCCTCCAAGACTGTACCTATGATATAGTGACCTGAGGTTCACATCCTGCTTTGTACATTTTCTGAAACCACTAAAACCAATCACCACTGCCTCGGGTCTAATGTAGATGGGAAAAACACTTAACCTGAAATACAAAGACCCAGGTCCACATCCAACACAAAGCAACCTCTGAGAATCACTCGTACCAATCTCCAATGCCTCATTTCTAATGTTGATGGGTAGAGCACTTTACATGAAATACAAGACCCAGGTCCACATCCAACACAAGGCAACCTCTGAGAATCACTCATACCAATCACCAATGCCTCATTTCTAATGTTGATGGGTAGAGCACTTTACCTGAAATACAGTGACCCTGGGTTCACATCCTACATGGGCAACCTCGGGGAATCACTCACACCAATCACCAATGCCTCATTTCTAATGTTGATGGGTAGAGCACTTTACCTGAAATATAATTACCATGGGTTCACATCCTACATGGGGCAACCTATGAGAATCACTCATACCAATCACCAATGCCTCAGTTCTAATGTTGATGAGTAGAGCACTTTACCTGAAAAACAGTGACTCCAGGTTCCGATCCGGCACAGGAGGTCCTCTTCGCGGCACTCACACCAATCAGAGGCCTCTCAAGGCGTGACCTCACTGGGTCAAGGTCAAGTGGTGGGTATTCTGGTAGCATGTCGAACCATCCACTGAAGAGACAAATGACAAACGTTTTTAAAAGATAAATATCATGGTGATATCACAACATATAGTACATTCATGTATACATGTTGCTGGAATTATATGAATAAAACGTACTCTGTGCTTGCTATTTTCCAGGGCTGCGTAGTGGACACTGGGGTACATCCATTCAACTCTGAAAAAAGAAAAGAAATAAACAGGATAAGTTGGCTCAGTTCAACTTTACATTCAAAGGCTGATTTATTTTTTTAAGTTAACAAGAGAAATTCCCTACATTTAATTAAAAACCTAGAGTTAATATTTTTAGCCTGGAACACTTGAAAGTTTTTTTTGTCTTGGTAAAATTTTGCAGCCAAGAGCACAAAGGAACATATAAATGTTCTGCACAATGCAAACTCTAGGTTTTAGGGTTGTGTTTTGTTCTTTCTTCCCCCCCCCCAAAAAAAGCCGTATCATCCTCGAGTGAGTCCCATTTGGTTTTTCCCAGGTTTGCAGCATTGCTATTTGCTATTGTTGCTAGCATCGTGGATGTGATCCCTGGCTACATGGCATATACAGGTTCATGGCTTCTGACTAGCGCCCCATGAACAAAGACATTGACAAAACAGGGAACCGCCAACATAGGGTTGGATAGCTCAGTTGGTAGAGCACCGGAACAGCAATCCGGAGATTGCAGGTTCAAACCCCGCTCCAGTCAATTTTTTATTTTTTTGGCCACACAAAGAATTCTTACCACTGCACTGAAAGCAATGAACTTCTCTCGAGCACTGACTGGCAAGAACAATAAGATCCGAGGTCAGGTCATTGGAGGTCGGGTCACTTGTAAGGTCATCAGAGGTCACAGCTTGAGGAATAATATCCATGAAATTAGGAGGTGCATTCAACATATGACACCACTGTAGAACCTGTAGTACAAACAATTCAAAATATCTTGATTCAAATTTAAACAGTTGGCTGGAATTTTTCTCTAATAATACTTAGACACCGCAGTGAACACATGCATGAAAACTCCTGTAAATATTTACTTACGTTATACTTTGGATATCTCTCATCTAACAGTAGCAACAAGTCCTGTGTTGCTACCAAGTGGTAAAAGTGGTTGCTAGGGTGTTGCTTAGCAACAAAGACCTCCTGGTGATCAGGCAGATTGTCAGACGGGATGGATAAAAGACAAGAACTGCCACTATCTTCTGGAGCCTAGAAAAGAGAAGAGAAAATTGACCTAAATGAAGCACGGTGACCATCTTGGTATTGTTCCACAAAGCCAAGGTAAATATAAAATACACAACTACCATCATGGCACCAGTCTATTTTTTTCTGTTTCTTACCCGACAGTCTACTAAGTCAATGTGTTTCTTCTGTTGAACTACGATACATCGTGGATGGCCACCATAATGACATCTACAAGTAGACTGTTCCTCAAGCGCTGGCGTGGCTCTGACACATGTTAACCTAAACAAAAATTTTTAACAATATAAATTTAGTTTGTGATGTTAAAGATTCAAATACACATTAGCACATCATAAAAATGCCCAACTTCAAAGGAAATTGGAGGGGGGATTGAGCATGCAAAAATACACCAAACATCGTAAGAGAGAACATAAAAGAACTTATTTCAATTTTGACAGGTCATGCTAACAAGTGGAATATAAAAATAAAGAACCCAACTTACCCCTTCTCAGGGCTGACGAGTTGAATGGCACCTGTATCTAGCCCAAGTAGACACTCTCCGTGTATAAATGGGCTGGAGGTTAAACAAAACAGAACCCACCAATGAAATATATTAATTTCTAAAGAACACGATTAATAAGATTTGTGTTTGATATGACAAAGTCGAGGGATGACAATGACCACAGAGAGGGGCATTTGAATGCATTTCGGGGGGGCGTCTGACACTCAACCAAAGATGCTACAGGTTGTGCACATTCATAATATAATGAGATGTGCATATTTTGCGCAATTCACGCGCAAGCCAGTATGCGCACACGCAGCAGCTGCAATCCTGGAGCACTCAAAAGTGATTACAAAGCGCGCGCCATTTATTGTTTGTGCACGGAGTCCATAGCCCTATGTGCTCTTCTTCTTTTTCTCCCAGATATAGTGCAGGCTTCATGAATGAAGATAAACGCACTGTTGGTTCGATAAGGGCGCAGTCATAATATGTGCGCAGACAAACAAAAACTCTTGTGCATGATATATATAAATATTCACGCTCTGTGCGCAAACAAGAGAGGGCGCTTTTTGAGAGCCCAGTGGACGGGACACACTGCATGCGCATACTGGTTCACGCGTGTATAGTGCAAAATACGCACAACTTTGTTTACTCATGCACAAAGCCATAGCGTCTTCTCGCTCTGTGCGTGAGAGAGGGCGCTTTTTGAGAGCCCAGTGGACGAGACACACTGCATGCGCATACTGGTTCACGCATGTTTAGTGCAAAATACGCACAACTTTGTTTATTCATGCACAAAGCCATAGCGTCTTCTCGCCAGCGCCAGGAGTCATCGAACATGCATTTGAATGTCTCTCACAGTGCTCTTCCCCAACTCTCCATATCTTACCGTTGAGGGGGTACTTGTGCACGGAGCCCATAGAGGCAAAATTGTGAAAATCACACAATTTTATAACAAAAAAGTATGTTATTACATACAGTTAGCTACAACATGAACGTGAATTAAGCGCCTTACCTGACAGCAACTGATGCTATTTTCTGTTGGCTGTGAATGAAGTTGGAGACCCATGCTTTGATCTTGTTTTTAGTTGATGTGACTTTCATGAGGCAAAAGTAGTAATCGCTCCGTAAGCCAGCGATAACAGCACCTGTTGGTATTAATACATTTGGTGTTTATTCTTCCTATGGGCAAATCCATGAGAAAGTCGACACAGCTGAAAAGTGGAAATTTATGAAATCTTCGGAATTACAAGCACCACAACTTCAAATGTGGTATCAAATTAAAGGGGATAACATAAATCTTTCATTTGAGTGGTGTGCCAGTGAGATGGAGCGTGGCAAAGTGTACTTTTTGTCAAGAAACTGATTTTCTTTTGGTGCTAAAATCATGGATTTTAGGTAGTCATTTTGGGACCTTGTTCTACATGCAAAATGCAAGCGTCATTGTGAGGTATTGTTTTAAATGCAGAGTGAATGGTTCATACGCTGTGCCTTTTACTTTTAATATGTAACTGCAATAAAAACATGTCCGAATGAAAGTACATATTGATTTCACAGGCATGCAACTTTTCCTCGGATCCGCTGATTTCCTCGTTTTTCACTACTTATTAATGCCATTACAAATTGAAAAACACTGTACAAAGTCTTGTGTGGTTTGGAGTTTCCTCGTTTTTTCTAAATTTCCAGTTGCATGCCTGATTTCAGTACAGTATACAAATATCGACTGCTTCGAGTGGTGTAGTAAAACTAGCCTCAGTGATCCATGGAGCATTGTGTTTTCCCCCCGAGGCCTAGCCGAGGGATATGGAACGTTCCATGTATCACCAAGGGAGGCTTGTTTTTACTACACCACGAGTTAAAGCAGTCATAATCTGTTTTTATAATGCCTCACCTTTTTTCAGTGATGTCTGATAAATTAAACCTAAATACGCTTGTGTTTTTCCAAACTGCCGTCACGAAATGTTTGTACCAAACTCTGTAGCGTAGGTATAATACACGCAATGCACACACCCGTATACATGTGCACAGAAAAACCTCCAGTCTCAAAGATAGTTGCTGATGTATAGTCTTTTTGGCCATGCTAAATTGGTAAAACTAGCGACTACCACGTGACTCTCTCTTGGCCAATCAAGACATAGAATCTGAAGGAGAAGGGTTATGATACAAAATGTCTTAATGGTTATCACCATTACCCAATTACCTCTGTATGGCACGCTGACTGTTTCTATCTGTCTCAGAGGCGATACCAACTTAAACTGACGACAGGGAGAAGATTTCATGGAGTATACAGGCACACCTTGATGCGGTACAGTTCGTATGTCTGCATCAGAGAGTTAAGGATTGAACACAGAGAGTACAGAGTAAAAAGCAGATGGGCAAAGTGGAGAGTGCCCCATCTTCCCCAAGATGACCACAGTAAAAAAAAAATCCAAGGCTCCGCGAAACGTTCCCAAGGCCTGGCCTAAATTCCCAAGATCTTGGAAATAATCCCAAGGTCACATGGATCTTTTATAAGATGGAATTTTTACACTGGGGCGATATAAATCAAATTAGGTTTTGCCCTTCACCGACGTCTAAACACTGTATACTCAGTGTGTTACCTCCTGAGTGAAATCGTTTGAGTCCCAACCGAGCGATTTTTCCAACTTTCACTCGGGAGGTAACACACTGAGTATACAGTGTTTAAACGTCAGTGAAGGACAAAACCTAATTTGATTCACATGGATCTGATTTTTTTTACTGTATCTTTTCTTGTATGTAATGTAATCACAGAGTATTCTACTTTTGTATTTCATTCCAAGTGGCATCATGCACAAATCTGGTTCGTTAATGAAGATTATAGGTTTTCCACAATTATCAGTTCTTTTCCCCGTAAAAGTGAAATGAAAGTTTACCGGTCTCTCAGAGCACTATTTGATCTTGTTAACAGAGAATTAGGTATTTAGCGAAAAAGATCTCATATATACCATTATTTTCAATTTGACATGAAAAAACCTTGTTGAGCTTAGACGTGCTAAGTTGGCACAAGCCGTTGTGTTTTTTTTTTCACTAAAAGTGTGATCTGGATGACAAAACCCTTTCCAGATATTCTCCAAAGTATATAAGCACAATTCTAAAACTGGACCAACAACGCTGCCATTATTCAAGGATACTCAGTACTTCTAACGTTGGACCAGTAGGATAGAACAGCAACCCTTCATGTACAGAGGACGCTGGTAGCGACTGGTAGGCAAGACATCCACCATAGAAATCTTGATCCACATACTAGAACAAGAAATCAAGTATTTCAATGAATGTGGGACTGCTGTGAAAGTAAAGTCTGTCACAAGCCAATATGGCCCATCAGGCCGGTGTTTATCTCCAGTTTCCTTGGCATGAAATGACTGAGAATATTTCCATTTTCCTGGATGGGATGCCAGTTCATCGCAGGTTACTCCCCAGCTAATGCCAGTACCCATTTATACTCCTGGATGGACAGAGGCAAGTAGGGGTGAAGTGGCTTGCCCAAGGACACAACATATGACCAGCAGCTGGATTCACACCCCTGACCCTCAGATCATGAGTCACGAGCCCTAACCACTTGACCACACTTCCCCCTGCTGTGTAAATTTTTTATTAATAAATTCTTTCTTTTTGCAAATGTCAATTTGTGTTCAGCTCTCTGACTTTCAGACCCTTCCAAATAACGTCTTTTTCATCTCAGAAATGACTGTTGTTTGATCACCAGGAAATGATTCCGAGTCACAACTATTAAATTAAAATGCACAAACCCTCAAGTACGAGTAAAGAGACATAAGTGAGCAGACCAGTATATGGTTGAAGTAAACAAGTTTGAGAGTACATTCATGGTGTAAATGTTATTACTGGGGAAGGAAAACGTTGAAAAATGTCAAAATTCCTGCATTTCTTACCAGTTTGTGGATGTTTTCGTTGACCTCTTCTTTGAGTAATCTGAGCAGCATATTAGGGTTGATGTCGTACAATACTGGCTCCAGCATCTCATGCAGTTGGGAAAGTTTATCTTCTGTCCTCACTTCAAACAGATTTCTGGTGCCATCGTCAACTCTGCGTTTTTTAGACTGATGTAACAAACAAAAAAGTCAGTTATATGTAGGTATTTGCTTCTTTGTAATGTTATTGCATAGTTAGTTTATGTTTTAATTGTTGACATCTGAAATTCACTTTGTTTAAGTTTGCATGATTTCAGAAGATTTTTTTTTTTATAGATATTTGTATCATAATACCTAAAGGGAAATATGGAAATTAACAAAAATTTTCATATCCCTTCGGACTTTTCTTATAGTTGGTCATGTGATGATGGCACGACTGAAAAAATTGATAGGTGATTGTCTTACACAACGAGTTGTTTAAGGCAGTTAACAGCATCACTACAAATTAATTTGAGTCAGGAACTAGGACGTAAATAATTAGTAGCGAAAAAATTGTTGAACTTTGACATGGTTAACATGGTTACTGACCTCATTTTCCATCACTGGACCAATAGAATCACTTGATTGGCAAGAAATGATGAATATGCAAATAATGCACAAAGTACAGTATCGAAAAATGATGACAGAATTTTTTTTTATGTAGTTGTGCTCTAAACGATTTTGTTGTCATTGTGCAACCAACTATAAATCGACAGTAATTTCTCGACAATCGGTATATGCACAATGACATTTAAATCAAGATTTTCTTGATTTTCTGATGTTTTTTTGTCTACTATAATTTTAAAGTAATTGTAATGCGCTTTTGATCATTATGATGTAAAGGGCGCAATATATATATTTTTAACTTATTACTACAATTATTATTATTATTATTGATTTCCATGAACCCACCTTGCGTCTTTTTCTGGGTTCATAATCAATGTAAGAATCTTTCAGGAAATCCAGAGCGGAGCCCCACACCAAATCTGGAAAGTTCTCATAGAAATAGTAAGCCTGAGAAAAAAAGGAAAGGAAAGGTCAACTTTATAAAAAAAACATGAAAAACATGCAGATAAAAGTACAAATAAGAATGAATAAGGAAGGCAAGGCTCAATATTACCAGTAACATTTCGTTTAAAAAATTGAAAATTAACACCCCCAAAAAGGTAAACAAAAATATTAAAAAAGACCTATTGTTTAACCAAAGGGAAAGTAATATTTCCGTGTCTTGAGAACACCATTATCAAATAAACTTGTAAAATTCACGTGTGTATGAAAAATTCTTATAATACATGTATCGTAAACAAAAAAATTTGAATATTGTACACACCATCCTTTTCATTTGTCTTTCGAAAGGAGCATCGTTTCAATGAATATCTGAAATCAAAGTTCTTTCCCCATGCTATATTCGACTTTAACCCCAAAATAACGATTTTGTATTTTAATGGCTATTTTTCTAGCAATACAAAAACTGTTCACTCTTTGAATGAGACATCGAACGAAACATTTAGTTACGGAACAATTTTGAATGCTTTGCAGACATAAAGTAGTTTTCCATTTAAATAAACATACAAATTAAATATTCATAAGGAGAAAAAAATTGGATTGTTGAAGAGCATTGGTAGGTCGGGTACGGCAACTTTAAGAATTGTATTGATATTTCAAACAAAGAATATTGAACAAAACTGTGATATTCACCTGGTCAACTGCCCTGTCTTGGATCTGTCTACTATTATAAATCGTAGACACTCTTGTCAGGTCTTGCAAGCCAGGAAGAGGAATCTGGCAACCTGGGTCAAAGGTTACAAAGGTAAGTATATCAATATCGGATTACAAAATCAATAGACCGATTCATTAAAGGCGTATAGGATCATTTGTATTTATCCCAAAAGTAACCTACCAAATTATTATCAAACGGCTTACTTGGATTAAAGATTTCACTAATACTAAACGCCCCGTGAAATGATTCAGTCTGGCTTGCTGTCATTTACAAGAAGAAAATTCAAGAAATGTAGGTGATTTTCAAATGATCAGTCAATTGACTGATTTTTGGAAATACAGAGTGCTATCTAAAACAATTTTTGTTCGTATTCAAAATTCTGAGTGAATTCTGAGTGTATTTTGAGTATATCCTTGAAAAATTGAATTAAGACCTCAAATTTGACTGGTGAAATACCGAGGACCTTGTCTTTGCCTTATGAAAATATTGGAGAATTTTGTTGGCTAAAGAGTGAGTAAAGTTGGCCTGAATTTGTTTTGCAGTTTTCTGTACTCAATATCTCAGTCTGGGGGCTAGCTAGAAGTATGTATGATGATGGGCCCAATTCGGGCGATTCACAATGCAGTGCGCCACCAAGAGTTTGCCACAGAGAGTTCATTTTTCCCAGTGCATCGTGGGAGATGGTCGACAATTTTTGCAGCGCAGGACATTTTAAATTGTCAGTTTTTCCGGTCAGTAGTTTCCGAAAAGCGTATGATTCGAGTATCTGTTTGCCCTTTTCTTTTTATTAACATCATGTTTTTTGTAAGGCGGCAGAACGCTATGCCCCAATCTATAACAAATTAGCTCAAGTTGTCTACTGACACTCATTCAAATGGGCCGTGTTTTGTCGACCGTAAACTTTAAAAATGGACTCTCCATGGCAAACTCTTGGTGGCGCACTGCATTGTGAATCGCCCGAATTTCATGGACCTACTGGGACAGCAGAAATATAGTGCTTAGCAGATGAGAACCAGTCGCAAGTAATACACCACACATGACTTTATGACCGGTAACCACTTTTTGCTGAGCAAATATTTTCGGTGCTTATCAAAGTTTGGTGCTTAGCTTGAGATTAGGCCCCTCTCCATTCTTACATTCCTGTGGTTGCAGGAGCGGCAGGGTGGGTTCATTTGCTACCAATGTCATTCCCTCGTTGCCATGGCGATACTGGAATCTAAACCTTAGCTCTCCTTGCGTTCCTTGTCTGTTGTCTGTGTCTAAGTCGGCAGCATGGTAGCATCCGTATCCATCGGGTAGCTGTGTTTGTCTGTTTGGAAGGGTTTGGCTTGGGAAGTGGGTATCGGGAAATGCGTACGCTGATGACGACATGCTGCAAGTCTCTCTGATTGGTCGGGTAAAGAGATTCGGAAGAAAAGAAAAACAAACAAATGTAATAAATCAACCCTTACTCATTTTTGTTTATAATGTTTCTGAATTTGAGGGTCAGGTTGGCGTAGCGGTACTTTCCTCGCCTTCCATAGCTGTGACTCGGGTTCGAATCCCGCCTGGGCCAATACATGGTTTTCCTCCCACCACTAAAACAGTAATTTCCTTCCACATATGATCTCTGGGGACCCAACTGGAAATAAGTCAAAAGAATTCTGTGGGCTATCCTGGCCAATTGCCGAATAATCATAAATAAATAAAACAAATGTATACAGAACCCTAATCAGAATAAATCACTAACATTAATTTTTTCAAATAACTATGATTATTATTATTATTATCATTAATCATTTCTGGTAATGAAACCAAGAATTCCTCAAAAGCGCCCGAGGCACTGAAGCTCGCAAGCCTGAAGAAACCTGTGGAGAGAAGACAATGAGAAGAAGTTACAGTTTTAGAGGTGGGAGGAAAAGCCCAGAATAATATTCTGGGGAAAACCTAGTCCGAGTAACTTGGACCCAATCGCCTTGTTAACATTCGGACATGGTCTGGCGCCAGACCATGTCCAAATGTTAAAAAGGCGATAAGTTGGGTCCAAGTTACTCGGACTAGGGAAAACCCACGGAATCAGGCAGGGACTGAAAACTCATTCCACATATTGGCCCAGGCGGGATTCGAACCGTGGTCACAGCGGTGGCACTGGACATGCTGGAAGGCGAGGAAAGTACCGCTACGCCAAGATTATGAAGTAACTAAATTATGCTGCCAAAGTACCTGTTACTGTCAGTTGTAACTGTTGGAGGCGATAGGATGAGACTGTGCGAATGCCGTGATGGGGCACTGTAGTAGCCTACGGCACTGCCACTGGCAATTTGTCGTTTGTGCTCATCAGCAGATCAGGCAGAGATTACGCAGTAGGCATGGTAGGCTATACCCGTTCATACACACTTGACTGATCGTTCAAAACGGTCCCTGCATTATCAAATGATTACCAAGTTTCACGCTGCAACCGATGACGCAAATTATGTGCTGTCCATAGAGCAGGTGTTCTATGTTGTTGTACAAATTGGATTACCACCAATTAAGAAGTAAATCACGTTTAATACAACTTCAATTTCACCGCGCGCGCCGATCAGTTTTCGTTTCGTCTGCACGTGTGTTATGGTTAGTGCGCCCTCTTCCGTCCAATACGCGTTATGTTAAAAAGTGGGTGGGCGGGGCCTTGGGGGCTAACCCCGAAAAAACAAGCGATGCACGTCACAAATGAAAAATATGTAACTCATTTATTAAAGCAAGTATTTCTGACACCTCAAAGGTTTGAGTATACAGCATTTGTCATTTGTCTGTCTCAAAAAGAAAGAAAACTGGTGTGCCTGGCACTCACTATTACCCGTCTAGTTCCCAGAATTAACTTTGCAGGTTTTTACATGCATTAAGAAATTGTAACAGACTACACACCGGTAAACTGGTTATTCTCATGCTGTACGCCCTTTTCAAGAGATCGAACATTGCAACCTTCACGGTAAGAAAAATCAAACAAAACTGTCAGTTGATATCGATCGGGTAAGATGTTTCGTCTTTTTTAGCAACAGCAAAACAACTTTGGGTAATGAATTTTCAAAATAATCTTTAAAAAATACAGAAAACATTCTTTCTTTTTGAAGCTCAAAACTAAAGTGAAAGTTAAACAGACCAGATTTTACTGTGGCCCTTTTCCCCTTTTCCCATGATAATTGCATGCATGTAGGGTAGGATTCCAGACCGGTAGTTGGCTACGTGATTTGTTTTATTTTTTACCATTTCCTCATTCAGGTTGGCCCTATTTTTTTTCTCGCCATTTTTGTGTGTGAGGGGCTAGAGATTTTGTCAGCCTACCTAATCACTTACTCTCTTAACTGAAATTGTGAAAATGCTTGGAAGAAAAAAGTAAGCAAGGCAAGGACAAGGTAAGGGAATTCCTCGGAAGAATTCCATTTATGGACATCACTATTTTCCCCTGCAGTCACCTATCACTGTATCAGCCATCAGAAAGCAATAACGTGTCTTAAAAAGTCAAATTTAGTAGGGAAAATATTGAATCATTTACTGAGAAGACACTTGGGAAAGAATGTTGTAACCTCATGCCACTTTGTTCTTCATATATTATCTCAATGAAGGTCAGTCATTGCAAAAATGATGATAAGGCATGAATCTGGGACTGAGAAACATTTCCAATTTTGTTAGGAAATACTTAGGAAATACTTTAAACAAAATGTGTCTTGGTTTATAAATTTAGGATATGAAATTTTGGTAAAATAAATTGTGTGTGCTATCACTTTCCAATTTGTTTCAGAATAGTCAAACAAATTGATACCTCTGTACATCTACCATCACCATGGCAACAGAAGAAGAAATTGATGACTCCCTCTACAGGTAAAACTTTAATAAATAATAACAACACAATTCTTGTAATTGTTTTCCTTCATAACTGCTTTTCCTTTTTCTTTGTTCCAAAGAAACATCAAGCACTGCCCTTTTCATTGGATTGAGTTTTTTGCCTTCGTACATAAAACAATACATTGAACATGTTACGCCCCAACTGGACCATCGGTCCCAAGTTCAATTGGGATGGTTCCAACTTAAGTTGTGGCCATCCCAACTGAAGTGTCACAACCGAAGAGTATAAGTTGGGATGGCCCCAGCTTAAGTTGGGACCATGATCTAATTGGGACGTAACCATTATGTCTCCCTTTGCTCAGCCCCTGTTAAACCCCAACTATAGCATCGTCTCAACTACAGTTAGACGATCCCAACTTTAGTTAGGATTGTCCCAACTATATTTGGGATCTCTGCAACCATAGTTGGGACGGTCCCAACTATAGTTGGGCCTTTGTTACAGTTGGGGCATAGCACTTCCATTCCTCTCTCACCACGTTCCACAGTTGTAATCAGAAATTCTTTCTTGGCCTGAAATGTCATTTGGAAGAACCAAAGACATACAAATGCTACTTTTCTGTCTTTTGTTTCATATTCCAGTCGTCAGCGTTATGTCCTGGGTGACACAGCTATGAAGGCAATGGCTCACTCCAATGTCTTCCTGAGTGGACTTGGAGGCTTAGGAGTTGAAATTGGTATGTGTCACCCCTCTGTTCCCCCCACCCACCTCCCCAATGAACATCCCCCTCCCCCCTCAAAAAAAGTATATTGTTGCGGAGAGTGTCTTGTAATACAGTCTTCAAGTTGGAAAAATGCAGCAAAACAAAGATTTTGCGATAATATTTGACTTTATTAGTTTGCAGCTGCCAATTTTTGGAAGTACAGGTATGTTTTGGTTTTTCTGTCTTGGCCTAATAGCATCGTACCAAAAATTTGTGTGGAAATTGATTTAGCATTATAATATGAAACATCTAAGAGGAATCCAACTTAACACCGTTTTGTAGTTCTGCAAAATATTTCCTCCAGTAAATGTGAAAGATGAATTTAATGAGTTATAATGTTGCTCTTTTTGTTTCTCTTTGTTTCAGCCAAAAATGTTGCATTGGCCGGTGTTAGGGTAAGTCAAAAGAAATACTTCCAATTTCTTTTTTTTCCCCCTTAACTTTTTGATCACTCGTTCCAGATTGTTGTATTTGGATCATTTCATAAATGTGGGGTCCAAAAGTGTCACATTTTTTGTGTCCCTGTTTCACCTGACCTGTGTAATTTGCCAAACAAGTTTCATTAAAATTGACTTCCAACAAGGTTTTATTTGTTTGGCTGGTACTTTGCTTAACATCATCAGTCATGTCAATATATTAACAGAAGGTTTTACTTAATGTTTCTAATTTTAAATTTACACTGTAAATTCACATGCAATTTGGCCTTCGGGCCACGATTTGTGGATGAATAAACTGATATATCTATCTATCTATTCATTGAGACAAAAGGCATTAGAAAATGTGTCCTGTATTTATATATTCTGATATCAGATATTACATGAAAAAACATTGGACCCCAAATTTATGGACTTACCCATTTGTCAAAACGACTTACCCATTTGTCAAAAGCAGGAATTTTCTAAAACAAGCCTTTCATATCATTTTAGTGATCACTATTTTAACATCTTAGTCACTGTAGCGCCTGAAACCGCCCTGCCTACTACTGTACAGCCCGAAACCACCAGAGCACTCCATGGTTTTATCAATTCTTCAGTGAATAAGCACAATGTAGTACAATGTAGCGCAGGTACCAATTGGTTAAGTTTGGAAATTTGACAAGAAGGCAGACTGGTTATCATTTGTTCTTTTCTTCAGAGTTTTATGAGATTATGATGTTTGTTATTTGTTTTGGTTGTTGTTTTGTAGTCATTGGTGGTTCATGACACTAGGATAGCAACCTGCAAGGACCTTGGAACTCAGTTCTTTCTGAGAGAAGAGGACGTCACTGCCAAACGAAACAGGTACAGATTGATAGAGAGAATCCAATAGGGCTGTCTATATGCCAGGAGTGTTGTGGCCCATACCTAGTGATCTAGAGATTCAGTGTATTGCCCAAAGCGTATAAAACATCACTCTGAACAGTGAACACTAAAGTGTAACTTCCATCATCTACTCACCGGTTTGATGACAACAACATTTATATAACTGACATACAGATCCTTGTCATTTGATTGGTGGAACTCACATCACGTGACATTTGTTATTACTCCCATTCACGCTGGGGCTCAAAAAGTCCCATTCGCCCATGGGGAATGGGAAATACTATTCAACAGTTAGGATCATTCTTGTTCCATGACGCGGTATTTGTGTGCAAATGCATGCTGGTGTGCGCATTCAGCGTTGCACGTAGCGCGTATTGTTCCAAAGAGCCAGCGCTAAAGAGTTGGGTAAAAACATTTTCGTGAAGGGATGGTTTGGAAGAGAGAAATACATTTTCCACCAATTTTGTATTGAAATAAAAGTTCAAATATATCAAATGACAAGGATCTTCCGGTATATGTCAGTTATATAAAACAAATATTGAGTAGCTTTAAATTATGAAATGGGAGGAATATTATTGCTCGGTAAAATCTGGACTTTTCCAGTTCACTTGGCTTTGCCTCGTGAAATGGAAAAGTCCAGATTTTAGCTTGCGATAATATTCCTCCCATTTCACTCTGAGCCTCTCCACATTTGTATACAACCCACCTTTAGGTGCATTCGTCTCACACAAAGAAACAATAGAAGGCTTTCACTGACCCATGTGACCTGGCCTACATCCGGATACCGAAAAGTCAGTGTACTGTCTTAGTAGGCAAAGATCGTACAGTGTTGCGCGCAGTAAGTAGCAGGCAAGCTTTCAAATCTGTAATGGATGGCTTAAGACTTAGGGAAAAACGCAGAGCCAACACCCAGTGCTGTGTCGGCCCGATTATGACAACCGTACACGGCACAGGTAGTGACCATTATGCCATTTGATAAACAATTCCAATTCACAGTTATTTTACGTGAAAATAAGCCTACTGTCTAGTTCACAATGCATGACATGGTTGCTAACCAAACGCTTGCCTACTGCAATGGTGACCTTTCATGGGGAGACCGGGTGGTCAAGTGGCACTTTGATGTCATACGATCGGCACCTGTAGGTTTGTGTAAAATTGACTTGGAAAATGGTATTGCACAAACTCAGAGATGTGTCCATACCATCGACCAGTCAATTGCCTTTTTCTGTTAGTTTTTGATTGTCCCCATTTCTTTACATCCAGGGCTGAAGCCTGCCAGGCACGTCTTGCCGAGCTCAACCCACACGTCTCCATCACGTCCTCCACAGCTAGTCTGACCTCAAAGTCTGACCCTAGCTTCCTCCGTCAGTATCAGTGTGTCGTCCTGACTGAAGCTCCTCTGAGTCTGCTACTCATGGTGGATGAGTTCTGCCGCAATCAACAACCTCCCATCAAGGTAGTTGCAGTTCTACTTATTTACTTATTTTAGATTGATTTCTCTCATAGGATAACTCAGTCTCGATTCCATGGGCTGCATGCGCGTTCCTTCACTAACCCCTGGCCGTGTATAATATGTAAACAATGCTGCGTATTTCAAAGACTGCAAGCCCTATATATGCGCTCGCTTTATCTTCTGCACGTCACGTATGAAGATTTTTTTGAAGACTGCAGGATGGCTGTACGATATGGATTCTGGAAGCCTCATTTTTCATCCAAAAATAAAAGAAAGTGTATCTTGAGTTGTAAAGGGACAACAGAGGTACGTACATTTAATATAAATCCTTTCTCTGTAAAATCTCATGTTTGAAAGGATTGATTCTACAAAAAAAACCTTTCCAAATTTCAAGCACTGCGCCACGCGTGAAGCACACCGACTGCAGTCCTAATTTAAATGTGCCAACTAGTGGCACATTCAAATTACACAATTCCAGGGGTTAAGATCGCGCAAGGCATGATGGGAACCAACATGGCGCAGCAAGATCGTACCCATGGAGAACAAGGTTTAGAATATCCAGGCATGCAACTTTTCCTCGGATCCACTGATTTCCTCGTTTTTTACTTTTCAGGAATGCCATTACAAATTGAAAAACACTGTATAAACTCTTGTGTGCTCTGGAGTTTCCTCGTTTTTGCCTAATTCCTTGTTGCATGCCTGAATATCGATTCTTTGTGCCGTTTAGGAATAGGTTGCTGCTTTTTGACCAGCTTTGGTACTAGGCTGCTAACCCTTGTGATTTCAGCAGGTTGTTTGTGGCAAGTTTGGTTGAAATTTCTCTGTGTTTTTTTTGTTTACTCACAGTTCATTGCTGGTGATGTATTTGGCCTGTACAGCTACTCATTCTGTGACTTTGGTCCTGAGTTCACCATTATGGATCGCACAGGAGAGGAACCCACGGAATCATTCATTGCCACTATCACTAAGGTAAGATGGATTTCATTTAATAAAGGAGTAATGGTGGAAATCTTTCTTTTCATATTCGGGCCTCTTCAGCAGAAAAACACGAACATGGTCTGGACACAGCTTGAAATAGAGGTACAACCTAAAGACAATGTGGGGCCGATTTTCAGTTTTTGCAAACTTGTAATACTAAATATGCCTAAAGTACACTGTAATTTTGCCTCTAAATGAAGTTTTTTCTTAATGATTCATATACATGTATCAGTTTCGAAAAATGTATCTGGTTAGCTGTCTTGGGAACATTGCTGACATTTTTAACTGATTTCCAACACCATAGTTTGCCTAGGAATTATGTTTTAAAACTGAAAATGTCATTGTAAAGAAGATTTTTATCTGAATAATATTTAAGAAACCTATTTTTAATGAGGGGTGTGGCCTAGTGGTTAGGGTTCGTGGCTCATGATTAGAGGGTCAGGGGTTCGAATCCAGCTGCTGGTCATATGTTGTGTCCTTGGGCAAGCCACTTAACCCCCACTTGCCTCTCTCCACCCAGGAGTATAAATGGGTACCGGCATTAGCTGGGGAGTAACCTGCGATGGACTGGCATCCCATCCAGGGGGAACAGAAATAATCTCGGTCGTTTCATGCCACTGAAACTGTTGATAAACGCCCTCCCGATGTGCCATTTTTGCTCGTGACAGACTTTACTTCTTTTTTTTGTTACTTTTAACCAACAGTAAAGAAGAGTCTTTTTTTTACAGATTACATCACAAGTTTCTATATTTTTGTTATTTTTTTGTCCAAAGGCGAATCCAGGGGTGATTACCAGTCTCGACAACCGAATGCATGGATTTCAGTCTGGGGACCACATCACATTCAAAGAAATCGAAGGAATGACAATTCTAAATGGAAGCACACAACAAGTAAAAGGTATTAAAAAAAGTCAGATATTCTCATCTAAGATTCTCAATTCAAATGCCTGGGAAAAACTTTTAAAGTACTGTGTTTTTTGACGTTAGTGTATAAATTTAACCAAGTGACACAATTAACATTTTTTGAAATTTAGCGCAATTGTTCCTTATAGCTGGTTTCCTTCTCGTCTAAGATTCTCAATTCAAATGCTTTGAAAAAACTTTTAAAGTACTTTTTTTTATGATAGTATATAAATTTAACCCAGTGACACAATTAAGATTTTTTTGAAAGTTTATCGCAATTTTTTCTTGCAGCTCGTTTCCATAAAAAAGGGAAGTATTTTTTTTAGAAGGACTAAATAATCTTGCAGTTGGATGCATATTGGGAGTGAAGTAATTTTCTACTGATTGGTTTTCGATAGGTTGAAATATGTTATTGCTTTTCCTCCAGTTTTATCACCATATGCCTACAGTATATGTGACACCAGTGGTGACGACTACCAGCCGTATGAAAACGGAGGCATTGCTGTAGAAGTCAAAATTCCAAAGACCGTAACATTTGTAAGTCAAGTTGTAAGATTGATTCTGTGTCACCAGAGAATTCAAATCTAGTGCAATGGAGATGTTTATGTACAAAGTGTTATGTAGGTATTATAGTCAAGGTACCTATAATAATAATAACTGGACTTATAGAGCGCCAAATTGCCAAAGGATACAAGGCGCTTATTATTACCCTGCTCATTGGGCCAATGAAACATTCCAAAGACAATCTCAGCTCCCTGGGGAGTATACAGCTCCATGCTGCCATTTCGGCGCAAAGCAGCTAAAATCAATCACAATAACCATCTCTGCCCTCACAGGTACCCATTTACTCCTGGGTGGAGAGAAGCAATGAGTGACAAAGTGCCTTGCCCAAGAGCAAATGCGCCGTAGCTGCAGACTGGACTCGAACCCACAACCTGCAGAATTACCCGCAGACCACGAATTCAATGCCCTTAACCACGAGGCCAGAACACTCCTACTTTAGATGGATCACAAGTCATCACAAGTCATCACAAGTCATCACAAGTCATCATAAGTCATCACAAGTCATCACAAGTCATCACAAATCATCACAAATCATCACAAGTCATCACAAATCATCACAAGTCATCACACATTATCACAAGTCATCACAAGTCATCACAAGTCATCAAAAATCATCACACATCCTCACAAGTCATTACAAGTCATCACAAGTCATCACAAGTCATCATAAGTCATCACAAGTCATCCAGTCCCGAGTCAACTCACAAGCTATTCAAATGAACTGTGACAAAGGCATTCCTTTGTTAGTGTTCATCCCCTGTTACTTGTGACTGGACTTGTGATGGACTTCATGAAAAGACTTCTGATGTTCTTGTGATCAATCACAAGTACTTCAACTACAACCTTGTGTTATGCATACTAATGCTTTCTTATAACTTTCTAAGGTGGTTCCCAAACTGACCTTAAAAAGGTCAAATCTACCTTTCCAACTTTATGTAAGAATGTGAAAATACCCCAACAATTACTACAAGATGGCTGTGTTATGGAGAGTGTGTTAGACTTTATGTAAGATTTTTGTTCCAGTTTAATTCACACTTTTATTGTTCCAGTCCTTGTTCCTAGTTAAATGGTGTCAAAAATCAGATTATATCTTGATTTGTTCTTAACAGGAAAGTTTAAAGAAGCAACTGGACTCTCCATCAACAACATTTGTAGATTTCCTCAAGGATCCAATCTTCTCCCACATTGCAGTCCACTCACTGCAGCAGTTTAGAGAAGATCATGGTAGACTACCTGGGGTCAGGTCAGTACCGGTTCAAACCAGTTAGAACCAGTTTGCAACTGGATTGGATTGGTTGGGTTAATGGTGATGAACAGGATGAGATTCTGGTTGAGGATGTGCACTTTACTTGCTTTCCCTTCCAACTAATTCTGATATTTTTTCATGAAATATTCAATGGATTCTGTTAAATTCAGCATTAGAAAAGAAAAATTCATACAATTTATTGTCTTTTTCTCACAGATCGTTGGAGGACAGCAATGCATTTATCGAGATTGCCAGACAGTTGAATGGCAAACTGGAGAGCGCCCTCAATCCCCTGGATGAGAAGAGTCTCCGGATGATTTCATTTACTGCTGAGGGGTGTTTTGCCCCGCTTACTGCCACCATGGGTGGGATCATAGCTCAAGAGGTCCTGAAAGCACTCACTGGGAAGTTCACCCCTATCAACCAATGGGTAAGTCTAGGATGATCCCATTTGTTGCAAAGGGATGATTCCCTCCGACTCCACAATATGTAAGGGCCTGAGGTCCTGAATAAAAGTGCTCACTGGGAAGTTCATCCCTATCAACCACTGGATAGGTCTTGGATGATCTCATTAAATTACCAAGTGGTGATTCCCTCCGAATCCCACAATATGTATGGGTTCAAGGTCCTGAATTAAAGTGCTCACTTTCAGCCAGTGGAAAAGCCTAGGGTTATCTTATTTATTGCAGGGGGTCATTTTTTCCCTCGTTGGCAAGATCACCCCTATCAACGTGTAAAATGATAAAGTCTAAATACACAATCTCCAAAAAGGTTAAGACCGGTTTCATAAACTTGTTCAGCTTCTTTTGTTCTCAGATATTGCACCACATCATTAATAATTATTTTTGCATCATTTATAAAGAGCGCCCTCTATAAAAAGCGCCCTCTTGGGTTCATGCGTAAACCCTATAATAAATAAATTTGGGTTGTGTGTGTGTGTGTGTGTTTTCTTCTTCTTGACAGTTACATTTGGATGCAAGCGAAGTATTGAAAGATCTGGACCAGTGCCCAGCCAGCGCATTCCAACCAAGGTGAGTAGTAGTGATAGTGGTTAGGATATTTGTGATTTCAAACATCCAGATCGTTCTCAAAATCAGCTTACAGATTGAAGGAATGGACACAGTGTGTAGCTTGTCCCGTCTCTCATGAAGGTAACATCGTTGCACTGTTTCAAGCAGCTTTTAAGCACAAATCAGTGCTTAGCAGCATACATTGCATGACATTACTTTTTTGTTGGTAACCTGTTTTTGCTTCACAACTTTTGTGTGTGGATAGCATATAAATGGAATTTGCATTTAAATTTCATCAAGCAAATCAAGCAAATCAACCAAATCAACCAAATCAATCATATTCAAATCAACCAAATCAACCAAATCATTGAAATCATTCAAATCAACCAAATCAATCAAATCAACCAATTCATTCAAATCATTCTAATCGACCAAATCAATCAAACCAATCCAAATTAATCGAATCATCCAAATCAACCAAATCATTCAAATTAACCAAATCATTCTAATCAACCAAATCAATCAATAAAATCATGAATGTTTTCTTTGTCTTCGTCTTTGTCTTTGTTTCTAGGAATGACCGATACGACGCTCTACGGATCTGTCTTGGGGAGGATCTTCTTCAGAAGTTTCACAATCTCAAGTTGTTCATGGTCGGCTGTGGTGCCATAGGCTGCGAGATGCTCAAGAACTATGCATTGTTAGGGATCGCTACAGCTGAAAAGGGCAAGGTTAATATCAACAGTGATTTGTGTAAATCTTTAATAATTTTTTTTTCCAGAATTTTTTTAATATGTTCGAAGGATCGGAGGTTTATCCTAGCAAGACTTTTTTTCAAAGCCTCCCCCCCCCAAAAAAAATGGAAAGAACAGACCAACATGTTGCTTATTTGCTTTCAATAATACAATAAGCCATTTGCGAGTTAAATTTGAATAAAATCTGGAGCGCTGACTTAATCCAATGCTTTGCACATTTTAACTTTGCATTCTCCCGACCAAAGAGACTGTTACTACATCACGTGATTCGGGGCAAGCCTTATGCTAGCAACACCCAGCTCTGGCATGGTCTGGTGTCTTTGTGCCATTCTCACCCATTGTGAGCGATGTATTGATGCTGAGCGTCTCTTACGTAACTATGCAAGAGCTTGAATGTGATTAGCAACAGTGTCTTTGGTCTGGAGAATTCGAGCAAGTCAGTGTACCAGATGTTATTGAAATGTAAATCCCAAAGGGTATAGGTTACTCGCAAATGGCTTATTTGGAGCAGTTTATATTTGTCGTCATGAATACCAAAGACAGTTAATCCATTTCTATTGGTCGAGAGCCCGTCACGTGGCCGGTTTTAAACGGTCGATAAAGGCATGGCTGGCTGATCTTAAATGCTTTTCCAGTGTCACATGAAATTTTGACTCCTGTGAAATCTGGTGCCAGCGCCATTTTATTGGTTGAAAGTTCACAATGTTCACGTAGGCATGCGCAATACTACCAGTGAGTCAGTATTTCAAAGCCCAAAATTCACACTACACTGGTACATCTGCCTGTAAGCCACATCATGCAGTGGGCGCAACGCGCACGTCGATCTCCATATAAGGAGTTGTTTACCAGAGGCCAGGCCTTACCATTGTATAGCCAGAGGGGTGTTTTGTTGATGGAAATCGTTGAAAATTTATAATTTTGACTTGTGTTGACTTTTGCACTGAAAAGTTTAGATTTTTTGACCGAAAAAGTATTTGTGAATGGGAATAAATATGTGCTTGGTTGGTATTTAACACTCTGTTTAAATCCGGTGGGAGTCTGGATGCTGATACTTACCCTCGCCAAAAACCTCTGAAGCACACATTTATTTCGTTATTAACACATTATTTACACAAACAAATTGCATGTTTTGAAAGAAACTTTCTCAGTTTGTACTTTGTTTTCCTTTCAGATTACAATCACCGATAATGACATCATAGAGAAATCCAATTTGAATCGGCAGTTTCTCTTCAGACCACACCACATTCAGGTTTGTTCAAAATGACGTTGGAATTCTTGGAAGCACGGGGGCACATTTGCAATTAGCCGGAAACGTACCTTCCGATTTAACAAGAAAATCCCTGCTCAAAGTGAAGATAGGACTGGTACCAAATTTCCACCTAAAATTGAAGAAAACAGTCATTGAAGGCGGTTTAAAAAAATGTGCCCGCAGTCACATTTTTTTTTACAAGCGTTAGCAACAGAATCCAGTTACGAGACCTCAAAAATTGTGCGCACATTTTTAATGTTTTCTCAAAATGTATAGTATCCACTGAGCTGAAATTTCAACAAGTTAGTTGTTATGCACCCTTCTTAAGATTTTGAGCAATTTTGTTGCTTCAAATGAAAAAGAAATAGGCACCAACAAAAACTATGTTCCTGTGTACCTTTAAATCTCTTAAAAATAATCACACTTGTGACAGCAGTGTTGTGTGTAATACTACTTAAAGGTACTATACAATGTTAGCTTTTACTGTAATTTTCAGAAATGGACGGATTTTGGGGGTTAGTATTTTATAGCAAATATTGTTACACTGACCTGTTTAAAGTTTTGTGTTCATGGATGTTGGACAAAACCAAGAAAAAATGCTGTTCTTGTAGTCTGGTTCCCTAACCCTACTTCAAACAAAACAGAGCAATTTATAGATGTCACAGAGATGTCAGGTCAGGGAACCAGACTAGCTGGCTTGCACCCGTTCATGGATTTGTAACCGGTCACAAAAGAAATGTGGACTAACTAAATTTGGTAAATTGGGGGCAGTATTTGCAAAAAGAGTCATTTTTTATCCAATGATGGTCGGCCGTTGGAAATTGATACAAAAATTCCACTTTTCTCGAAAATGACAGCACACCAGGTGCCATAATTTCACAGGATGCTTGAGACAATCTTATTCACTTGCAGTCAAGTAAGGTATTTCATAATAATTTGGTAGTTTTGTTTTTTGATGTTGGCAAATGTTGTGTATTACCTTTAATATGGATCTAATTAGAAAATCACATATTCTGAAAATTAGAGGTACATGTACGTATTTCTTTTTCGGATCTCCCCCAGAAACCGAAATCCACGACAGCAGCAGCCTCAACACAGGACATCAACCCAACTGTTAACATAGATGCTCATCTACACAAAGGTAATAAAAATATCTCAACTGCCACTAGACATTTGGAACGATATCTTAATGTCAAATTTGCCGCCTTGTAGTAAGGTCCATTACAAGTCTGGTTAGAGGTAAATCACAAGACAATTCACAAGCCTAGTCATAAGGATATAACACGAGAATTCACAAGCCTTGTCACAAGTTAATCACAAGACAAATCACAAGACAATTCACAAGCCTTGTCACAGGTAAATCACAAGACAATACACAAGTCCTGTCACTAGTAAATCACAAGACAATTCACAACTCTAGTCACAAAGAAATCACAAGTCAATTCACAAGCCTTGTCACAAGTACATCACAAGATAATTCACAAGCCTTGTCTCAAGTAAATCACAAGACAATTCACAAGCCTCGTCACAAGTCAATCACAAGACAATTCACAAGCCTTGTAACAAGTAAATCACAAGACAATCACAACTCTAGTCACAAAGAAATCACAAGTCAATTCACAAGCCTTGTAACAAGTAAATCAGAAGACGATTCACAAGCCTTTTCAAAAGTACATAACAGACAATTCACAAGCCTTGTCACAAGTAAATCACAAGACAATTCACAAGTCAGTTCACAGTTTAAGTAACTGTGAACTATAAAGGAATGCCTTTGTCACAGTTCATTGAAATAGCTTGCGACTGGGGGACTTGTGATGGATTTGTGAGGACTTGTGATGGACTCAACCACAACACTTATTACATGATGCAGTTTTATAAAAGCAGTCTTGAAAAGAACTTGACTCTCTCTTTTTCAGTTTGTCCTGACACCGAGACGACAGTTTTTAACGATGAGTTCTTTAAGGATATGGATGTAGTTGTCAACGCGTTGGATAACGTAGCAGCTAGACAGTACATGGACAGGTAGGGAGACTCATTCGGTTTGTTTCAGAGTTCGTTCAGTAAAAAGCTCAATTTCTTCAGAAAACATGTTGTCCATGTAAGACTTGGCACTTTGATTGCTGGGGATGTATACAGTCAAAGGGTTGTATTTATACCACAGAAACACATATCTTATGAAATTTTTCCAGGATGGTTCTGTGAAAAATGATAAGTTTTGATAATGATAATTTGGAATACACAACAACCCAACCAATAGTTTTTACTCAGTATAAACTTTAGGGGGTAATTTTGTGATGGAGCAGTTGTAAACATGTGGTTTAAAACCCGGTTGGTGCCTGGCCGCCGATAATGGCCCGATAAATACCTTTTGGTAAAAAAAAACCCATAAAAAGTCACAAAGTTGACAAGCTTCCGACGAATTTTGTTCTACCATTTCACTCCGCGTCCGGGACATTCCTATGGTGTTCGCGGTGCGTGCGGACACCTCTCCTTATATGGAAATCATATATCCGCCAAAGCTTGTGGAATATACTGCGCGCATTTGGCGCGGAGCACGGGTGTTCACGACCAGTTTTAAACATGAAATGAACTATTTGAGGGGTTAGTATAATAGATCAAATATTGTTAAACTGACATGTTTGAAATGTTGTGTTTGAAAATGCTGGAAAAACCAAGAAAAACAAAATTTTTCAAGTAGTCTGGTTCCCTGACTCCACTAAACATGAAAGGGATCAATTTATAGATGCCAGAAAATTGTAAGGTAAGGGAACCAGTCTAGCTGGCCTGCACCCGTTCATGAACATGTAACCAATAGCAAACAAAATTTTGACTGGAAAAAAAAAAATTTTTGGAGTAGTTGTAAAATAAAAAGTTTTTTCTTTCGGTGGTGATCGACCCCGACCTGGTTGGAAATGTAAAAATAAAATTTTCTTTCTTGAAAATTCACACTAGGTAGGTGCCATAATTTTACAGTATGCTTTAGACTGTCTTCTACCAACATCCTAATTTATATATAGTAAAAACTTGCAGTTTAAGCACTCACCGTTGTTTTACCGGCGGTTTAAAACCATCCACATAACGACTTTTCGACCAATAGGAAAGGGTAAACTGTCTCAAGTATTAATGAATTATGAGGTAAATGAACTAGCTTTTCAATAAAAGGTGTTTCTGTTAAATGTTTTGTTGATTGTTTGTTCCCAATCAGCCGCTGTGTAACCAATGAGAGACCACTGATGGAATCAGGCACCATGGGAGCTAAAGGTCACGTACAGGTCATCGTACCACACATGACGGAGACGTACGGCAGTCAACGGGATCCACCGGATGAGTCTGTGCCATACTGTACACTCAAGTCCTTCCCAGCTACCGTAGAACACACTATACAATGGGCTAGGGATAAGGTGAGTGGTGACCTCTGACCTCTGACATCTGACCTCTGAGGTCATTCCTGTCTTAAGACTTATAGCAGTCAGTGCAGTTCACCACATGGTTTTCTGTACCCATTTGTACTCACTAATGACTATATGGCAAGTCTAATTTGAATTGTACTGAATCTGTTGGAATTTGACATATTGCCTAAATTTTAGCAATTTTGTAACAAAAAGATAATAACCTGAACAATTTCAATTATGTATTTTTGTTTTGACAGTTTGAGATTTCCTTCACTCAGAAACCCACAATGTTCAACAAATATTGGACGAACAACGGTTCACCGGAGGTAGTCATCAAGGTAAAATAAGACAGGGGAAAGTGACAGTGGAAAAATTGTAATACAATTCTTAGAAAACAAAGTTAGAAGAAATATGGCAAGAGTTTCATGCAACTTGTTTAACACAGCACAGATCAACTTGCTATACAAGACACATGATGATGAACCACTTGCAAGGAGTGCAGATAAATTTACTGTGTATTAGGAATTATGTGCCTGTGAATGCTTGTTGTAAAGAACAATCCACTGCTATAAACAGTAGCATACAAATTACAAACGTTTGTGACTGCAACCGTAAGAATGATTTCATTCGGTGACAGATGGAATGTTCCATTCCACAGGGCGAAGACGAGTGGAATGGAAGATACCATCTGTCACCAAATGAAATTATTCTGTCCATTGCAAGAATGTGAGACGTTTTACACATCACCTGAATAAACCCTTGACATCTGAGCCACCAAAAGTGTGACTGTGCATCAATCACACGTGATGGACAACCCACCAATCAGATGACAGGGATTTATTCAGGCATTATATAAATGTGTAAATTTTTCTCGCCAGGGCATATTGACTAGTTTTGTAAACGGCAATAATTTCCAATGGTGTTGTTTTGTTTCCTGTAGAAGTTCAACGATTCCGAGCAGCCAGAGAACTCCATGGCAGTCATCAAGCTTCTCAAGAACAGACCAGTCAGCTGGGCCGAGTGTGTCAGCACAGCCAGGGTCAAATTTGAGAAATACTTCAATCACAAGGTAAAGCCATACAGCAGAAATATTGACTCAAAGTTCTTGCTTTTTGCTTTTTTTATAAAAAAGTGTCAGGTCATTGTTGGCACTGTTTGGGTTTTGTCAGATGAATTGTTTTGGCAAGAGAGGTAACTTTAAAATTGGTTTTTGCCCTTAAATGACTTTATCAAAATTATTTTGATGAAGGAAAAAAATTCAATTTTTGGTTTTACCCTTCACTGACATATTTTATAAACACTGTATACTCAGTGTTATGAGTGATCGTGAGAAAAACAATGACTCTAGTTGGACTCGAACCCACGACCTGGTGCTTACTCAACCACTGAGCTTGCCAGGGTCGGCTAGCTGGTTTGAATCTGATTATAGCAGTAGGTACCGCAACCCAACTATTCATAAGATGGAATTTGCGTCGGGGTGATGTAAATTCAATATTGGCTTTTTGGGTTTTAAAAGTGATTTCTGTTTTTTTCCTCTGCTAAGAAAGCATCTCCAAATATTATTGTTTCTTTCTCCAAACTTAAAGTTATTTACATGTATTTACTGTCAGTGTTGTGTAGTACAGTGACCTAATTTTCTTTATTCTGATTGGTCGTTTTCAGGCTAAGCAGCTTCTCTCTGTCTTTCCATTGGACCACAAGATGAGCGATGGAAGTAAGCCATTTTCAAAATTGTTTGTTTTTTGGGGGGTGGGGGAAAATGGGTCCATTTGATATAATTAAAGTATCATAATTGTGAAAATTTAAGTTCCATTGGTGATGGAGTGCACAAGTCATTCAGTACCTTAAAAAAAAACTTGTGCTACGCATTTTAGTTTGAAATTACTCTATACAGAATTCAGATTAAAAAATAACAACTTTTGCATTGTTCATAATTCAACTTGTACGTTAGATAAAACAATGTAATCTAAGACCCAAACCACTTGTTGCATTTCCAGCGCTATTTTGGCAATCCCCCAAGCGACCGCCAGCTCCAGTCATCTTCAATACCGCAAGTGAACTGTAAGTGTGTGTCGGATTTTCTCAGTAATGTTTCAACTTGTTCATTCTATGAAAGGCACTTTTCATCAGACAAGTAGTGCAGATTTTGTTATGAAACTCTTATGAAACTCTAACCTGACTCAAACAAATAGTTACCGCTTGAAAAACACAGACACATGCCACACTTGCTTGATCTAATAGTATAGATAATGTCGCACTTTTATACCAAATCGGATGTAATTGTGGTCACATTCTGCACAGTGTGTACGTATCTCTAACATGGGTGGTTTAAAAGTGTTGACATTTACTATTTAATTAGGTGGCTGTTTTGCCTGTAGAAAACCGACAGGCATGTTGTCACAGGTGATATTGTCAATAATGGGGTGCGCTCCACTCATGCGAACGTTAGCGTTACTGTTAGCTAGGCCCCTCGAACGTGCCAACCACAATTGGAATGAAAGTGCCATCGAAAATCTGTTGTCAAGATGACAGCGTCTAGTTTAACCGATGTCACATGTGAAGTTATCAAAGAGCTAACATGGTGGCGAATGGCCGGTCCCACCTTGCAGAACTGTTGCCAACATTTGGCAAATGTTATGCATTGTTGGCGTAAGTGGAGCACACCCATTGTCACAGTTTCCTTCTGAGATTGCTGTTAAACTCTGCGGTCATTTGAAATCCCGTTCATTGTTTATTTCCAGCCATATGCTGTTTGTCGTCAGCACGGCGAGGCTCACAGCGGCGTATTGCGACATTCCAGTATCTGAGCATGACCTCAGCACTGACACGTTGCTACGGATACTGTCAGGGGTCAAAGTGCCACCGTTCAAACCGTCCAATAAGGTAGGTCAGAAATGACTCTGGAGGTTTTTGAAACCTTGGTTTGTCTCCAGCATTGGCTTCAGAAGATTTAGGCCCCTGACCATAGGGACTCCAGTAATTGGACCAATGTTTTCCCCTCAAGAACATCACAGCCTATGGGCTTCGTGCACAAGCACCCCCTCAATGGTAAGAAAGGGAGAGTTGGGGGAGACCAACTCATTCGTAATTAAAAGTTCAAACTTTTGAACTAATTTTTGTGTGGTCGAGTTTTGAATAGTTTTGTTTAGGCCAAAAAAAAAAAGTCTCCGGTTTCTGGTATGCGCGCGCGTCGCCGTAGCCATGCGCGTCGGCAAAATGAAAAAGTTTTTTTTTCAATACAAGATGATGTCTCAAAACTGCCAAACTCACTGGTTTGACTGGAATCCTGCTGCTGCACAATTTTAACGTGTTTTTAGATGGGGTTATGATCGAGAATAAGCTTTATGTGGCCTCTCTGGACTCCCATATATTTGCACTAAGTTTAGTCGGGCACCATTTGCAGTCATCAGCCGACATTTGAAGCCAAAAAAAAAAAAAAAAAAAAAAAAAAAAAGCCGCGTCGCCGCACCACTTTTGGGGCAAGCTCCATACCAGAAACCGGAGACTTTTTTTTTTTGGCCTTAGTTGAGATGGTAGATTATTGACCATTGAAATCAGTGGATCAGATCATACATATTTCAGAGCAAGCAGAATGGTTTTTTTTGTCCTCGTAGGTGATTGAGACGGAAGCATCGTCTCCAACCAAACCTCAGCAATTATTGGAGCCATCGGTGACATCAGACGAGATAGAGCAATGCCGACAGCAGCTAGCTCAGCTGCTAGCCAAGAAGAGGGCCACACCAGGTACAGGCAAGCATCATAGGGCTTCAACCCTCTTGCATTGATGTAGTCGAGTCCACCACAAGTCTGCACAAGTCCTCACAAGTCATCCAGTCCCAAGTCAAGTCACAAGCATTTCAAATGAATGACTGACATGCAGTTATTAACCTCTAGATATCAATACAACTGATCGCATTGACCCTACCCTCCTTTGAGCATGTTGAGTCCCCAAAGGTATAACAAGTCACATGAATTGTCTTGCCTGTTTCAGAAGATCATGGAATCTATTATTTAGTTTCTAAATTTTGTGCAGGTGCTAATTTTTTTTAGGTGCTAATTTTTGTGCAGGTGCTAATTGTTGTACAGGTGCTAAATTTGTGCAGGTGCTAAATTTTGTACAGGTTCTAAATTTTGTATTTTTTGTACAGGTGCTAAATTTTGTGCAGGTGCTAATTGTTGTACAGGTGCTAAATTTTGTGCAGGTGCTAATTTTTGTACAGGTGCTAAATTTTGTGCAGGTACTAATTTTTGTACAGGTGCTAAATTTTGTGCAGGTGCTAGTTTTTTGTTTTTAGAGATGCTAATTTTTTCAGATGCTGCTACAAAATGTACAGCTCTTACTTTGCATAGGTGTTAGAAATTGTATGGAGGTAAACTTGGAACAGGAACTTTATAGTGGTGCTAAGTTGTAAAGATGCTGAAGTCGTATGGTTACTTAATTCATTACTAAGTTACAACAGGTATCAGATAATTGTACGAGGTCAAATTTGATACAGGTGCTAAAGTCGCAACTATGCTTAAAACTACCTTTTTTCAAGTTTTTATTAATGGAGGTCTCAATGAAGTAAGTTTCAAGATTCATGGAATAATAAAATTGTCTGTCCTTCAATTTGTAACTCTCAGCTCATTGTCGGATGATTCCTGCCGACTTTGAGAAAGATGACGACACCAATGGTCATATAGATTACATCACCTCGGCGTCCAACCTGCGAGCGACGATGTACCACATTGAGCTTGCTGACCGCTTCAAGACCAAACGCATCGCTGGCCGGATCGTACCGGCTATCGCTACGACAACGGCTGCAGTGGCTGGACTGGTAAAACATTCCTTCCTTCCTTCCTTCCTTCCTTGAAAGTGCAGCCTCATATGTATGAGGATAAACGCACTGCCAGAAACACTGGGGCGAAGCCCTTTTAGCGATAAGTACGGGACCTACTGCTTTACGTCCCATCCGAAGGACGAAGCAAGAATGGTTAAATGCCTTGCTTAAGGGCACAAGTGTTCACCCAGCAGGCTCGAACCCACACCACTGTTGCCTCTGAAACACAGAGCATGAGTCCGGTGCTCTTAATGCTAGGCCATGACACTCCATTCCTTGCACTCCATTCCTTGACTTGATGAGGAATGGGGTCAGGGGACCAGACAAGGAAACCTAATGTGTATTTGTTTGGAAAAAAATTGTTTGAAGTCATTCTTAATGATACTTGAATGGCGAATTATAAAGTACCAAGGTAACAGGGACAGGAAAAATGTCATACTCTGAACCCTATAGAATGACCCACATTCATCTTTTGTTCCTTTCTATTCCTCCAGGCCACTCTAGAACTAATCAAGTACGTCAAGGGTGCTACCCTGTCCGATTATCGTAACTGCTTCCTCAATCTGGGCCTATCTCTCATCATGTTCTCGGAGCCCGGCCCAGCCAGCGTCACTCAGATCAAACCGGGGTTAAAGTTCACACAGTGGGACATGTGGCATGTACATGGACAGAGAGGCTACAAACTCAAGGATTTCATGCAACACTTTAAGGTACGTGAGGTTGATTATAAGATTGAAGTTTGAAATGATGGAAGGTTTATAGTAGAACCTTGTGAGTATCTCCTTTGAGGGAGCAACTGAGTTCTGAGACCCGTAAGTTCCTCTTGGAACCATCTTCTTACCAATGGAGTACCGAAGTGTGACGTCATTTAGAACCAGAAAGTGTAGTGCAAACGAATGGATTACGCGCCAAGTTGGTTCACGGGCTGAATCATGCGCTAATGTCTTTCACACACATTTTGTGCGCGTGACGTATTCACTTCGGTACTCCATTGAAATGTTGCAACTGAAAATCTACACAAGTTTTAGTTTTAATTTTTTTAAAATTATTTTCAATAAATGTTTAGTTTCTGGTCAATAGAATAGATATCTTTCATCACAAATTTCCTTGTCTCTATTTTTTGTTTCTTAAGTTTGTCAGCAACAATAAGTCGAGGAATCTTGAACTTGTAGAGCCCCTAGGGTGGAAAGTAAAAAACAAAATTGTTCCCTTAATTTTAAAGCAAAAATGATGTTTGATAAACACAATGTTCATAACAAAATTTGAAGTGTGTGTTCTCCAGAAGCAGAGCACTAATTGGAACTCCAACACGCAGTTTCTGTCCGGCTGTAGTAAAAATATTTATGAGAAATTGTTTTCATGCCCACAGGATACCTATGGCTTGGACATCTCTCTGGTCGTGCATGGGGTCAAGATGATCTTTGTGCCAATGATGCCTGGCCATATGAAGAGACTAAGTAAAAGGTAAATTGCATGCATTATGCATTATCAGTCCTTTTTTGTCTGTTGTGTACTCATTTATTGATTTATGTACACAGTTATGAGAGAATGCAAAATTAACCAAGCAGTAACTTGAGGTTTACCTTGAGGTTTTATGAAGTTTACCTCGAGGTTTACCTTGAGGTTGAGGTTTTACGAGGTTTACCTCGAGGTTTACGTTGAGGTTTTATGAGGTTTACCTTGAGGTTTTATGAGATTTTACAAGGTTCACCTTGAGGTTGAGGTTTTACAAGGTTAACCTTGAGGCTGTATGAGGTTTACACAAGGTACCTCGAAATTCAACTTTGAGTTACTGCTTGTTTCACTTTCCCATTCTTCTCTTACTTATACTTCAACACTCATCTTTCACAATTCTCTCAAGGCGTATTATCATTATTAACCCTGATCATCAGGCCAATAAATCAGGGTAAACACAATTTCATCTCCGAGGGGTAATGTAGTATTTTACTCCCTAGCATGCCTAGTGGGGCACCAATTCCCCATTATTTCTGGAAGAAGCAGTTTAATGACAAATAATAATCATGTGTATTTATAAAGCGCATGTGCCACAATTATTTGTGCTCAAGGATCTACATTATTATTACCCTGCTTTTTTGGGCCAATGAAACATTCCATAGACAATCTCAGCTCCCTGGGGAGTATACCACTCGATGCTGCCATTTCGGCACAAAGCAGCTAAAATCAATCAACAAAAACCACCTCTGCCCTCACAGATACCCATTTACTCCTGGGTGGAGAGAAGCGATACGTGACAAAGTGCCTTGCCCAAGGGCACACGCACCACAACCCCATGCTGGACTCGAACCCGCAACCTGCAGAATTACCTGCAGACTACGAATTCAATGCTCCAGACCACGAGACAAAGTGCCTTTTGCAAGAGAACGAATGTTTAAGTACCTTTTTTGGCTATTTTTACATCACAGCATGCTGGAACTTCTCAAACCCAGTGATGGTATCAAGTACATGGATCTCACTATAGGATTTGAACCTCCATCAGAGGATGCAGATGAGGACCTGCCAGCTCCTCCTGTGAGGTATTACTTCGGTCTGTAAGGAGACTTGAAGGAACCTCATCAAGGATATCCTAATGCAGCAGCACGCCACTATAATCTACACTCCAATATGCTGACGATTTCGCTATGATGAACATCATCTTCGCAACCAAAGTTTTATGTACAGTAATGGATTCCCTGCATGAACAGAACATGGGGTAGTAGTGTAGTTTAGGACCCAATTCCATATAAGAGAACGAAAAGACACTTTTGCTGTTTTGGGACTTCATACCTATACATTTGATGATGATACAAGCAGAAAAAGTTACTTTATGTGTTTGGAATCATCTAAATATTTCGCTGTGATACAATGTTGAATATCAGCTAGCTTAATTTTGTGGAAAAGCGGGCAGGGTTTTGATTTATGAATGGAACTTAACTCTCCATGTCAAATCAACTTCAATGAAACTTGGCAGGAGGTCTGGTCCCAAGGTTGTTGACACGGCTCGGATGAAACCGTGGCTGCAAAGTTCATTGAACCAGCTGATTTGGCATGGGTTGAATGAGGATTAGATGGAAGGTGAACGTCATTGGCCCTCAATTTTTATTTTTTTTCCAAAAAATTCGGTCACCTGCGTACCCGGGGTACGCATGTCACTCTGCGCAGGGTTAAAAAGCATAAAGTTGTCCTAAACTACACGATAAGTGAAGACGGTGCTTTTTCAAACTTAGTGGAGGGGATACACTGCGTGTGCAAACATCTTGGTAAACACCGGCAGTCATGGACCCCCCCCCCCCCATTGTCCGTAATCCTCATTCCTTTGTTTGTTTGTTGCTTTTTAGCAACAGCTCTCATTGGTTTTGTACACGAATTTCAATTGTGGACCATCGGTCAATCGTGGACATATTATTTGTGCCCTAACCTTTTGTCCTAGGTCCACGATTGCCGGTGTTTACATACTCATACTCAACACACATATATTAATGGGGAAGACCTTTGTTGATCCCTTCTTTTGTTTTCCTTTGTTCCTATTGAAATCTCAAACTCCATAGCGTTTCCCTTATGGCGTAGATTGATTTCTAAAGACTTCCTTATGGGGTCCATTATTCCATTGTATTTCTACCCCATAAGGTACCCTGTACATGTACATACTGGTCTGTGCGCGAATGCCACAAATTACACATGACTAATGTTAATTCTGAATGTTCACAACGCCACAGCGTCTTTGTGTGAGCGTCAGGCGTCATCGGCGATGCATATGAGTGTCTCTCCCAGTGGTCTCCCCCAACTCTCTCTCCCTAGCCATTGAGGGGGTACTTGCGCATGCAGTCTATGCCAAGCATTGGTACTCTGAAAACCCCTTTGTGTTTGTTTTAATGACATAAGGAATGCTTGTCTAGCTGCAGGGCCAAATTTCATAGAGCTGCTAAAGCAGAAAATTTGCTTAAGCACGAAAAAACATTGCTTAGTAAAATTAGCTTACCGGCCAAAACTCCATGTGATGTACATTGCTTGTGACTAGTATTTAGCTGTTGTTTACTTAGCATAACAATCGCATGGAGTTTTGGCCGGTCACCTGATTTTATTAAGCAAGACGTTTTTGTGCTTAAGCAAATTTTGTGCTTAAGCAGCTCTATGAAATTGGCCCCAGCTGGTGTGTGAACCATGTAATCATACTGTTATTGTTCTTTCCAACAAGTAAGGGCTGGTGTAGTATGAAATTCTGACCCTTGGTACGAAAACTGGACTCATTAATTGAACAGTGACAGGTGGAGGGTTAGAATCTATAGGTAAAGGAGACCGGAGTTTATAAGAGTCCAAATTTCATACGACACTGTTTCATACTCTGTATAAATGCCAGCATGTACATGTTCATACAAGGGTGAATTTGGCTCATCCTGCGTTAGGCCTGCACAGAAACGTCAACAGAAAAGTTGTTTTTCCCAGTGAAAAGTTTAATATCTAAGCCACCCAAACCATTCTTTGCCAAATTGTTCGGTGTGGAATTCTGAACATAATTAATATTTTTAAAAAAAATCTTACATTTGCCAAGTTGTGTTTGGCGATTAATAGACGTAAATAAAATATAAATGTCTCACGTTTCTTGGAAGACAAACTATTTCAAAGGGGAAAGAATTAAGAGTCATTTTACCAAAAGCTTTATTATGGAGGTGCTTTGATTGCTGCTAAAACCTTTCAGCCGTTGCATGTGTGTAATGTTATTTTTATGAATGAAATCAACGAACTAATTTGAGAAAGTTCCTGGGAAATGAAGTGGGCGCATTTATATGATTAAAATTAATTAAATTTTACATTTTCAAACCCAAACAAGGAATCTGCACATTTTGTAGTTTCATTTGCATATTGATAATTTCTCACGTTTAGCTACCCGTGTAATTATTTTGACGTCAATTTAGTGACATCTGACCCACTTACCAAGACAGTTGAGATTTCAGCACGCCTTAAACATTAAAAACCATAATTTGGGATGTTTGCATGCTGCTGTAAAATATCGTATGTGATTATTTTTTTGCCACATAAAATTCAGTTATCACTGATCAAAAATCCTTATTTTGTATAAAATGAATGTTTTACAACAGATATTATTATTCAGAAATTTTAATGTTATTGTAAAGTCGATTGTATTTTTTTTTGACACAAAGGTAATTAATTAAACAAGGTTCAATTTTAGCATCATATACACAGCTTTTATTGTCGTCCATTATTAGAATAATGACACTATCGTATTTACCCACAAATTATGCAAAACAACTGATACAGAAATATTAAACTTACATTAAAATATACGAGTACTTCTTTCATTGTACATGCATAATAGCAAGTCAATTAAAAAAATATTTATAATTTACAGTGTATTGAAAGAAAGTTGGTTCTTGGTATAAATTGACAAACCTTTACAAGGGTACAAATAAAAAATCTTTTTTTTTTGTTGCATTTTATAAAAACAAGTCATTAGTCACTTTATCTTTAATAGGCAATCTTTGTTTGGCATACCAAACCTACAAAAGTTGTTTAACCAGCTCACGTCGGATGACGTGTATACAAGCAAAGTTTTTGCGGTATTCAACATATTTCTTTGCCGAATATCGTTATAAACACGCAACGAGTGAGGCCAGAAATATGTGTCAGCGACCCGCTCGCAAGGCCGGAAATATCAGAGTGTGCTACCCGCAGATGATGGCCTGAACCCATCTGGCATCGAGGTTCGTGAAAACACCCTGCGCCTGGGTCCGGTCCATGTCTAAATAATCCCAGCACGAACTAATCAAGGACCAAAATTATTAGGAAGACTTTGAATTGCGAGAAACTTTTAAAAGCTTTTGTTGCACTTTTGTACTTGGGCTTAATATTTTTATGTATGGTTTGGACAAATATCTAAGTATATGTATAAAAAAAATTGTAACTATTGGCTACCATTTTTCTTGAAAGTTTACATATTTCTTTGCCGAATATTGATGGTACCATTAAGTTTTTCCCATCATGTCCATGCGAAAACAATAACAGTAAATGCTGCAGGATCTAGTCTGGATGTCCGTGAGTCTTGTTCCTTCTATTCAGAGAACTTTATGTCCAAAAACAAACCAACCATTACTACAAAAGGTAAAAAAATGTGAAAATTTGATCCTTATTTTTACCCGACAATCCAGACTTTCCAAAATGCAATGTCTAGTTCCCTGCATTGTAAATTTAAAGGGCAAGCAACGTCATGTAGTTTTCAAGTTACGTCATGCATCTCTAACAGGTTACAATATGTAGGTCGTACCAAAAACTGACATATCTAATAATAAGGTGATGTACCTTGTGTATTAAATACATAGTATGTCCCTTCATGATTTATCTTTCTCAGTTTGTGATGCCCCAAAAAATTGATGTACTCTCTTTTATTATAATGTCATGAAAATGCATTTGAAGTCGAAGCAAAAACCACAGGTTAAAATATTTGGTCATTCCATTGAGTGACATTGGACTGGTGAAAAGGGATGGCAAGACACTGTCCAATATGAAGTCAAGTCCAGGAACAAGACTACTGCCCCCCCCCCCCCCCATGGACATTTCAACTAAAAAGGACATCATTATGAACAAATAGGAAATGGATTCATTTTGAAGTGGAGTTTCATACAATCTGTCAAAAAAATCTTGCATACAAAGTGAAAAACTGTGTGGACCCATTAATGTGATAACTATGAGATAACTTTGCAAACAAATCTGCAGTGTCAAGGAACAAACCAGTGAATGAGTGGCAAAATAGTGTACTGTACAGGCATGCAACTTTTCTTTCATGCCACACTTATGCCATTAAAAATTGAAAAACTCTATAAAATCTTTTAAAGCTTGTCCTCCATTTTGGGGGGTTACATGCCTGCAGTTTTGTGTGCTTAAGCAAGTTTTGTGCTTAAGCATCTCTATGAAATTGCCCCAGAGTAACAGTGAACACTCAACATTATTTAATGCAATATGCACCAGTATTCTGAAGCAAAGATTATAGACTGTAACCAATCAATATAAAAAAAAATATTGAACTGAATAAAGAATGGTATAAAGTTTATGGAAAAGTTATTCAGTTTTCTTTGTTTCTTTGTCATGTGAGCGAGGAATGTTGTGAAAGCCGTTGTTGCCATTTGATGCGTATATTTTCATTAAGGGAAAATACATGCAGCAGGAATGTTGATTTTATAATTAGTTTTACAAAGTGGATTCCGTGTCCAAATTTGAATTTTGCCCCGTGGTCGGAGACGATGCGGCAAAACTTCAAAGTTTGCTTGACAGAGTCTGATTTCAAAATTTAAAAACCTTGCTTTAGAGTGTCCGATTTAAAAAAAACAGCGGCGTTTCAAAGAGGAAAGTCTATATTTTGATAATATAATAAGTGCCTTATTTTGACATACCACTTCACATTTCTTCATTCAGTAAATTTGGCTCCAAGCAATTGATAACTGGTGTGCAAAGACTAGTTATTCAATTTGCTTAAACGTGGTTTCTAAGGATTGGTGGGATACCTTAGGAATTAAAAAGTCAGGTAGTTTCAAACAATTTACTCCAGTAATTTCCTAAGTATTTTTACAGCAGTTTTCATGTAAAAATACTACTTGTTTCACTTTGAACCAAGTTCAGGTTATTACGTTTTTGCAATTTATACATTCAATTTTATCACTTTTCTCCAAAAATAAAATCTTATGAAAAATCTGCAAAATATTTACTGCTTAGCGCCAGATAATCATAACCCAATGTACAAAAAAGACACTGCAAAATGCATCAACAATCCATTAAAAACTATCAACAAGTCGCTTAAAATATCAAAAATACGCTTTTATGAAAAACAAAATATTGCTATAATGTCGTCTGAGTATAAATTAGAGTTTCAAGAACAGCAAATGGCACATGACGTTAAAATGTACAATCCCCCAAAAAATTAAAAACTCACAGCTTCAAAAATTTTACTTTCATATACTACACCGTCAAATGTACGTGCCATCTTGAGCTAAACCTGACCAAATAAATACCTTTACTTTTGGTGCTATTTAGTTTCAAGAACATTGTTGCATCTTAGAAGTTACAAGTCACTGGAATAATGAGCACCTGCAAAACGCCACAGAATGGGCAGTTTCTAAAATAGTTGTACTTTTTATAGTCATGTTCGCTTTACATGCTATAAGAGTAAACCTGTGTACAACTAAGTACATTAAATATTAACCTCATAACAATTCGCCTGTATATTACACCATGACTTTAGCTAATGCATGTTTCATTCTTGTTATTGAAAAGCAATATACACGACATACGTAACCTTAAAGGGAAGATACAACATTTGCAAACATCACAAAACGAACTGATCAAATTATCACGAAATACCTTACTGGATTGTAAGGGAATGACAGTCTAAAGCATCCTGTGAAATCGTGGCTCCTGGTGTGCTGTCATTTTCAAGAAAAATGGGATTTTTCCAACGCTGGTCGGCCGACCAGCATTGGAGAAAACTGGCTTTTTTTTAAAAACTGCTCCTACTTTTTCATAATATTAGTATTCCATGTTTTCTTTGCAATTGATTACACACCTGCGAAGGGTACAAGCCTGCTAGACTGATTCTCTGACCTTACAATTCCCCCCAGTCTATAAATTGCTCCGTTTCATCTTAAGTGGGGTCAGGGAACCAGACTACAAGAACATGGTTGGTTTTCTTGGTTTTTCCAGCATCTTCAAGCCCAAATCGTGGAACAAGTTATTTTAACAATATTTGCTATAAGTACATACTAATCCTCCAAATCCATTTATTTCTGAAAACTGCAGCAAAAGCAAATGTTGTACATTCCCTTCAAAACAAGAACTGTTTTTCCCCAAAATAATAAATTGTTTAAAAAGCCTCTGAAACCAAAAAAAACCCTTCTGTACTTTGTGTTAAATGTTGTTTTGATGTTGAAACAATAATCAAGCACTGTGTCAACATTACCCTTACCGAACAATCTACCCCACTTACGCTTTCGACTTTAATCAATAAGCCCCTATATACAACATGCATGGCCAAGCTACATACAGAAATATATATACAAACCATTTTCAGCAACTATCAAATTTGCGAAATATACAATGCCCAGATAAGCTCAAAAGAGTTTTGAAACCACTTCAGCTAGTAATATTAGTTAGACTAGCTGTTCCAGCGGAATGATTAAAAAAAAACTTTAGAAAGACTCTGACATTTCTGAAAGGAATAACGTTAGATTGTGATGAAAGTGACATTGAAAGTGATGACCCTAAATGTGACCGAATCTATTACAGCAAGTCACAATTTGCCAAGTTTGTGTCCAGGTAATATACACAGAGATACCAAATAATAAGGACAAGTGCCTCCTCTCTGCATAGGCAAAATACACCACAATACTGATATCCAAAACCTAGTTAGATAAACCTTGCATCCGTCACCATAAAACCACCTTAGAAAGATTCTTGAAGTCAGATAGGGATGTCTGCTGCTTCATCTACTTTTCGCTGTCGATGCCAAACTTTTTGAAGATCTTGTTGAGCTCAAGGTCCATGGGTCCGCTTTGTCCTGAGATAAAACAATCCAGATCGATAGTTAGAAATGCTGCGGGACAATAAACATAAGCAACCAATCACTACATCGTCATAAGTCATTCTAGTTGGTTCTTTTTTTTCTGCAAGACGTAACCAAAACTGTGCAGACCACATCAGATATATTCAAAAACAAAAACTGTTCCTTGGTGATATTTTGTGTAGAAGAACATTTACCTTAATTTTATTTTAAAACTTTGTGACCATTATGTAATTCTTCTTTTTTTATGACATAAAAACTAGGTTCTACTGTGACCAGACTTTGGTACTACCCCGAAACTAAATTTGCACACTATGATCAGAAATGCACAGACAAAATAACATGGCGGCCAATTGTTAAATGTAAGCCAGCAAGGTGAATATGAACAGATTTAAATAAGTGCTGTTAGCAACCAAGAAAAAAAACAAGCAAAAAAAAAAAACCATGAGCAGGCAAATGTAAGTTATAAATAGGTCATTCCATAAATTGTGGGTCCATGTTTTTCTTGTGTCTGTTACATCTGACATGTTACATTTTTGTAAATTCTCAATGCATTTCATAATGTTTTTCCCCATAAGAGTGATAATGTAAAGCAAACTACCTACCCAAATAATGGAAATAGTTTGAAGTCACTTTTAATGATACTTGAGCGGTGAATTAAAAACTTCAAAGGTAACAGGGACAGGAAAAATGTCACACTTTGGACCCTAAATTTATAGAACGACTCAAAATGTGTAATGCTGACAACACCCACAGAAAGTTGAGGTTTGGCTGTGCAGTATCACCAAACAAGGCAAGCATAAGCATTTGATGACATGAAAAACTATCTGCGTGCACGGAAGCTTTTTAAAAAATGCTGAAAAATGTCAAGAGCTGAGAGTAAAAACAGGCACAAGGCAAACACACAGACAAACAATGATGGAATATGGCACCTATAATCAACTGGTAAAATGAGTTGGATCCAATGCTGGTATTGAAACATTGTTATTTTGAACTTTTTTTTCACATTTAAAACACATAATTTGTTTTCGGATTATTAAAGAGCTGTTTTGGTTTGGGAGTCAAATATCTTGATACATGCATCTTGTTTAAGCTAAGGGTGTATCCAGATCAGCTGTCTAGAGCCACAATCCTGGCCAAATCTCGCTGGACCCCCAACCCCCCGTTCAATATTGTCTCTCATTGCGGGGTGTGTGCTCCATCAGCTGGAGAGAACAACATTGACCGGGGGAGCGGGGGAGTGGGTGACCGTGGCAGGCTCAGGAAGTGTCCCAACCATTTTGGCCGGGATTGTAGGTCTTGGTCTGCACCCATTGAAACTACGCAGGGACGCGCTGACAATAGACGTAGCCGTAGCTCTGGAAGCCCATTTCAGAACCCGGCCTTAGTCTCTATGCTTTAAGCTGAACTCTTTTCTACGATGTAGAATAATTCTGGACAGAGCCATAATGGGTAAAAGGATGTCTGTATGGGCTCTGTGCACAAGTACCTCAATGGTAAGAATGGGAGAGTTGGGAGAGACCACTGGGGAAGACATTCAAACGCATTGCTGACGAAGCCTGATGCCGACGCAAAGATGCTACGGGCTGTGCACATTTGTCAATTGTCATTTGTACTTCGCACAACACACGCATGAACCAGTACGCAGTGTGTCCCTCCACAGGAACTCTCAGAACTGGTAACAAAGAAACGTCTGCTGTTTGCATCCGAAGATTTGAGCAGTTGATAAAATGAAATGTACAATTGTCTTTGTCTCACGCAGTGCACAATAAGCCAGTTTAGTATTTCAACTGAGCATGCACGCAATGATATGGGTCACGGGTTATTTGGGATAATTGAACGTTCATTTGAAGGTGCATAAATGCGCACGGAGACAGGCGCACGACGCTCGCATGTTAAATACAAGCAGAGTTGGCGTCCGCGTAACATCGCGTATCATCACGTCAGCCATTTTATCCCGAATGACTTTTGACATGGACTTCTTCATCGAGATCCGGAACTGGTTTCTTTCAAATTGCTCCAAATTGTCCTGAAAATGTCTTCAGTCTGTCTCAAAATGCTGTACTGACTTAATGAGTCAGGTGATTTCTTTTTTTGGTGGGGGGGGAGGCGTTTTACCTTCTAGAAAGTGAAATTTTGAAAAATGCTGAAATGTCTACAATTTTATGAGTCTATGAGCTTTTTGTCTGATGTATCTTTAAGATGAATGGATAGCCTTGTTCTAGCTATGGCAAAAATGTAAACTGATTTCTGTGCTTTGATACTGGAACATGGGTGACGCCAAATGTGGAAATTGGTTTCAATTGTTTAACCTTCGGCCAGCGTGGGGAAGGATTTCCCTCTGAGTCTAGGCCTGCCTTCCAGACGGATGTAACTGGTGGGGGGTGCCATGGGACTCCCTGACTGAGTCTTGCTTGGTGGCTTAAATACTAAAGGCTTTTTGGCTAAGGTGTGATGGGAAGAGGGTTTGGTTGCTTGGGGCAACGGCTCGTTGCCCGGTTCCGGTTTTGGAAGAAATTTATGTTGGGTCGGGGCTAGATAGCTATCAGTGTCGTCCATGATGGCTGGTGGAGGAAACAAAAACAAACAAACGAGCACATCAGATGTTGGCATTCTGGTTCAGATATTTGCCTCTTTTGGGTACGTACTGGTAAAGAACATTACACTTTGTTTCATCAAATTTGAAGATCAGTTCAATCATTCGTGATCTGAAATTAGATCAATACTTGTTATAAAGACTGTCTTATTTCAGTAATTACATTTTGGTACCGTTAATCTGAATGATGAATTATGAATTGCAGATTTCTTTTGAAGTGTATACAATTAATGGCTATAACAATTAATGAGTTATAACATTACTGATGGCTGGTATTTAACATAAGATGGACAATTATCTGATTGATTTTTTTTATCTGAGTGCTGTCATTAACTTTCAAGTCCCAGTTTCAAATGAAAGAAAAAAGACAACAATTTCTGTTTCAGAATCAGAAAATGTAAATTTTTGGAGCTGGTGGAATTCCAGTCCACCGGAAACCCAAACAGAATCGAACTAGTGTCACCAGTAAAGTGGTTTTCCCACTGTAGAGTGAATGTAATGTTTCAGATGAGATTATTGAGTAATATTTTGGCAAAATAAAAAAAAATAATGATTTGATTGACGAGTAAAGACCTGGTGACGTCTCAGATCTGCGTCTGGTCTCCTGTTCACTTCTCATTTCTGTCGTTGCCACGGGTAACAATGGGCTGGTTTGTTGCCGTGGTAAGACAAACATGTGACCAGTTGGGGTGTTATAAGCATCAGCTGGGAGTAAAAAGCAAAGTTAGACCACAAACATGCAAAACAGAAAACAGTTAATAACGGAAAGGGATTAATTAACAAAAGCAAACTTTTTGCAAACACAAATCATAAACGAACAGAGACGGTAACAAAGCTTGGCTTTTAAAACGGAGTTTTAGTATTAGTGCCACAATTTTTTTGTAAAGATACATTTTGCTAACAAAGGATTTGTCGTAGCACCATGTGAACAGAGACTTTTCAAAATAAAATCCAACAAAAGAAAGAGGAAATAAAATTTTTGGTGAAATTTCCTGAAACCACAGAAGTGTAAAGGTCTCACAGAGTTCACAGAGGTGAAATATATTTCACAAAAAGAAATAATAAAGAATCAACAAAAGTAATAAATCATTTTTCTTCTTGCGGTTGGCTTTTGTTTGAATTGCCAAGTCCTCATCGACATATTATTTTTAACAAATATGGAAGATTTTAAGATAAAAATGAACAATTTTCTGGAAAATTCATGAATGAGGAAGCAACTAATGTTTCAGTGAATGATGGCGTGACAGGAAGTGATGTAAAACATGCAACGGAAAATCAAATGCACAATTAAATATGCTGCATTAAATATCAAAAAACTGAAACATATGTAATTTGGAATCACATGTACAAAATAAAATATCAAATAAAATTTAAAAATTGATGTTTTTATGCTGCTTCCTTCTGCAACAAAAAGGGTTCAAAAACATAAAGAACAAAAACATTGCCGGGGCACGGTGTTTGGTGAGGTCAGCAAGAGCCAAGATATTTTTTAGGTATAAGAAAGAAATTTGGCCAGCATGCATGTGCAACGTCAATATTTTACCGATGATCAAGTTGTTTCACTTGAAGCTCTGAGAGCGTGGTTTCTTTCGGAATGTCACAACCTTGTCCGTATTATCTACAACATCAAGAGATATGGTATTAAAAGGAAGAAGAACACCGTCACTACTCACTAAATGTCAACTGAAATAAGTAAAACAACTGTTTGCAAAAGAGGAAATTTCACTGCATTTAGCCAGTTCACGTCGGATAACGTGTATACAAGCAAAGGTTTTGCGCAACAAGCGAGGCCGGCAATATATGTCTGCGACCCACTCGCAGCGAGCGAGGCCGGAAATATCAGGGCGTGCTAACGCAGATGACGGCCTGAACCCTGGCATCGAGGTTCGTGAAAATCGATTGCGCGCCTGGGTCCAGTCAATGTCAAATAATCCCGGCGCAAACTGGTTAAAGACCACATTTTTCGCTAGACAGTCTCAGTATTTTAGAATTAAAAGATGTTATACAAATAATAGGATAAGTTACTTTCTACAACTACAATTCACCTTCTGTTAGAGAGAAAAAATGGAAAATTATTGAAGTGCCCCAACTGCCCTGCGACTGCGATTAAGCAGCCCTACACCTTACGGGAACAATGTCAAATATGTTAGTTTCCCCTTCACCGCGCTGTGAAAACTATTAACTACGTGCATAATCATCAAAGTATCTAAACACAACTCCAACCACAAATTTGCAATTGAGAAAAACACACAACATAAAATACAAGTCTTGCTTGCAAATTGGTGTTCAGTTTTGCCTAGTTATTGAAAAGAAATCCTTTCACTTTGAGTTTAAACTTAGACATTTTTACGAATTTAATCCCTCTGGTTCTCATTTATACACGAAATCCAGTTTGCTTCGAAAATGGATTTTTTTTTTAAAACATCGAACTAGTCAGAGGTGCAATGACAGTTTCAGCTCATTTCCCCCCCCCCCCAATTTCATTCCATTTTGGGGGTAAGCACTCACTTAAACCTCCAGTTTTGGGATCCGGGAGCATTCGGTTTGCATAGCCGTCTGCAGTTGAAATGCACCGTTGACGAGGCGGGGGTAAGGAGGGTGGTCCTAGATCATCACATAGAGGAAAGAAATCAGGTTAGTAACAGTTTGACAGATTTCCAGCTTGCCTAAATCCTGGTGCAAAGAGACCAAGTGGCATTGTGCCAACTACAACGTCTACCAGAGGCAGCCTAGAATCTTCAGCGTTTTTCTAGCTGGTACTTTGTAGGCAGCTGGCAACCGTACGAGCACTAGGACTTTTAGTCCCCAATGTTATTTGATACACACTGGACAACAGACAGATACAGTGTCTAGGTGAGCTGACTAGCTACTGCTACTTGGACTACACGATTAGCATTCACAGGACAACACTGATGTGCGGGAAGTGGTTCAACTCACGTAAATCAGACGATGGCATATCGGGGACAACAGAAGTTGAAAAACGCTCCGTTCGTCTGCGCATAGCTGATGGTCATGGGATAGGGCAGGGTTAAAAATTATATATCAATAGTTATACGGGACTATTTCACTTTTTCATTCATGAGAATCTTTACCTATTCAGTCTATCATTGGTTCTCTTCAATAAAGACAAATCTTCTATTGTTTCTTGACAATTATTTTTCTCTACTGCAATTTCCATTTTTGACAACTTGAAACATTTTTGGCCCTTGTATTTGTCACTCTTGAGTACAAATGAGGGCCTTGATGCATATTCAAATATGCAAATTAGTGTATCAAACTGGCAGAATATGAATATTCATACAGAGAACAAGACCTGCATCTCCTGAAATAAAAACACACACTATTAGCAACAAAGCTGAGGCTAGTTATAAATCAAATAAATAAAACATTCAAAAGAAAAACAAATTAAGTGAATTGTAAGTTATCAAAGGTGCCAAAGTGTGCTTGAAGGTGCAAACTTATGCACAGAATATCTGTGCAAATATTAGACACCCAAAAAATTGTTCCCCCAATTAAAAAAAAAAAAAATTAAAAAACAAAAACAATTAGTTTTCATATGAGAATTTACATGTTAGCTGAAAACAAGGACTGGTTCCAGAGTGAAAATGTAAAGAAGCAAATTTTTTGGGAATCTGATTTTCAAAGTTGGCAGTAATTACTTTGGATTTTGAAAAGGAACTCCTAAACATCATTCAAATTGCTGTGTCTACTTCCCCTTTCCACTACTTCAGAATTTCAACTGTTCATGAACTACTTAGAATCCTCCAAAACCCAAAGTGAGGAAAAAGATGATTTTTGGGTTGAGTTTTCCTCTTTGAGGCTAGGCTGCCAAAATGTGTAGAGAACACAGACACAATACAAACACACTTAACCAGACACGAGTGAATTACCGCGTGATGACGGTCAGCTGAGAGAAATGAACCAAATATGTTAGGCTCACTTCCTTGTTTGAATAAACGTAACAAAAGGAATTGTGAACAGAAACCTCCTGTGAATTTGTACCGAAATGGTGTCATTTAAAATGTTAAAAAGGAAGTGAAAATCAATATGAAATGTGATGAAAGTAATACAATGATTCATTACAAAAATGAAATGTATGGAAATATAACGGTAAAACAGAAAATTGGTCCCGAGGTTATCAAGATGTGAGAGTGGTCAGTCAGAGTTCAGTAATTTTTTTATCCGTCGAGGGATAAAAAAAAATAAATACAATTTAAGTAACAGTGGTGATTTTCGGCACAGTTTAAGTAGAATTATACAAACTAAACATGAAGTTAAGAAACAATAGTGATTTACTACAAATTATGAAAGGTTAAGGACGTTATTTATACAAATATTAAGTAAATGAAGTGGAAATATGGTGAACAAAAATATGTATTGTCAATGTTGAAATGAAATGGATTCGCATGCAGTGGAAACTCATTGGTGCTGTGATGACGGACTACAAACTGACATTGTTGAAAATAGAACAAGTTGGTCGCAAAGATTTGAATTTCTGCCCCAAAATAAGCATGAATATCCCCTGTTTTAGAGAAAGTTTTTCACTTTGCTGGCAAAAAGGGTTCCTCGAAGTTTAAGAGATAGGAGCGTATGTGTTTGCCTTGAAGTTAGTGATTTGCTAAATTTCCTGACATTCCCACATTTGAGAAAACATATTCCTGCAGAACTTTTGCTTGTCAAATATTTGTTTGTGATGAAGAAGTGAGGCTAGTTATTGGTGCCGGTGCCCCCCCCGCCTTTTTTTTTTATAACTTTGAAGTCAAATTAAGGTTGCTAACCCTGGTTTATCAACTAAGAGCAACAAAACTGAGGGTCATATGTTTTTCAACAATGTCTGAGTGTGATCCAAGATGGCGGCAAGATATCCCATCATGCACTGGGTAGTCTCTACTCACTCTGGTCAGTCTCTTCATTAACTGCGGGGAGTTTGTCACGGCCGACGTTAATATACATCGACCGATTGTGATTGGGCACCACATACTGTGAGGGATTGGACGGACTAGTAGCTGTACGGAGAAAATATAACCAATCCCGGCATGGGCTATAACAGAATTGCCGAATTTTGCAAACAACTTAGAAAACTTAATGTACTTCTGATAAAAAACATAGAAATGGTAGTTAGATTGCCTACGATCTAAATAAAAAATAAAAATTGGGATAACATAGAGTGCTATCAATGAAGTTTTAGCTTTTCTTCAAAGGAAAGTGTTTGGGAGTGAGAAGAGAGATTATTAAAAACCACAAGGATTTCGGTCAATTCACCCTATGCCGGGGATTTTACAAAAAAACACAGAACTATAACTGCAGCGTTTGGATTTAATTATGGAAAATAAGGTACTGGGATTCTAATTAACAGGTCGGAATCGTCTCGTTACCTTTCTGCCTTCACCAACATGATTTCATAAACACTGTACACTCAGTGTTGTTGGAGGAATCGTGAGAACATAATCACAAGCTAACATGGGTGGGCATCGAACCCATAACCTTCTGTTTACTAGTAGGTTCTGGGTTTGAGTCCCACCGAGTGAGCTTGTGAAATTGTTCCCCCACAAACCCTCGGACAACACTGAGAGTACAGTGTTTATGAAACTACGTCTGTTAAGGGCAAAAACCAATATTGAATTTACGTCTCCCCGCCCCAAAAATGTTACCACATCAATAGTCATCTCTTTACTCTACACTATTTGTAAATCAATAAGCCTTTGTACTGATGACGTCACACTTTGTTTACATGTGCACTTTCCTATGGAGCCAGCAGGGGCCCACGGTCCACTGAGCACCATAGGAAAGTGCACACGTCAACAAAGTATGACGTCATTAGTACAGACGCTTATTTGTCGACAACACTTCTGTTTGAAATAAGAAACAGTTTTTTTATTGGATTGACTGAAGACCCACAATATGCATGTACTCACTTTCAGAGGTCGCTAGACTGAGTCTGTTGTTGGGACTTGCTGCCGATGCCGTCGCACCTTGCTGAAGAAAGAATAGCAGATTAAAATCAAAGTAAACGTCTGAGAGACGTTAGGGTTCACAGATTGGGTTCAAAAAGCCTTACAGTGGACATTGTGCACAGAATATCGTTTGGAAAATCAAATGACTAAGTGTGTTGGAAACAAACTAAAATGAAAAACCCTTATGAACAACCGGCACTGAAGAACTTTAATTATGCATGATGTCAGTGGTTGACATCCAATCGTAACGACATATTCTTGCTCTGTATGAAATTGTCTCAAGCAAGCATCATATGACCAGGGGCCAATTTCACGGCGCTGCTAAGCACACAAATTTGCTTAGCACAAAAAAAGTATGGCTTATAAAAGCAGGTTACCAGCCAAAACCCCACACGATGTATATTGCTCGTGATTACCCTGTAGTATTCAGCTGTTGTTTGCTTAGCATGAAAATCACATGGAGTCTTAGCTGGTAATTTGCTTTTATAAGCCAGACTTTTTTGTGCTTAGCAACTTTTTGTGCTTAGCAGTGCCGTGAAATTGGGCCCTGCTGTCTGCTTGTACCTGCGTGTTCGGCCAAGAGCTGCAGACCTTTCTTGGTCTGCAGTTCTATAAAGATTAATTACTAATGTTTCCAAACATATCACTGAATTGTTAAAAATACAAAATAATCAACGCACCCTACAAAAGAATTTCTTGGTCTGCCACGGGTTAAAAAACTAATTAATGTCAATTCAAACATATCACTGAATTGTTAAAAATACAAAATAATCAACGCACCCTACAAAAGATCTAATAAAAATGCGCCTTTCTTACATAATGAGGGTGTTAATATGCAATGTTTGGCAAACTCTGTTGCCAACCATGGCTTAAATGTATGCCATTTTGGCATCCCATACAAAATGGCGCTCAATGGTTACAAAAAAACAAGGTTTATGGTATGACCATTCATTATCAAATACACACAAACAATGGGCTCCGTCCGCCAACAAAAGAGGGCGCCCTTTTACCTAGCAACGACGTCCCATTGGCGGGACATTTAGCTGGTTGACGTGCACCGTTTCTTGTGTGTGCCGCACGTACACCAGGGGATTTGTACTATGTACACGTAGTGGTACGGCCGCACGTTGCGACAAAATTGCAGTCAGGCAAGATGGCGTCGGTCGGTCACCTCCAACCATATTTCTTTGCCAGTGAGGGGGTACTTGTGAATGGAGCGGATAGTTTGACAAGACTAGTAGACTATTTAGGGCCAGACAACTGAGGTTGATCACATTGTTGGTTAACAATGTTGGTTAACAACAGCTGCCCACCAGGACCAAGAAGTTTGGTAATGGTCCTCAAACATCGTTTGCCTTGAGATATAATCATACAGGGCAATTTCAGAGTTATGCAAGGTCCACGACAGAACTTTCAAGAGCTCAGTGAATAAACCTGAAAATGTATTTCTTTCAATCTTAAACATCCATCATCTAGTAATGTTCAAGGAGATTACAGACTAGGAGTTTTGGATCATGTCTCTGAATCATTAATTAGATACCATGGTTAATTGGCTCCGTCACGGACATTACACTTCCTTTAATAACGCTGGAATCACCCCACATCAATACTTGCGTGCAGGTGCAACATTATGTCGGGTAGCAAGCACTAGTCAAGCAACGATTTGAACTTGCTCGTTCATTACGACTGAGGGATACGAGCTAAAACTGTGAAGGAGTACTTACCGGTAAATCAGGTATCGCCATATTGAAGGATGCTGGGAGAGACTGTCGGTCCGGGCGCGCCTTGGAGGGAACAGTGGGGGCAGCTGAGAAACAAAAAAGGATGCACGCTCTTGTCAATCGTAAGACACAATGTCACAAAAGTCATCAAGGAAATCAATATGACTGTGCAACTCTGGTTGAAACTTGGAAACAGGAACATATTGATAAGCAAAGTGGAAATGACAGACTTTTTTTCAAGGCTTCATTTTGTTTAATGCCAGTACCCATTTATACTCTTGGGTGGAGAGTGGCAAGTGGGGGTGAAGTGGCTTGCCCAAGGACACAACATTTGACCAGCAGCTGGATTCGAACACCTGACCCTCTGATCATGAGCCACAAACCCTAACCACTTGGCAACACTCCCAATGCATATCTGTTATTAAGTCACTGTCATTTGGGAAACTATTTGTTTTTCCCCAACTAGCTTTACTTTGGAAGCAAAGTTGGAAAGCATTAAATGAACCCTCAATATGCAGATATTAGCCCTTGATGTTAAGTAGGTGAAAGCTCTTTCGTCGATGAATACGATGGCTTCAAAACTACAACCTATTTCTCTGAGTAGGCAGTTGAAATGAAGCCATACCTCTGTTGGGCATGAGATACGTGTCTTGCTGCTGCTGCTTGCTTGCTTCACCGTTTTCTGGATCCTTCACAGCAAAACCTTCAATCGGAGACAAAATAATAGCGGTCAACATCTGGAGTACCTCACAGGAAGCATACAATAGGATTTGGGTTTTCTAGCCAGAGATATACAGACAGGATAGAGACCTGTTATTTACACAATAACATAAGAAACAACAATAATAATGTCAATCGAATTAGGATTTGCCCTTCACCGACATATAAACTCTGTATACTCAGTGTGTTACCTCCCAAGTGAATGTTGGAAAAAATCACTCGGGTGGGACTCGAAACCCTCAACCTCCTGCTTTCTAGTGCAGATGTCTTACCACTCGACCACCAATAATGTTTATTTATAAGAGCACACATATCCACCAGTATTGATGATCAAGGGATTAAGTAATTATTACCCTGCTCACTTGGCCAATGAAACATTCTAAATACCATCTCAGTGCTAAGCAGCTAGAATCAATCACAATAACCATCTCTGCCCTCACAAGTACTCAGTTTACTCCTGGGTGGGGAGAAGCAATGAGTGACAAAGTGCCTTGCCCAAGGGCACACGCACCATAGCCCCAGGCTGGACTCAAACCCACAACCTGCAGAATGACCCGCAGACCACAAAGTCAATACTCCAGACCACGAGGCCACGGCACTCCACCATCAAACATATTGGTCGATGTTGGATTTTGATCCCCGACACTTGTTGTAAAGCTGACCTTTTGGGCGAAGGTGGTGGGTTGGGGTGAGAACCCAGCCCGAAAGGTGTTACACAAGGCCTACAGTGGGGTTTGAACCTGCGACACTCTGGCTATGAGTGGAGAGGATAGATGACTTAGGGACCACGTTATCATATGAACCCAGGAGTGGATTCGAACTAATGAGTGTTTAGTTGTGCTTATCGTCCACACTGGACTTCCGTGGGATTCGAACATCGGACCATTTGGTTCACTTTACATCGCGGATTGAGATAGGAAGGTGGAATAATTAGAGTAATGAATCCTCCTTAAGGACAAATCCAAGGCCTGCGGCTGGATTCGAACCTCACGCAATCCAAACACAGTGTGTCTTTGACTGCAGATTGTTTCTGTGCATGACTTACTGAGTCCCAGCTCGTAGGGATGTTGAGGTGTCTTGAGATCCCGTGTCGTCATGGGGCGGATATTGCCGCCGTGTTTCTCGATGAAGAATGCCAGCAGATCGTACATCGTTTTCATTTGTGGCTGCTGCTGTGACAAACAACAGGGACTGTAAATAGCTACGTTGTCAAAATAATCGGAAAAAAATATTGCAACCAGACGCCACGTCTGTGATTGTGTACAATGTTTATGGAGAGTTAAAAACATTTTCGAAGTATTTCGTAACAAAACTGGAAATGTTTTCTCAGTCCCAGATTCATGTCTTATCATAATTTTTGCAATGAATGACCTTCATTGAGATGATATATTAAGAAAAAAGTGGCATCAGGTTGCAACATGTTTTCCTCATGATCTTCCTTCAAAAATCAATGTTTGCAAACAATGAAAACTGTCACATTTTAATTTTAAGTAAATTCTTTTGAGGATATTTTCATTCTATTCTGTGCTCTAAAACCAATGGCCCCTTTTCATTCGTGTGCCTTGCCTTTGGGTACAAAACAATTTGAAATGGAATACTCAGGTCGGCAAGATGCTGGCTAAGGCCAATCAAAGACTTTTCAAGCTTTGGTCTTTGAAAAGATTTGGATTTAGTACAGAAGAATTTGGAGTAATATTTAATGGATACATCAGGCCAGTGTTAGAATACACCGATGCTATCTAGCAACTTCGGGTCAAGTTAACCACACAGAGTCATGTTGATATGGGTTTGCAAAATTCTCTTAGGAAGGCATTATGATTATTATGACGATGCTCTTAGATTTCTTAAACTTCAATCACTAGCCAGTAGGAGGGAAGATTATTGACGTAGCTTTGCGAAAACAATTCAGTGTTAAAGGGAAAATACAACATGTGCAAACATCAACAAATAAAACTACCAAATCATTTTGAAATACCTTGCTGGACTGTTAGTGAATGACAGTGTAAAGCATCCTGTAAAATCATGGCACCTGGTATACTGTCATTTTCAAGAAAAGTGGTATTTTTGTATCAATTTCCAACGCTGATCGGCCGATCAGCGTTGGAAAAAAATGGTGTTTTTTTTCAAATACTGGCCCCAGTTGACCCTCGCACTTGTTTGCAATCGATTACACACCTATGAACGGGTACAAGCCAGCTAGACTGGTTCCCTGATCTTACAATTCCCCAATGTATGTAAACTGCTCTGTTTCTTCTTATATGGAGTCAGTGAACCAGACTACAGGAAAATGATTGTTTTTCTTGGTTTTTATAGCATTTTCAGACCCAAAACCTCAAAAAAATCAGTGTAACTATATTTGCTATATATTTCCAACCCCCCCAATTCCATCCATTTCTGAAAATTACAGCAAAAGCAAATGATGTATATTCCCTTTAACCGTCGGACTGAGTCATTATTCCGTCCTTCCAGGTTTGAAAGCCGTAGCAGAAATCTACGGAATAATAAGATGATTACTATCCTCCTGGTGAGCCTAATCGGTTTTTTTTCTTCAATAGCCCCATTCCTTATTACATTGGTCTTTTAATTAAACTTTTTGCAACTCTGCTCAAGTCGTCTCGTAATGTGTTCTGGTTTGATTGTGGCAGTGGTACAGACCGTGAATTTCACTGTCATGTTTATTTTCTGTTTAATGACGATGTTAATATATATAATAATATTTAAATCTATTATTTTGTAAATATACATGTTAATGTTTCACTGTTTGTAACCAACTGCAATTCAACTGTAAAACTGCGAGAACATGGATTTCAAAAAAATCAACCAGTAATAATAATAATAAAAAGGAAAATTGAGTTCTTGGCAGTTATAAGTTTGAAGGAATCCCATCCCAAAAAAATGTGTGATGTTGAACAAACCTCTTCCTCGATGCTCATCTTAAATGATACGGCCTTATTATCCCACTGGAACTTGTAGTGCTTGATGGTGGGCATGGCCTGGGGGTTGTTCGGCGGGGGATCCTGCCTCATGGACAGAGAGAAGCCGCCCGAGTGAGATTCACTCTTTCGTACGATGATAGATCCGTGCTCGGGATTGTTCAATAGAAGCTGGAATGAAAAAGCAGACATAGTAATTAGGCCAAAAAAAAAAAGTCTCCGGTTTCTGGTATGCACACGCGTTGCCGTAGCCATGCGCGTCGGCAAAATGAAAAAGTTTTTTTTCAATGAGAGATGATGTCTCAAAACTGCCAAACTCACTGGTTTGACTGGAATCCTGCTGCTGCACAATTTTAACGTGTTTTTATATTGGGTTATGGTCGAGAATAAGCTTTATGTGGCCTCTCAGGACTCCCATATATTTGCACTAAGTTTAGTAGGGCACCATTTGCAGTCATCAGCCGACATTTGAAGCAAAAAATCAGGTAAAAAAAAAAAAATGCCGCGTTGCCGCACCACTTTTTGGGCAAGCTCCATACCAGAAACCGGAGACTTTTTTTTTTGGCCTTAGGAATGTTTAATGGAGCAGGGTACCCAGGAACCCGTTCCAGATTGTGGGATCGGGTATCCCTATTAAACCGACTTCACAAATTATTTAGTAACTTCTCAGACACTGAAAAAGAAAAGTTTTGAATGTCATTTGTGGGGAATTTTCAAAATGAAAACCAGTCTACATGGAAAAACATATCTCATGTGTATGATGCTTGCAGAGTTGGATTTTTCATTCATCAAAGTAAATCTCCTGTACACTGTACACTGTTTGTTTTGCTGTATCCGATGTGGTAGTATTATTATGACTACCTTTGTTAGCTTGGTATTGGTATTCCATTTTTTTTTTTTTTGGGTTGGTTTTTCTTTAGTAACCCGGATGCGGGTTTTATTTTTTTTCCAATCGGGTTCGTTCCCCAGGTTACCCTAACACCCGAAAACAGTTTAATAAAATGCAGTGTTGCGTGCTTTAGCTCTGTGATCGTCTTGTGCATATGAGGATAAATGACTCATCTAAGTACAAAATGTATTGAAGAGAATGTCTACATGCGTGATATGCCGTTACAGTCACTCTAGACAATGCATAACACATGTAGAACAATGTCGCGTGGTGACATGATGCCAGCCAAATGAGCAGTGAAAGACAACAGCAGTCACATGCGAAGCGTCTGATGCATGCTTTGCATATCTACCATTAATCTAAAAACTAGTTAAAATTGTGCTTGAGAAGAGTTGAAGTGGATCCAACTGGCCAAACAGTTTTGAACTTTTTTTTTTTCATTTTTTTAAAAAACTTTTTTACTTTTTACCCCCATGGCTAAGGCAATTGGGTTTGTTTTTGCAGCCTCCAGAGACTTTTTTTGGTTTTAGTTCTTTTTTGCTTTCATGGCACATACCCCACTTTTCCTGATTCTCATTCTTATTCATATGTCTTTTTGGGGTTTGACCTCTCTACCCTGTTGGAACTGTGGTTACTGGGGTTGCATTGCAAAACAAATGAGTAAACAATTCAATAAACTAAAGTTGGGATTGATTCTATCGTTTGGTGTCTCATTCAACGGCAAATACCTTTTATATTGCTTAGAAGAACAGCAATTTCAAGTTTTGTTTAACAGGGTGAAACTTGAAAATAGCACAGACAGTATACAACTCTCCTATCAAACATACATTCTGAGCAAAGTTGTTCTTTCAATCGAAATCAATCAAGTGACTGTTTTCAACAGTTAAGAGCTTCCAGCCCACACAAAGCAGGATTGACTGGCTGTGACTGTTTATGTAACTTGACACAGCTATGCTTTGACTGTAGGTGATTGATAAGCCAGCTGTGCTCACTTCCTGCCTGCTTTTGTCTGTTGACTGAATTTGACTGGTCACAGTGCTTGCATAAAATATGATCTGACTGTTGGTGACTAGCCTGTGTAAAAGGCACTGAAGGGGAAGAGGATTGATTGTCTATACCTCTTGAGCTTCAGCCCGCGTGACCTCAAAGTACCATGTTGGAGGTATGGGGAAATCATCTCGAAATCCTTGCACCAGATCCTCAGGGTAGAAGTGGAGTTTCTTCTGCAGATATAGAAAAGAAAATTGCAATTCAGTTGATTTATTACTTTGATATGTGGTTGAGGGATTCTTTACTAGGAAAGGACTTGTGGAAATTTAAGGCACTTCAAGACCTCCAAACAAGTTTGAAGGTTTTGAATTTTTCGACAAGTAAGTCTGTTCTGTTCACAGTGACAGTGTGTGTCAGACGAAGTAAACTCAACATATTTTGTTTAATTTCTAACACTAAATTAAAGGGAATATGCATCATTTGCTTTTGCTGTAATTTTCAGAAATGGATGGAATTGGGGGGTTGGAAATATATAGCAAATATAGGTACACTGACTTTTTTGAGGTTTTGGGTTCGAAAATGCTATAAAAACCAAGAAAAACAATCATTTTCCTGTAGTCTGGTTCCCTGACTCCATTTAAGAAGAAACAGAGCAGTTTACCTATATTGGGGAATTGTAAGGTCAGGGAACCAGTCTAGCTGGCTTGTACCCGTTCATAGGTGTGTAATCGATTGCAAACAAGTGCGTTGGTCAACGGGGGCCAGTATTTGAAAAAAACCCAGTTTTTTCCAACGCTGATCGGCCGATCAGCGTTGGAAATTGATACAAAATTACCACTTTTCTTGAAAATGACAGTATACCAGGTGCCATGATTTTACAGGATGCTTTACACTGTCATTCACTAACAGTCCAGCAAGGTATTTCAAAATGATTTGGTAGTTTTATTTTTTGATGTTTGCAAATGTTGTATTTTCCCTTTAAATACACTTTCAGGTCTTGAACTGCTCAGACTCAGACAGGTCTTGAACTGTTTTGAACTGTCTTTCAGGTCTTGAACTGTCAGACTCAGACAGTTTTTTTTTATGATCGAGTCACTTGAGACGAGTCCAAGTCTCACGTCGAGTCCAAGTCCAAGTATCGAGTCATTTGGTTCAAGTCCGGGCCCGAGTCATGATTCATTTGATTTTAAGTCTGATTCCGAGCCCCCTTTCTGCTGGTATGACTCGAGTCGAGTCCAGGTCACGGAAAGTATGACTCGAGACGGACTCGAGTCCGAGTCCTGGACTCGAGTCCTACAAAAATGGACTCACATACTGACTTAGATGGCCCGGACTTGGATGTGAGCTTGTATCTGAGAGATTCTTAAAATCTCGGTACCCAAGAATCTAACAGTGTCTTAGCTCACATTGATATCCTCTGGAGTCTCTCTCTTCTCTCCTGACGGCTGTTTGACAAACGTCTTCTGCTTAGGAGACTTGGCCACGGGGGACTTGCCGGGTGGTTCATGATGAGGTACGATTTTCTTCATTCTCTCAATGATCTCCTCGAGGGCGATGGTTTGGCCCGGCAACAGGTGGATTTTGGGCAGCTCCAGCTGATAAAAAACACAAAAATCATTATAAAATTATTTAAGTTTAGAGATGGAAAATCGTACAGCGATGAGGAAAGAACTATCGGAATATGTGACCAATAAATGAAAATCAAGCACAAGTATATTATTTTGGTGTTGTTTAGAACTACAAACTGAGACTGATTCTGTTCAAAAGTATGATTTGGATTTTTTTGATAGTTATTTCCTTCAGATTTGGGAGTTTGTATTGCTTGTATGTTATAACTCACAAAATACCGTTCTGGGGCTTTAGTCTGGTTTCGGGATGGTGGTCACATATTATTTGTGCACAAATTGTTCAATGCAGTGTCTTCCATTACAATGGCTGATGCCCATGCTATCCAAAATGTGTGGTTTTTTTTTATGAGATTAGTCGGACATTCTAATCTTGGCAACTTTCTGGTATTCTTACAGGATTACCATCTTTGTGATTTGCCTCCGACTTCAGCTTCCAGGGATGGGAGTGGGGGGGACGAGAAATCCATGAAATAATCAGCAGAGGGTTTGAGGGTCACCGAGGGCCCCAGAGCAACGTAGGGTCTATGGTATACGATTGTATTTGCCTAATGGTACTCCATAAAACACTTAATTCTTGATATATTTTCACAGTTTTATAGGTAAAAATATCTGTAGGGTAAAACCTCAGGAATTCCAGATTCCAAAAGTGATTCTTTCAAAATCCTGAAATCAGGGCAAAAATCCTGATTAAAAATCCTAAAATCTAGGAAAATCGCTCCTGACATTCATCTGTTCTTCCAGCTTCAGACTCACACTAGCCTGTCACATTTTTAAAAAAATCAATGAAAATATTTCAAATGTCCGAATGACAAGATTTCATGTTTGTATCAGAGAATGGACCGATGTTGAGCCTCGAGTTCAGGGGATTGAATTTTGTAACGCTGGAGATGAAGCTGAGGAAAACTACCTAAGCGTATCTCTTCATACCTTGGATATCGCATGGAATCGAATCCACCAATTATCCCTGTCATCTGGTGTGTTCGTCTGGGGAAAAAAAGAGATAAGCAACACATATTCATTTAAATTATTATTATTATTATTATTATTATTTATTCGGCCAAAACATTCAAAATACAAACATGTACATGTACATACAAGGTAAGAAATATCATACATCAAGGACAGTCAAGATGAAAGATAAATTGTGTAACAAATACCAATCAAAAAGAATAGATGTGTATAGGTACAGTAGGTAAGAATGAGATGGGGAAGAAATGGGGGTGGGGATGAGGAATGTATAGAAGGGGAGCGGATTGGGGAAGAGTGGAAGTGGGAGGGAGTTCAACAAGCAGAGTAAAGACACTGATCCAATCTAAGATGGCCAGGATGAACAAAAGTGAAAACACTGTGACTCAATAGCCTGTTCATCCAATCCTAGGTTGGTTACATGAAATAACTTTAAAATATAACTATTAAATACAAGTAATATGAGAAGTTAAAAATAAATCTGGAAATTAAAAAAGCTGTAATAATGGAGGGTAATATATATGAATGATTAAATAGATTGAATGAAAAGAAGTACTAGAAGTTTAATTGTCATTAAAGAATGTGTTTTCTTTTTTTTCGGGGGGGGGGGGGTATTATTTCAATAAATAAAAAGTAAATAAATCTGAAGTGTCAATTGTAGGGCCAGAACTCAGTTGGTAGAGCTGTTGAATGGCATACGGGTCATTTTATAAATATACGGTCCTAAGTGTGACATTTTATTTTGTCCTGTTCCCGTTACCTTGGTACTTTGTAACTTACTATTCAAGTATATTAAGAATTACTTCATCTTTTATTTGTTGGGTAGGTAGTACATGTATGCTACTTGATATCATTCTTGAGCATGACTGCATTAAGGAGTGCATCAGAATTAAATAAATAAAATACTTTGTGTAAAAAACTCCAGAGCCCCATATCGATTACAGCACGCAAATGTTAACTGGCACGGTCTTCGTGCAACTTTTTTAACAGGCGCAGCATGCAGTTGCAGCTGGCAGTTTCAAATATCCGAATATTCGGTCAAATGCAGTTTCGGGTAGTCGAATACTAAATTATTCCGAAATGGACAGCCCTATGAGGCCGAAGAAAAACGCTGTATACATGTGTGCAAAATCTTGTGAAAGAGGAAGAATTCTGAGAAATCTAAACAGAGAATGGAACTGATAGTAGTGGACGATTTTACCTTGAATTTGTACGGTCCTGCTTTGCATTTCATGCCGAGTTTGGTCTTCTCTTTGTTGTCTGGTGTGAAGTTGCAGTTTCTGTCAATGGTCAATGAATCTAATGGCTGCAAGAATTTTTGTAAAAAAGGGAAAAACTGAGATGAGTAAAAAAAACTAAAAGAACACACTAAAAGATATCATGGAGGTAGGCAGGAAAACAATTATTTTGTAACATTTTTAATGTTTGTCTGTTGTTCTTTTATACTTACTTTGTTTACTTACGGATACTTTTAGCAGTATTTTAAAAATTAACCTGTTTAATTGTTTAACTAATAACACGCACAAAGAATTGCATACAGAAGACCTTTTTTCAAAATTATACCAGATTCTAAATTTTTGCCCAAAAGTGGCTATAAAAAAACATTTGAGGTCAGCAATTTGGTCACTAAACAAATCCAGGTAGGTCGGGGTACCATAAGCACCCAATTTTGGGTGGTTTTTTTTGCTTGAAGGTCTCACAAGAATTTAGCAACTTCCATAATCTTATTGGAATCACTTACAGCTGTTCGTTAGCTATATTTGTAATGGTTTATAGTACTGTGTATATATTTTCTTTGTATTTACTACAATAACGTGTTATGTGTTCAAAGCCATTTTTCAAAAAAAAAATTCAAACTTTGAGTGTCAATAAACAGGAACAATTATGAAAAACAGATCTCGTTTCCCCGATCCACCCTGCCACGTTTGCTAGAAAGCATCTTAAACCCAACAAAAATAAAAACTGTTCAGTAATTAAACACCAAAGGAACTAAGCCTCTGCAATTGTTTTTTTTTCTCAGATGAAATCAAATGTTCTTTGTCTCTTTATATTTTTACTGTTACGTGCAGAATATGTTGTTGTTGCTTTTGTCTGAGTACGGGGACCAGGTGCCTGAAGTAAAACTGGTACCCGGGTACCAACCAAAAAAACCAAACCCCAAAATTCAAATCCCAAAAGTTGCTTGAACGGCCTTATAGCTCTACGGTGTAAACCGCAACTTTTGCAAGCGTCATCTGTCGCGCGTTAAATTACACATAAACATGACATCTGTTTTGGTTTTCAATGTAGCCTGGTTTTCATTTTGAAAATTTCCCCCAAAATGGCATTCAAAACCTTTCTTTTTTATTGTCTGAAAAGTTACTAAGTAATTTGTAAAGTTGGTTAGGGGTAACCGATCCAATAATCTGGAACCGGTTCTTGACATCAGCGGTCGGGTACTCAGGTACCCGGTTCCGATGCACAGCCGTAGAGAATACTAAGAATTTCAAAACCAAATGTTGAAATTTGGGCAGACTTGGGGCAGTTGGTATTGAGCAATATTTGGGCACTGACAAAGGAAATTGTGGAAAACTCTGAACAAGGAAATGACATGTTACAAAAACATTACATGGACTATGTTCAGAGTATTGTGGCACATTTAGTTTCACTTTCTTCTTTACACATTCAGTGTATATACTGACATGGTTTGGATCACAGCACAGTCACGTACTGACAGATTACAAATATACATGTATGCTGAAGAGTAAATATTGAATGTTCCTGATCATGTACATGTAGGCCTACATGTATATTTTGACTCTGTCACTCTATCGCGACTGACAAAGTTTGTAAATGTGTTCAATTTTATTGTCAAAATATAAGCCTACTTGCCCAACTGCACCATTATGAGTAGTGCCAGCAGTAATATTCTGAAACACTAAACACAGGGGTGTGAGTGACCACTGATAAAATTAGCTGAAAACAGCTGGAAAAGGTGCAAACAACCTGAACTTTGGAAATCTCCTATACTTTCAAAAAAAAAAAATGCTGATATCAGCTTTAAAACTGAAATTTCACATCCCTGTTAACAGTTCTACGATATTGTTTTCAAAAGCCAAAAACATCAAGCCAAGTAAACTAAATAAATAACCGCAACCTACTTCCAAATTGAAACAGGAAGGATGGGATGAAGAAATAATCCAGTACCACACAATACAATTCTTATCATAATGAGACAATTATTAGCACTAACCAAACATGATCAAAAGATCTGAATATTTAGGTTATCCTTACAAAAAAACGGAACATCTAGTAAACAAAAACACTCATTGACATCATTTTAAAACAAAAGTAGAACATACCCAACAAAATCCTAAAAAAAATATTTCCATGTCAAATACATTGATGGATTACAATCTTATAAAACAACACCACAAGTACAGAGTAGGCTATTATAACAAGTACATGTACATGTACATGTACATGGACATCCGCTATCTTTGTGTGCTATGACCTTTTACAATAGTTAGGATGCAACAAAAAGTCTTTAGTAATTTTAACACATTTCAACATTTCAGTGCGAAAGATCTTCATTCAAACACACACTGACACGTCATCCATTTTCTGAGAACATTGCATCTGGGTCATTGTATAAATTTTGGTTCCAAAGTGTGACATTTTTCCTGTCCCTGTTACCTTGGTACTTTGTAATTTGCCATTCAAGCATCATTAAGAATGACTTCAAATGATGTTTTATTTATTGGGTAGGTAGTTAGCTATTCATAATCACTCTTGGAGAACGACTGCGTTGAGGAGTGAATTGGAATCATAAAATCATATATGTCAGATGTAACAGGGACAGGAACAAAAGTGGAACCCTAATTTACAGAATGACCCATGTACCGGTACATGTATCTGACATAAAATTCTAATCACGTCTCTTGACATTTAAAATGGATAATTTGTAGATAAAAAGATTTTCAAAGTGTATGAGTCACAATTGAACCTTGTGCACCCTGTGCGTAATTCACAAAAATAAAATATTTAAACAGTGATCTTCTGGAACAAATTTATTCTGGGTCTAGTTTTACAAGTTCAAAACAAATCCAGCTCATTCAAAATGAGTGTAAATTGCGTCACTGGCATGTCAAGTGCTGAATCTTTGGCTAAATATGGACTTTTAGTGTTTGTTTCTGCGGTTGTTTTGGCAACAGGAGTTCAAACCAAGGCAGCCAGTAACAAAGGCCATAAATGTTGGAGGTGCGGAGAAAAAGAAGAAGAAAGACAACATAAAATATAGCACTCCCATATCTTTTTTTGTATGAGTATTTGGAGGGTGTCAGCTGATTTTATTCCCATGATGATATGCAAGGTGGCTCATAAATATTCCAAAAAAAAATTAATTTGCTTTGTATGATGGCACTCAAAACTAAACAGCTGGGCTACGTCAAGTTGATTCCCAAAATGCTTTCCTCGCCTTTCACCTGAAATGAACATGGTTAATTTTTTTAGCATGACTGCTAAGTAAATCTAGTTCTTACCTTACATGTGTGCATGTATTTTATGATTCCCACATGTGGTCTCCCAGACCCCCCCCCCCAATTTTTTTTTTTGTTTTTTTTTTTGGGGGGGGGGGGTTCCTCCTACTTCTGAAACTAAAATCTCACTCCTGATCTCATCTTCATTGACAGCTGGGACCTAGGGCCAATTTCTTAGAGATACTGAGCCAAAAGAATTTGCGAACCACAGAAAACAATTTTGCTTAGCGAAACACCGGTTACCAGCCAAAATACAAGGAATGTATTGCTTGTAACTGGCTCTCTGCTGCATTTCTGCTTAGCACACAAAACTGTTCAGCAATATTTTCTGGTCACTACCCTTCCATGAAATCCCCCCCCAGATCAGGAAACCCAGAATCAGAGAGAAATTAAATCTTACAAGGATAACCAATGGGTCACCAGAATACAAATCTCATGCTGATTCCAACAAGCATCAATATAAGTACATTGAGATGAAATTGGCACAGTATTGAAGACAAACATCCGAAGGTTAGAACGGACCCCAATATATTGACTTTCGTGGAGAAAAATCAATCTACTTCAAGACCACTGTTCATTTGCCTGATGTGAAGTAATACATGTAGATTATGTTTTTAAAAGAAGATATGTTGAGTAATATTATATGGTGAGGTTTAGTTTACACAAAAACCATAACATACAGGTTCTTGTTTAGGAAACAAAAACGTTTGACTCAAATCTCATATTCACTTTCAATATTGCGGCTGTTTGTTTGAAATCAGACCCAGGGTTTTTGTGCGTGATACATGTACATGTACATGTAGGCCAACTTCCTCTAACAACTTTACATGAACAGGGTTATTATGTTCACATACTGATTATAACTTAGAAAACTTGGTGCTAAGAGCTTATTCTGTGTTGTTGAGTGTTGGCAAAATAATGCATTTAAATAACGCATTTCTCCTAATGTTACAATGTATACAGTGTCCACATGCTGATAACTTGGTCAATTCGCTAAAGGCTTGGGGATGGTGGGTAGGGTGACACCCCCCATGGTTTTGTTGGCAAGATGGTTGTACTGTTGGCACAATTGTGTTTCTTGACAAATATTTTGTGACGTACTACGCCCTGCGCACTAATAGCAAAGTGCGAACGCTCTAAGCGTTAGTCGACCAATGGTTAACTATAGTCCTTGCGCGAACTTGCCCTATGCTGCGATGAATAGCGCCACCTATTGTTCGATAGTGTCTAAGATGTCCGCTTTGAGCAGCGCCCCCAAAACACAGCCCCCCACCCCCACTTCATAATGTATTTTTTAACGTCACCTTTACAAATACAATGTAACATGAGTTTACATATAAGTTCTCAATTTTTTTCTCATTATTAAATATCATTCTGATGAAAATAATTTCCACATTTTAATGATTGTATCAGAAAAAGCCATGGGAAGACAATATTAATAATTCCCTTTCGTATTCCAATATTTTGTAGGCAAAAACAAAAGTTCTAAAATGGGCAAACATAGGGGAAACATGTAAAAAAAAAAAATCATCAAACCGGTAGACTAACTGTTATCCTGGAACTCCTCGTCTGCTTTTGTATTGTCAACACACCTGATCTGACCTAAAGGCTTTACTGTGGAAGATATTACCATACAATGTACATGTACCAGTGTGTGTCTAGATTTTACCCACTAGACAGAGTTGTTTGCGCTACAAGTACAATGGCATATTGAAATGCATAGAAACCATATGGCCTTGAAAAACTTCAAACTCTAAAAGGGGACCTTTACATACAGGCATGGAACTTGGAAGAATAATATACATTGTACAAAATGTACATATGTAATTATAGCTTCTACTAGTCCAATGATCACTTTTAAGTTAATCAAATCCATGATGGCCACCCCAACAGAAAACGTTTGCCTATTATTAAGAGCGTCCCAGATTTTCCAAAATTTATGTCATTTATCACCATCACCCACTGAACATTACTTTTTTATGGCTGCTGGCCAACATAATGATCATTCTACTGCTCTGAATACGAATATCTATCTGGTAAAACAATAAAATCAACTGTATATTAAGCAATATCCCAGGCTGCATGGACCGGTACCTGCATTTTCTTAGAATGTGCCAAGTGAAAATGAAAGATTTTTTTCCATCAAGGAAAATTCAACAAAAGTCTTGCATAGGCCTGCAACTAAATGTACGTATGTACAATGTAGAACTTGTAGCTCTTGTAAAAATCTGTGCTTGCAACGATTTTCAGACATTCTTGCTTGACCACTGGCATTTAGTTTAAAAAAAAAAAGGCAGCCGGGTTCAGGTCAAAAAAAATAATTTCACACAAGAGAATCCACTGCAGTATAATAGTACTTAGTATAACCACAAGGGGTCAGTATTACTTGCAAAAGGAAATAAACAAAAACAGTTTACATGTGTGGGAATCAATTCTGTGTAAATCTATAAGGTCATTGCCAAACCTGGTCAGTAGCAGACAAAATGGTTTTTTAATTAAACTAAAAATAGGTCCAGATACAAGCATTTGACGGTGGGTCACTTGCTAGTAATTTGATATGAAGACAATTGATTGAACTTTTATTATTTCGACCGTGGTAAAACTGAATGCAGGCCCCAGACCGACTTAACTGGGGAAAAAATGCCTTGAAAACCTTTTTTTGGCGTACGTTCTTCAATTTTAAGTTGTGCACACTTGGGGGCCACTATTGATGAATGTAATTTCTTTTTGCCTTTGACAGCGACATGCTACTAGGGTCAAAACATCAGGCCTTCTAACTTTTTTTTTAATTTCAAGACGGACTGACAGAGACCAGAAATAATTGTGATGACATTTGAGGGACTTTTTTTGGTTTGGATGATATAAATTCTAAAATGTACCGGTAGGATTTTGCACCAGAATGATGTTACACAGCTCAATGCAAAGTTCCACCAGAAGCCATTAACTGCGGGACCCACTGCTATACTGCTTTTGAACCATCCAACAAATCCTGGCAAGCTTGGTGATTGCATGGTAAGACGTCTGCACAAGTAAGAAGGTGGTCAAGGGTTCAAGTCCCACCCAACTTGGCTTCAGTTTCCTCATTTGCTCTCATTAAGGTCATGTAAAAAAAGAAACCAGTTTCTCATCCCTGCCCGCTTCGTTCATTCCCAGCTGCCTCTTTTTTTCTTCTTTTTTTCTTTTTAAATTATACATGTACATATTCTGCAATATCTGGTATATTATCAATATATTTTCTTTTATTAGTTTCCAACAAAATTGTAGCAACATTATTAAGAAAGGGTGATAGCTCCTTTGAACACAATTTGGATTCAGCAAAATAGTCAAGAAAATAGAAGAATCCATCCGCAATCTTGGAAATCCGCCACCTTGGCAAATTCTTTTTCTTTTTTTTAACTCCCGCCTACCTCATTTTTTTTTTAAAGGCTTGACGAGAAACTCCTTTTTTTTTTACTCGGCCTAACACTTACAACTTATGTGGATGTAGAGTAAAACCCAATATGATGATAAATATTTCTCTAGGCTGAGACTTTCATTTTTTGAAGCGTCTTACCTGAGTCGTGCTGAATTCTCGCTGTGTTACTCTCTGATTGAATACCACCATTTTGTTGTCTATAAGCACCACCCACTGTCTTGCATAATCCTGAACAGGAAAAGAACAAAACAAAAAAACAAAACAAAAAATATTAAAAGTTTGATGGTTGAGAAATAACAAAGTCAATGACAAGTTTTAGATAAATTCTTTGGGGAATAGCATGGAGCAAGAAAGCCCTTATCACCATGATCACTAGTCCAGACCGTGACAAAATGTGACACTCTTGCTAAAAACGAAGAAAACATACTAAGCTCGCAGAAACATTTAATTTTTACTGAGTGGAATCAACGTACAGGCATGCAACTGGGAATTTAGAACAAACAAGGAAATTCCAAACCACACTGGACTTTGTACAGTCTTATTCAATTTGTAACATTTGGCATTCATGAGAAGTAAACAACAAACGAGGAAATCAGCGGATCCAAGGAGAAGTTGCATGCCTGAATGTAAATTACCAAAATACAGACCTGGCCAAATTGTCACATAAGGAATAAAAACAGGAATTTGTGCCAAAAATTTAATAACAATAACACCGTGCATAAAATTTTGTTTCCAGTCCTATTATAAAATCAAGTAATTAGAAGATCGGACTGAAGTTACAGAGCTCATATCAGGAACTTGCAACACCATCACGGTGTCTTTATCAACTGGCATTATTGACCAGGCTGGTCACACGAGGTGGTCGTACACTGTACTTCCCTCTCGTACCTTCCCTCTCTGTTCATATGGGGGCGGTGCCTGTGGATTTCTACTGCTTCACGGATTTTTGTTTCTAGAGGTCCTCCTCCCTGGCGATGATCTTAACATTGTCCACAGAGATGTTATATACTTAAATCTGTGAAATAGCTCGCACTCTGCAGACCCGATACAGAGAACACACCAGTAGGTCAGCTCCCCTGACATTAGTTGGTGAACATATATCCAACCCTGGACAGAGCATCTCCGTGGACATTGTTAAGATCATCGCCAGGGAGGACGACCTCTGTAAACGCAAAATCTGTGAGGCAGTAGAAATCCGCAGCCCGCAGGCACTGCCCCCATATGAATTGAGATGGAGCATACGAGCCGGCACACATGTACGACCGCCTCCTGTCATGTGACCAAGCATGGTCACATGACGGGTCACATGAGGGCCTCAACAACGCCAGTTGATAAAGACACCGTGATGGTGTTGCAAGCTCCTATAATATGGGCTCTGTAACTTAAGTCCCAAAAAGGTACCTTCTATTTACTCGAACAACAATACCATTTAAGTAATGTACATAATTCAGTTAAAATGAACAATTGAACATTCTTAGTTGCAACACTGAAGCTTTCTTTCATTCGCAAAGGTACATACTTTTATGTACACCTTTCGAATGCATCGTTATATTCGTCTTGAAAATGACACAAAGGATTCATAAACAAATAGTTTCAAGATACGACGATGGAAAATATTCTATCAAGTACTTTTTTTCAAGATGGACGCCTTCAAATAGCCTAAATTGTTATTGGAATAACAATTAGGGTATATTTGTTTTGCAATTTTGGTATTCGGACTCCAAGAGGAAAACTTGTGGAGGTTTTGTAATTTGTTATTCACACTTGCAAAGATGACATCTTTGTTTCCAGACAAGAATGGATTAACCACTCCTTTGTTTTTAAGTTTGCAAGGGTGCGACAAATTCTCTGAAATTCAGACGAGTTAAGCACAAAAAGGCCTTTTGAAACACAAAATGGCTTACATTAAACATGTCTGTGACAAATGTAGAAAACAAAACATTTCCTTCTCTGAACAACTGATTCCAATTCCTACAAATTTCTTAGAATTTTAGGAAGGAATTATAAGCATTTCAGTAAAAAAAAAAATCACTTTATTTCTAATTGAACCTCAGGCGGAATTTGGTAAAAGAAATCCTTTTCCTGTTTACATGAAACTACATGTATTTCACTTTCAAACTAAGTAAGACAAAATGTTAGTTTCCATTTTTCTTTCATTAGGGTGAGTGTACCTTTTATTGCATTCAATTTCAATCAAACTAAAAGTGCTTGGCTTCTCATGTAAATAATCCGTTCAGGGGTTACAAACACAAACAATTGAGAAATAAAAAGGTTCTGTTTTGATTGTAGGAATACGATATTTACAAACTAGTTAAAAAAGAACGTTCATGCACAAATTACAAGGTAGACATAAAAATGAAAAGTAAAACACGGATGGAAATCTGACTGGCTGGTTATTTTCCTCGCCTTCCAACACTGTGGCCCGGGTTCGATTACTGGCCCGGCCCACATGTGGATTGGGTTTTCAGACCCTGCTTGATTCCGTGGGTGTTCCCCAGGATGTGTTTCTGGGATTTTTGTTCTCCCACCTCAAACACTGTAAATTCTTCTCTGTTGTCTTCTTCCTACAGGTTTCTTCAGGCTTGCAAGCTTTTGACGAATCCTTGGTTTCATTTCCAAAAAGATATAAAACATTTATGAATTTTAGATTGAAACGTTTTTTTCTGCTGGTCCCTAAGGGGTAGCATACAGTCAGTCCTTTTTGTAGGTCTACACCATTGACTCACTAATTGAACGTCACTTGCCCCCAAAATTTGACTAAGATGACTACCTAGACGAAGTTGATCTGGGACCAGGTTAGTGGTGGGATTTAAATTTGGATTTTTTTAAAATTCGGATTGAATTCAACTATTCGGTTTTAAACTTGGAAACAAGATTCAAAACCAGCCCTAAATTCAAACAAAATTAAGAAAACAACTGTATTAAACATCCCCCCCCCCAAAAAAAAATTAAAAACATGTGCTCCATGGTCTCTGATTGCAAATGCATTCACTTGCTAGCGGTCTTCTTGGGACTTCCCACCCATTTTTTTTTCAACATTACACTTTTATTTACAGCTCTGGAATGTTTTTGTAAAGGCCCAGTGGTCATTAAATCCTACAAACTACAGGCTACCCAGTCATTGGGAGGACAATTGTATGCAGCACCTCACTGGTCACTTTTTGTTGGCACAACTGGGACCTAGGGAACTTTTGGTTAAATCGGATAACCATAATTCGGTTTGAAAAAAATTATTACACTCGGACAACCAGATTTGAAATCCGCTTTCTCCCACCACCACTTAACAGGCTTTCTTACATGTAGTCTTAACTTGAAGATTGTTCAGCTGTTGCACTACTGAATTCAAACAAGCTTGTATTTTTTTAAATTCCATTCGACTGGCTGCATGTATACAACAATGCAATAGCTTGTCACACCCACATAAACTTAACGAGCTCGAGCTGTACCGGTACCAGACACAGCTAGGTTTCTAACCAGACTTTTTTTAACTGACGTTCAGTAAAATAAATATAAAATACTTCTTTTATGAAACTGGTGACCCTAAACAATCTTCCTTTAATAGTCGGGAAACTAACAATGCTTGCAGAGGTTACGCACGGATGAATTTGAGCAATCAAACGACCAGGAATGAACAGCAATGTGTTTGTGTACGTGTTCACGTACATGTACATGTACAGCTGTTTTCAAGCAAGTTTTGAATAAGCCAAAAATAACTCCACCCCAAATACAATGCAAAAAGTATTTTTTTATTAAGTTAAACTGTTGGAGAATCATGATAGATTCTATGAAATGCACACTTGCATTCTAGATTCAACACATACAATTGTACATTGTACATGTACATGATCGATTGGTGCGGAGTGCGCACCACACATTTCACAGTTTGTGCACAAACTTAAAGGAAAAATACAACATTTGCAAACATCAAAAAAAAAAAACTACCAAGTTGTTACGAAATACCTTACTAGGATTTTGGTGAATGACAGTCTGAAGCATCCTGTAAACTTATGGCACCTGGTGTGAATTCACTTTCAAGAAAAATGGTACTTTTATATACATTTCCAACGGTGGTCGGCTGACCACCATTGGAAAAACCTAACTATTTTTCAACTACTGCTCCAAATTTACCTTTTTTTTCAGTCCAAATTTTGTTTGCTATTGGTTCAATGTTCATGAATGAGTGCAGGCCAGCTAGACTGGTTCCCTTACCTTACAATTTTCTGGCATTTGTGATCCATTTCATTTTAGTGGAGTCAGGGAGCCAGACTACTTGAACATTTTTGTTAAAATTCTTGGTTTTTCCAGCATTTTCGAACACAAACCTTCAATATGTCAGTGTAACAATATTTGATCTATTATACCATGGAGGAATAAGTTCCTCCATGATTATACTAACCCCCCAAATAGTTTATTTCTGAAAATTACAGCAAAAGCCAATGATAAACATTTTAATGTACATGTATACATGTGACAAATGGAATGCCTGATGGAAACTTCAAGCATCTTAAGATATGTTATAATTCAGGCCCATAAACAGGCATGCAACTGAAAATTTAGAAAAAAACGAGGAAATTCCAAACCACACGCAACTTTGTACAGTACATGTATCCGTAATGGCATTCATGAGACAAATGAGCTAGATGCGTGCATGAGGAATCGTGACAAATGGCGGATCCGTGCCAGGGCTCGGCTCTGGCCAACTTAGTGAAAAAACGAGGAAATCAGCGGATCCGAGGAAAAGTTGCATGCCTGCTGCTGCATAAATAATATATGTTGAATATTTGTAACACTAAGGCACGGTTATGGATAGAACCCAGAGGGTTCTCATTATTTAAAGAAATACAGAAATGATTTAGAAATTTGCTTTCTGTGTCAACCTACCTTGTCCTTGGGCCCTTTAATTTCCAGGTATCCCTCATAGTGTAAGACGGGTTCCCCAAGGCCAGGTAAATCAGGTGGTTTCTCTACTCCACTCATGATGAACTCAGAAGCTGGTTATTACAAACTGGACATAAGATTTGGCTGCTAGCGTTGTGGCGTCTTGTCCGTTCCAAGTTTTAGCCTGAAGCATCCAAGAGAGCTGTGCAATCTGAAAATGGAATAAGATTCAAACAAATTATGGAGTGGCTTTTAAACTTAGTTAACATGCACACCAGTCAAACATTCTATAACTGATAAAACTTCCAACTGAACAGACACAACTGAAATGGAGTCTAAAAGAAACTTCAGATCAACTCAATTACCAATGATGTACGTATGTTAACCTTTAGGGGAAGAATTCCATACATGGACATCACTAATTTTTCACTGCAGTGACCCATCAGCCATGTCCTAAAATGACAAATTTAGCAGCGAAAATATTGAAGCATTTACTGAGAACACACTTGGAATTGTTCAGACCAGTCTCATAGGGTTTTTGCAGGATGTCAAGTGATGTCCAGGTACGGAACTCTTTCAATTTTTGTTTTCCTTTCATCCCTTTATACATTACAACCATACATGTAGTCCACGCTTCAGCCCTCGTTTTAAAAGAAGTTATTGTTGTAAAGTGTCCATCTCAAGGACACTCACACATTAACCAAACAACCTATGCCTAGATTCTGGCCTACATGTAGTGTAGAGACCACAATGATAATGGCATTAATGCTGTGATAATGCACCTAGCTTAGTCATGAGAACATTAACCCTAACTCCCTAGCATGATTTACTAGGAACCATACCCATCCTGGCATATTCCAACACCAAATGGGAAACTGCACACACACATTTCCGACTTTGTTTCAGGAGGTGTGCTCAACCCAATGTAATAGACTGTCAGTTTAGGGGTACTGTACCCATCCAAACAGATTCCAACAAAACATGCCGTTAGGATTTGATGGTTTGAGTTCTTTTAGGGTTAATGTAGTGAGCTCAGCCTGCATGCCTAAACCCAGACTGGGGCCTTGAGTGCTGAGAAACATGCAAAACAACATCAGGCCAACTTTACTCATTCTTCGGCTGAATTCTCAAAACTTTTCACGAGGCAAATACAAGGTCCTCAGTATTTCACCAACCAAGTTTGAAGTCTCAATTCAATTTGTAACTTAGGAGACTTTCTTTCAATACATTTATTTTGGACTAGCCTAAACCAAGGTCCTTACTTTATCTTACTTTTCTGGATTTCTGTACATAATTTACATGCTGTGTGCGATAAAGAAGATTTGTGTAAATTTCAGAGAAATCTGTGCTTGCAATGACATCTGAAAATTAGATAGACGTATTTTTGAAACCCCCATTCAGAGAAAATTTGGAAAATCATGTTGTTATAAATGTTAAAATGAGTGATACTGAAATGGTAGAATCCAAGACTAAGTTATTCAAACTTTGATAACTAATAAACCGTATCCTTTTTCCCGCCTGCCTCCTTCTGTTAGTTATATTTGCAATATTTACATTTTGTCTTTTTATTTGTCTCCAGCAAAACGGTAAGTTCAAAATCTGGTTCAAAGGGTGACAGCTAATTTGGACGCAAACATTTCAGCAAAAGAAGTAAAAAAACTGAAGAATCAACCTGCCATCTTGGAAAATCTGCCAAATTCAGGGTTTTTTTAATCATTCATTCGCATCAATATTACAGTACATCACCCCCAATTCCATCTTATGAATCATTCATTTGCAATATATTTGTCTCCAACAAAATGGTAGGCCTATGCAAACTTTCAAAATCTGGCACAATTGGCAATGTTTGGACATAAATTTATCATGAAAAAGAGTTGAGAAAATAAAAGAATCTTTCTGTCATCTTGGTTACTCCACCATCTTGGGGGGTACCCCTAGAACTATGGGTATTACTATTATGAGTAATATCCATAGTTCTAGGGGTACTTGGAGGGAAAGGGCCTCCTTCTTCCTTTTTCTTCAAAAAGCCCAGGCGGCCGCGGACAAGAAGCTGTTTGTCCGTCTGTCTGTCTGTCTGTCTGTTCTTGCTTTTGTCTGAGTCCCACCCGAGTTATTTTTTTAGTATACAGTGTTTTTAAAATTCTTTAAAAATTATAAAAAGTTACTCATTTTCTAAGCGCAAAATAAATGTCTACTGAGTAATTGAATTGAATGTATGCAATGCGTGCACGTGCATGCGCTATGCATGCACCGTGTACACACGTACACATGCACAAAACATAAATTCAAAACATGTCGAACATGTGTCGAATACTCCAAATACTCACCAAAACTCACTGAAAATCTCAGCTCAAAGCACCTGACAATCCTCGCATGATGTAATATAACAATCAGTATCCTTTCGTAGAGACCGCAAAGTGTGTATAAAATCCAGAAAAGTCAGAATTTTGAAGGATTTGCGTGTAGAAATGCCACACCTGATCTCCCTGACGTTCCGCAAATGTGCAAATTATCTGCTGCGAGCTGCAGCGCTAGCGCAAGGCAAGGGATCGTATAGCGCACACAGCTAGCCAGCCGCACGTACCTAACCACTACCCGGAAGTTGAGCTCAAATAAGACTGTACCAAAGTTTTATAGGGGTAAATGCTTCGCAGGTCCCTTATTTTTGTTCAGACTTATCATACATAAATTCATAATAATAATAACTATATCATTTTCGTGATAAAAGCAAACAATTTCAAATATTAGTTTCTTCATATTCAGCTTTTGTCGTCTTTAATATAATTTTTTTCGTAAAATTCAAAAGAAAAAGTGAACTAGTCCTCCCTTCGAATCGAAAGGAATCGGCCACATTTCAATAGACTGGTTTACATACAAAGCATCGAAAACCCCCAATATTTGTCAGAGCGTATTGCGAAATAAATAGAAAAAAGTCCAGCAGATCAACAATTTTGTATGTGTTTGGTTGAAATTAATTTACTGCAAAATGAATTAAACGATCACCTAAAAACTGAAAATTCATAAATATAATGTGCATTCATGACTATCCTCTAGTTTTGTTTTATGTCATTTTTTTAAACGAAGTCTTTCTTAAACTTTACCCTTTCCTCAAAATTCATATATAATATTAGTTTATTTCAAGAAAACGTCTCTTTTTTGGCTTATTGCCTCCGCCAATTTAAAGAGGTTATGTTTTTATCGGATTTTGTTGGTTGGTTGGTTGGTTGGTTTGTCTCAAAAAGTTATAGACGGATATGATTTGGAAGTGATCCGGATCTGGGTTAGTCTATCATGTAATCATGGATTCTACCTCCATGATGTAATAGACCACGGCGAACAGGAGATGGCTCCGTGGATAACGGGTGATACTCAGACTAGATCTGGGTCTGGATCCAGGATTTTTTTTAAAAAGTATTCTTCACAATTTATGCGAGTATTTCTTTTGCGTGTACTGACAATATGGCGGGGAATTGTTTAGCCTTGGCGGAGGTTTGCGCTCTCTGAGTGCTTTCTAGTTTGCTTTTTGTTTAATCTCCCTTCAGTTAAAGCTGGAGAGACTGATACACGTTTAGGTTGTAGCTCGCGGGAAGTCCCCCCATTTTACCCGCGGTTCCAATGTAAACAATGGCTCATGGCCATGTTTGCGGGTCTAGCTAGCTGTTGTCATGTTGCATTGTTCATCGCATGGAGCGTCCGGGAAAGATGGCTCACCGATATTTATCTCTGTTCGCTACACAGTTTTTATTCAGTTTAAAATTCACAATATTTGTGGAATTTACGGGAATAATTTTTATAGTAAAGGATGGGCATATGTTGCCAACCCGCAAAAGCCTTAAATATTGTCACGGTGGTAATCTAGCTAAAGGAAATTTATTGTGAACACCAACTTCCAAAAAGCAATTGCAAAATTGAGGTTTCTTACAAACGTACATGGCTGTCATGCTCCCACACCTTGTTTTTCATTCAGAAAACCTTTTAAGGAAAGTCACTCTTTTTAAAAGGTTAATATTCACAATACCAATACAAGAACAATTGACACTTGCAGTTTGAATGCTCGTTTGTAACATTATCAATGTTACTATTTATTAATTCATTCGTGGAAAATTAAACAGTGAGACACTTGGGACAGATAAAAGTTCTTACAGTGCATACAGTTTGGCAATGCTTGTTTGCGTGTAACTACGCCATGTGGGTACCAGTGGAAAAAAAAAATTGGTTCAATTTCTTTAAAATCCAATTCAAAGTTCTAAAACAGATGTCACTTTTACGAAGCAATTGAATAAATAATAATTAATAACATAACAAATAATGACATCATTTTAACGAAATGCAACATGAGTCTAAAAATTAAGGGCCTGATTTTAAGGAATGTTTGTACTCATCGCCATGGTAACATGTCATTCATTATACTTACTAATCATCGTCCCATTTATCCACACTTTTACGTAGTTGTCTGCACAAAGTCAGTTAAATTTAAATTTAAAATTCATTTGATTGTTTGAGATTAAGATCATCAAATACACATCGCTTTAGATGAGACAGACAAACTTCGTGTTGATCAAACAAAGATTCCACACAAACTTTGGACCCAACATTTTTTTTATCACCAAAAGGGACATGAGGTCAATGATACCAAACTTTGGCTGATTTCTCTCAAATTGTTTGTACTTATGCATATATTCTGGAAGGCGACAAACTTTTCCAATAAGGCTTTTAAAAAATTCCATTTCTGCCACATTTCCACCACGCACTGAACTAACAGTCTAGAATTGCCTAATTTGGGGCCAGTTTGGGTGGCTGTCGACTTGGGTCAAGCTACTGCACTTGAAAGCGGGAATCGTTTGAAGAAACTATGATTTGGTTGGCTCTTATACACTTTTCAAGATTAGAATATTATAACATAGACACTTTTGTAATGCCAGAGTGATCTCGAGTTGGGATTCTGAAATTGGGAACAGGCAGTCCGAGGCTGAAGCCACGGTTTCAGAAATGGACTTGTACAAACCCAAAGACAAGTTGGCATGAAGGTCTATTTACATGTTATTAAGAATCAAATGAAGTATTTGATTTCTGAGGGTTGGGTAGCTTCCAAGGTTATGGGCAAACCAACATCAACAAGCAAGGTTTGAACCAAAACAAAATGACTTGCACGCATTTGAAATGCGAAACTTATTGTGAAGCTATGAAAGATGCTTTCTGAAGCAAGGGTTTCGAACAATGTCAGCCCTGTGTGTCATGACTTGCAATAGATCTGACATAGAGGGCGCTATTCATGGCTAGTGGTCAGAGGAATGCTTTGAAACTTTCATTAGTGTTGGTCACATCTGTATCTCAAAATATATAGCTGTTACATGTGCTTGACTCTTAATCTGAAACAACAGTGTGAACAACAGAGCGGCGCCCTCTTTTGTTTGATGATGGAGTCAAAACAAAGTTATGCAATGCACAAACATGACTCCTACTTCAAATCCAATAATGCCCAGAAATTTCACAGCAAAATCCTTAGTTACACATAGTGCGACACAGATGTACTATAAAACGTAATAGTCTGAGGGGCTTGCCCATTAAATGGTATAAATACACATAATTCAATTGCGGGTTTCACACCTTCACAAAATCACTGAAAAACAAGTGTCACAAGAAATTTCAATTTAAAAAAAGCTCAATTAACTATTGCCTTGCAGTTTTTATAGCTTACGAAAGAAAACAAAAGACAGATTGAAGATTGCTGTATGTGAATCTATGCTCAATATACTTATTTTATACATAGCAGCCACTTGTTAGCAAGTTGAGTGACATATATTCATGATATGGTCCTGCTTCACACAGCACCCATATATTATTAACAATAACACTTTGTTCCATAGTTTTTTTAATCTCTTATACAATAATATAATCATATATGCATGATGTTAGTTGATACATTGTACATTATATTTAAGCAGTACCTTTGTACACAGTCATAAACTTTGACCAAATAGTTTGGAACGTTTGACACTATAAGCCAGCATTTTGGGACCCTGTTTGACTTAGAATTATAAACAAAAAATGCATAAACACGATTGTAGGTGTCGTTAAGGGAAGTGATATGAAGACGGTTGGCAATTTGATCTGTTCTTTGATTTTTCCCTTTTTTAGGGGGGGGGGGAGCGAGCGAAGAGAAAAAAATTAACAATTTGAGAAGCAGATTTAAATGTTATTGAAATTTTTATAGAATTTGTTAGAAAGGACAGGATTTTAGGAGGCGGTCTCCAAGAAAAAAAGAAGAAACTTTCAGGGAAAAATTTCGAAATTCGAAAAATGCCTTGAAAAAAGCCTCTGATAATTTAAAATAACTTTTCGATTAATCTCCTTTTTAAAAAATTGACAAAAGTTTTATGGGCAGGGCCGGCAGGCTTAAATAGAGACTGCAGAATTCTTTCAAAATATTTCCTGTCACATGGGTTTACTAGGGGTCGAGGGTGAAATAGACAACTAGGGTTGAACATTCAGTTGTACTGCAAAGTTCCAATTTGGTCAAGTGTTAGTGGAACAGCATTTTATCGCTGGTGCTCAGTCTCACTTTTATATTTTGGCAACAAGTTTGCCATCGTAAGTGCGAAGACAATAGATTGATCCATGAAATCCCGCCCAGCCAGGTATTGACCAATCACAGCCATGATTAACATCCGACATGTGTGAACACAAGTCTGATGTGCGTATGACGCGCGCGGCACGAACACGCAGCGTGACATTGGACAGGCACACGTGTTGTTGCCAACGTGCCCTGTGGGCGGGGCCTAGTAGTAGATCAGCCTATGAAAGTAATTTACAATACAGTCGTGCTGCCAGCGTAGACGCAAATCCTCCTTTACCTGTGTTGCGTTATTGAAATGTTGACACCCATTTTTTTTTTTAAGACGCTGTAAAATAGTCTTTCTTTTGTCTAGATGACAAGGCAGTTTTGACATATTTCTGGCACATGAACCAAAGTGTAAACTTTTAATTTACGGGGCTGACATGAAGCAGGATGTCGACCCCAAATATGAAGCAGTCTGATGGAGGAAAACGCTCAGTGGTGCATTGTATTATGAATCTCTGCAATTAGACCTGAAGTTATTACAATATAGTAAATACATCTGTTGTCTTTCTGTTTTTAATTAATACTGTACATTGAGTACCTTCGTCGTTATTTGTCGAAACCAGATATATTCCTTCCAATCTTTCTTTCTTTTCACTGGAGGCCATGTCTGCTTACTGCTGGATGCAATACACTTGAAACATAATGACGTCACGTTGTGTTTACGGGAACGCTTTCTTACGGGAGATTGTAGGTTTTCCTCCCACCTGGCTCCCACAGAAAAGCGCACATGTAAACAAAGACTGGCATCATTACATTACCAACCCCCCCCCCCCCCCCATCAAAAATGTGTTCACACTAAAAAAAATGGCATAAGAAATTATTTCTTTCAACGTTAAGATTTTTTTTCATTTCTGATAGAAGTAAAATTGAAATTGAATATCATATACATTCATAACTCAGATTCTGACGCATTACAAGAAATTGTTTAAACGTTCAATTAATTTGAAAGTAATTTTTTTTTTAAATTCAATTTACATGGTCAAGAAAGGAGAAATTCAAGATTTTTTTTTGATTTTTGCTCATCTTAGCATTCTAATACTGTGAAGGAAAAATTAATTTAAGAAAAATGATTTCATTACAAAAATGAAAGAAAAAAATATTTTTTGGAAGACATGAAACTTTTTTTATATATATATAAATATTTTTCACTTTTTCTGTTTTTAGTAATATACATTTTGTCTTTTCCTCTTTTTTTCTTATTTTTTTTTTAATAAATATGTTAGCTTCTTGCATTTCTGTTGCAGTTTCAAAACAAAAACCTCAAATGAGGGTCCAATTATCAAAAGAAAAAAAAAACACCCTTTTGAGAAACCATGAAATTTTGATTCCAAAATATCCATGATCAAAACAAAACAAAAAAGTTGATGACATTAATAAACTCGTAAAAGAGCAAGAAACAAAAAGTTTTTATTTTTTTTTAATTTTTCATCAAAACTTTACTTAATGATACTCGGAAAAAAAGAATACAAATTTGATTGCGAAATTTGCAAAAAAATGAATCATTACTACCCCACCCAAAAAAACACCCAAGTTAAAAAAAACACAGACATGGCCTCCAGATAATATCACACTGCACAAACCAACATAGCAAAATGCATCTAAGGGCCCCTCTCCATTCATAATCAGGACGAGTTCCGGCCAAGTTGCGGGTAGATTCATTCACTTTGTCCGGAAGAAGATCTGCATTTGTCTCGGACATGTTTTGGGAAATTGTCATCAGCAACTGCTTGACTCGCCAGTACTGATGACGTCATTGCGGGAAGATTGCACGGAAGTTGGTCAGAATCCCGCAACGTCTACAATATCCGCAAACTTGCACGGAACTCGTCCCGGATGTGAATTGAGACGGGCCGTTACAGGCACAACAACTAACGTTGACAATTTTGTTTGGAAGCCAAACATTTCAACTTCATTTAAGTGGCACATCAAGTGATTGGGAGTGGGGGTTGGGAGCACTTAATCTTTTTTGCATGATCTTATCCTTTTTAATTTAATAATAGGCATTTTAAAATCATTGTTTGTATCCAGGCACAAATTCATCCTAACTTTTCACTATGAATCTGTCACAGTTTGCAAAAACGTCCAACACAGTGCTGTACCCAATGGCACATGTTTTTCTCAAACAAGATTAAGGACATTATGTGTGTGGCAATGGCTTGGATTTTCAGTGGCGAGTCCATCAAACTCGTGCCAAAACCGGTGTTCAAATATGGACATATTTAAAGTGCGTAGAGTTTCTGCTGTACTTGAACTTTCAACGGATATCAAGTCTCCTTGAAGTAACATAGGCTGGCCTCTACCTTCCTCAATCCTACAAATTCCAACGAAAATTTTTTGGTGGATTTTAAAGGGTCAAGGAGGTTAAGAAGCTCTACACACTTCGCCCCTCATTCCCCAAAATCAAGATGTACCACTTTTTTTTCTGAAAATACCTTCTTCAGAAAATACCCCCCTTTCTGGAATACCTCCTTGTGCAAGAATGTCAGTTGTGAGATTGGAACGGAATTCTGGTTTCAAACGGTTTCTCTACGTTGTCGTGACTCGTTGTCTGGTGTTGTCGTAGGCTGCGATCAGTCCTTTGATGTGACCTAGCTTGTCGTGGAGTTCCCTCCAGCGAGACTCTTTCTTCTGATAGATGGAATCCTACAAGAGATGAATGGAAGATGAATGCATATAATGAGATGTTTTGGATTTCTAAAAAGATTGAAAAGATTTCCAGTTCGCCAAAGAATGCCAAAGCAGAGCAATTGGATCACCAGTCAGATGTCTCACGATGTCTGCAGGGCGCTAGCCATATTTAACAGATATCATTTAAGGCTGATTCACACTTCATGTGAATGCATTTAAAGGGACTATTTTGTCTAGTTTGCGCCCCTTTGGGCTCTAAAAATGCATTTCTCATGAAGAAAATTCTACCTTTAACCATGTTAACCAAAGGCCACATTTTCTGATCTGCTCTGTGAACACATTATGCAGAGAAAACAAACATTTTGTTAGGCAAATACAAATTACCAGCAGCCGATACCATGAAACAGTGCGTAACTTACCGTAATTTCCTGCGGATAAGACGCGTCTTATCTGACTTTCTAGACCACAAAAACATCGCTGCGCCTTATCTACAGGTGCGTGCGCTTATCTGTCGCTCGAGAGTTCAAGTGACGCGGTCTTTGTGTTAATTCTTTCAATGCCGCAATCAATAATATGTCAACCAAAAAGGCTCAACTCTCCAGACATTGTGACCGTATTTTCATTCCAACAATGCCCAACAATAAAACATGCATCAGCCTATTAAAACCACTACAATCCTTGATTCCAGTTGTTTTTCCACAATGCATTTCGATGCCCATGCCAGTGTCTTAATATCACAACTGAATCTCCAGTTCCTGTATGTGCCGACAAAAATATATGTCCTCAACCGACCTTCTTTTCCCAGTGCTTGCATGCCCTGATTCCCTGAGAGAACAAAATGAACTTTTAATCTACATTAAGAACATGCAGGTAGGGAGGGAGGGGTTTTTTTTTTTGAGGGGAATTTGGAGGAAAACGACAACGAAAAACGCAAAAAATAAAAATGAGAATCAAACCACACGTCACCAACAAAAAAAAAAAAAAACGTAATTTCTATCCCCAAAAAGTGTTCAAAATTACAAAACAGGTGCAATATAAGCTGAGAGAAGTCTGCTTTAGGTTGAAAAGGTAATTTTTTGAATGATAAATGATGAAGGTCGGTATCAATTTACATTGGTCTTTTCTTCATGGCTCTACATGTGACCAGCCAATGTGGTTACGGTTTAATTCATCCTCCCGATAGTGTAGTTGTAAAGGCAACACAATGGCCCTTTGTGTGGCGATGTACGACACCGGGTGACGGGTGTGTTCTTCTGTGTGCTGTCAAACATGATCAAACAGCGGTCGGCCCGGCGGTGCTTGGCGTCTGTTTTTTTTTTTTTTTTTTTGGGTGATTTTAGGGACCTGCGCCTTATCTGCCGCGCGCCTTATCCGCAGGAAATTACGGTACACCATGGGTAGGACTTACGCAACAAATATACGCCATAAATTTACAATTGATTTCACAAATTGCGACAATAGCTGCGCAATGTTTTAAATAATCTAAACATTGTGGAGAAGGATAAAAACAGCATTTTCAACATATGTTTGTGTATGGTTTTGTTCGGTCACGAAACAGTTATTGAATCCCCTCTACCTGCCTGTTTGAAAAAAGTTTTGCCCAACTTTCTATGGAATCGTGCGGCAACTCTAACAAATTCTGTCACGAGTAAAATAGCTATTTGTTTACCTCAAACACAAAGCTGTGAGTGTATTGCATCAACCTTGAAAAGTTGTTCAATGGCAGACTCCACGACAATCACCAGTTGCTAGTAAAATAGTTTATTTGCAGTCGCTACGCTACAACTTACGCCACCTAAAATAATTGCGCAAGTTGCGCCGTAGTTGTGCAAGTCCTGACTTTACGCACTATGAAACTTGCGTGTAATATGTCATAACTGAAATGTTGCGCAGTGTGAAATGTTGCCAAAGTTATGCAATAAAATGTGGCGCAAGAGGAGTCATGCCATTTCGTAAAGTATCGTGAAATCGGCTTCTGTTGAGGTTAAAACCCTTTTCTGTGGACCCACCTCTTGAATTTTGGTGTACTCATCAAGGACTTTCTGCTTGATCTGTCGGTACTCCTCGCTGTCCTCGGCCGCTCGGTGTAGCTCCTCTTTTAACTTGGTAAACTTGAGCGTGACGCTCTCGACGTAGGCATGCATCTTCTTGTATTCTATGTACTCCTTGTTGAATATTTCCCTGTAGCGCTGTTTCTGTTCGTGGGAGGTGATCGTTGTGAATTTGCTGTGGAGATACAAAGGGCAAAAAATGAATGAACGGAGAAACGATTTGGTCACAACAACCTCAGTTTATTCACACAGAACATCCTTTGCTGGGAAAAACATACAACTTGTATTAAGCATGACACGATACATGTTGTGTGCATTGAGATCAATTTCATTTTGGGGGAATGGCAACCCTCAACCCCCACCCCTCACCCCACTCCCAACCCAGTCTTAGGTCTGAAGATGGAACTAAGTAACAACTCACTTCAGATAATCTGGTCCGCTAGACGTCGACGACACATCACTAGGTGGCGACTGCTTCCCGACCACAGGCTTCGCTTTGGATTCCGTCACTGGTACCCGGCACTTGGTGTCCTTCTCCTCCTGCGGTTTACTAGTACGACTAGGTGCACTATAGTCTGGTGACTGTTTGGTGGTACTGCTGACATCGTACTTGGAAGGTGGGGAACATGACAATGACGTTGCGTCGGGTGTGGGGCTTAGCTTTTTAGTGTTGTGGGCGATTCGGGTCTTTTTCGGCTGCTTGTAATCTACGACGTCTGGCAAGAGTGGTCTCTTATGCTGTAAACAAAGAAAATCAAACTTATTTAACTTCCGATTAATTAACTTCTATGTTTTCTGATTAAGCACGAAGTGTCAAATCTGAGGCATGTTTCACTTCAGAAAATAACAGCAACAAATCTTTCAGAACCAAACTCAAAATGGATTGCAGTCAATGACCTATCAAAAATTTTACACAATATTTTTTTTTTTTCTAGCCAACTACTTGCAAGAATATTAAAAGCCTGAGAAGGTTTGAAGACTTTGGAGCCTAAGATCTGAAAAATTAATTTTTGTTAAAACTAACTTAGATTATTAAAGGGTCCATGTGACGAATTTACACAGAAGCATATTGATAGCAAATATCCATTACTCTAAAACTTTTAAAAATCATAAGACATCCCTTTTTTGGTAAAAGCTTTTGCAAAGTGCACTTTTTAAACATTTAATATGGTTCATGCTTTTTTACTTTTGACGGCACTGTCACTTCAGGAACACACTCTGCAGATTAGGGTTTTTCTCTTCAAATTAAAACCCAAATTTGTGCTTATTGAGAATATTTATGCATAAAGTTTTGTCATTGTCTTCATTTCATGTACCGAAACAACAAATGAATTACTGAAAGCAGAGCAGAAACCAAAGAAAACCCCTAAAATATTGGTGACTTTTTATGCAGAAGCAGATGTGACACTGAAGGTTGCAGGCCAGTAAATCGGTCCAAAATCGCCTACGCCGGCCAAATCACGATTTGCATGCCCTCAAATTCTTCATTATTTGAGCACATTGTGGGCCATGAACTTGAGGGTTTGTAAACAATATGGGTGGAAGCCTTGCACAGGACTATGAGCTTGTAGTTCTGTGCAATTTGGATGAAATTGGAACCCTAAAAATGCTCTATTTTGGGCCTCGGTATCATTTTAAGGGGTGATCATCTAAGTCATCAGTTGACCCCCCGAAAATTAAAAAGAAAATGAAAGATGATGAAATTAGCTTTAATTTGATGTGTGTCTCAAATACCTTGGAGAGTTGTGATTATTTTTCCTTATCATTGGGGTCTATGGCACTTTATTTACTGGTCTGCAACCTGAAGTTTCTGTCTAATAAATGACATCACGGTTTTGCTCATGAATATGGAAATCTGCATTAGCATAAAGAAGAAAAAAGGCACCAATATGCCCTGGAAATGTCAACATGAAGATTAAAAATTAAGTTAAATGGCACACACAGGTGCATTTCAAGGACTGCATTTAGAAAAATTCCATTACACCAGCCCTTGAAATAGTCCAACACAAACGATTACAGCTTCATCTTACCGATATTCTGGCTTTGAATTTATCAGCGGCAGTCCGTACAGGGTCAGGCTTGGCGACCGGTCTGGTCTGGGGGACATCTTTGGATGGCATTCTTGTCACCGTCCTTACAAACGCTTGCTTCAACGAAGATGACGATGACGAGGATGACGATGACGATGATGACAATGACGATGACAATGACACGGATGGAGTGGAATTTACAGAGGAGGAATGTTCTTTCTGGTTTAAACTTCTTAGATTCCTGAGGGGAAAAAAAGAGGGAAAAATAAGTATATAAATGTATACATATAAACCAAGGAAAACTGACTAGGTACATTGTAATAATTTTTCAAAGTTGAACAAAGAAATTGACTGGAGCGCCTGGTCAGGTTTGAACCTGGGACCTACGGATTGCTGCTCCGGTGCTCTACCAACTGAGATGTGTCAAACACTTGCCATATTTGTCTTAATTGAGAGGGCTAGTAGAGGAGTTTGATGATGACATAACTTTGTTAATTAACCCTCCCTCCCAAGCTGGCAATTTCAACAATGCCAGACCAGCAGTCAAAACAAATCAAGAGACTGTTTTTAACAGCTGAGTGCTCCCTGCCTTCATAAAGCAGGATTGACTGGCTGTGATTGTTATGAAACCTGATACAGCTATGCTTTGACTGTAGGAGATTGATAAGCCAGCTGTGCCTACCAGTCACCTGCTTTTGTCTGTTGATGGAATTTGACTGTCACAGTGCCTACAAGAAATATGATCTGACTGTTGGTGACTAGCCTGTGTAAAAGGCACGGCAGGGGAACAGGATTGAATTTATGACTGTCTGTGACAAAAGGAGTGTTACTGACGAAAGAGTGCCTTTGAAGTAGCTTTATATCTCAAAAGCTTTCCTTTGGGAACAAGGCACATTGCTAAGAAAAAGTAACATATTCTAATTTCCAACAGGTCATTCTTATAGTCACACATATCAGAATTTCTGATACAGCCCTTGGCATTTTCAGATACTACCAAGTTGAAACCTTGTTGCCTCTGACTTGAAAGTGCTGTAATCTCACGAGAACAATTTAAACATTCCGTATTTTAAGATACTTCCTTATCATTGTAATCAAATACAATAAAAACCGAGAATGGCAGTTTGGAAAAATATGTGACCGAATGATCCAAACCAAAAGTTGCTCTTTTGCAAGGAAGCAGTTTCAAATCCTGGTACAGCTCTGCAGAGATATTTCTTAAAGTTTGACTTACTTTCTTAATAACTGTCTATCTACATCACTATACAATGGCCAATCCTCTTGGACTTCGCTGTACAAATGCTTGTTCAATATGTAGGCGTTCTCCCGCGATAACGTCGCAACCTGAAACAGACAAAACGCAAAGATGAAAGTCAGAATTACCAATAAATAAAGAATAATTTAATGAAATGGAGCAATGCAGTTTGAACGCAGCATAACACAGCTGTAGCGCTCATACATAAATTCACAATCAAATTCATCAAATAATATTCAGTTGCAGGATGGTTTTGCCATATACAATGATGAAGCGCCTTGAGCACCAATACTGGTGAATATGTGCGCTTTATAAATACACATTATTATTATTATTAAAGGCATAAATGTGTGATTGGGAGGTATTAAACACTCTGTTTCAGACCGATTGGAGTCTGGGTGCTGATGATTACCCGAGGCGATCAGCATCCAGACTCCAACCGGTCTTAAACAGAGTGTTTAATGCCGATCAAGCACATTTTATTCCTATTCATAAATATCTTTTCGGTAAAAAAAATTCTAAACTTTTCGGTCCAAAAGTCAACACAAGTCAAAAATTATAAATTTTCAACGATTTCGATCAACAAAACACCCTTCTAGCCATACAATGGTAAGGCCCTCTGGTAAACATTAACAACTCCTTATATGGAGATTGACCCGCGTGTCGCGCGTACTGTGTGATGTGGCACACAATGCAGATGTACCAGTGAAGTGTGAATTTAGGACTATGAAATACTGACTCACTGGTAGTATTGCGCATGCCTACGTGAGGATTGTGAACATTCAACCAATAAAACGGTGCTGGCACTGGATTTCATAGGAGTCAAAATTTCATGTGACACTGGAAAAGTGTTTGAGACCAGCCAGCCATGTCTTTATCAACTGTTTAAAACTGGCCATGTGACGGGCTCTGGACCAATAGCAATGGGTAAACTGTGTTAGGTACATATGAATACATATTTATAACTCAATTATATCTCCGAGTACTATTCCGGAGCCATTTTCCTTGTGTGTTTTCCACTACACTATGTCTGACTTCAGCACCAAGACTGTGGGATTTGTACCCATCTTCACAGAAATGTTCTTGTTCTTGTACTCAAACTGTAACCGATACGTTAACTGTAAGCAGTGCTGCAGCTGGATATGATCGGCACTACTGCAACGTATTACAGTAATAAGCCATTTGCTAGTGACCTATACCCTTTGGGATTTAAATCTGAAAAACATGTGGTACACTGACTTGCTTAGAATGCTTAGTACATTTTAACTGTGAATTCTCCAGACCAAAGACATTGTTGCTAATCACATGATTCGGGGCAAACTCTTGCATAGTTACGTAAGAGACACTCAGCAGTCGGCACCAATACATTGTTCACAATGGGTGAGAATGGCACAAAGACACCAGACCATGCCGGAGCTGGGGGTTGCTGGCATAAGACTTGCCCCGAATCACGTGATATAGTAACAGTGTCTTCGATTTTGAGAATGCAAAGTTAAAACGTGCAAAGCATTTCATTAAGTCAGCGTTCCAGATTTTATTCAAATTTAACTTGCAAATGGCTTATTGTAGGGGGATTCCGAAGGATCGAGGCAGTGGTCACCCCTCCACTGAACATATTCAAGAAATGATTTCAGAGGATTGAAGCTGTATCCAATTCTTACATGGTGGCAGCTGGAGGATTTTGCAAGATTGAGGATGGTTTCTAGCCTAACAGGGCCTGTGGGTTAGGTTTAATCTAAGATACTGCAGCATATTCTCTCTAGGATGGTTGGCTCACCTGTGATAGGATGTTGCTGAGTTGGTTCTTGTCCTTCATTGCAATGCCGTCCTTCTGTAGTCTTAGGATCAATTCTGGCTTCTTGTAAGGTCTTAATGCGAGGAGATGGATCACACGGTCCCTGCAATCAACAAGAGACAATAAGGAAATTTCATACAAAAGTGGACACGGCTGAAAAGTGGAAAATTTATATCTTCAGAACTACAAATACCACAACCTCAAATGAGGTATCAAATGAAAAGGGACAACATGGCGTTTTATTTGAGTGGTGTGCCAGTGAGTTTGTTTCTGCATTCAATAGGGGACGTTGAACAATAGAGGTCAAAAGGGTCCCCCATTCCCGAAGGTCCCCAATTTGGAATCATGTACAAAACATATGGGAGGTCTTCCTAATAAGTTGAAGTACAAACAAAAGTAAGGAAAATAGGGGGTCCTCGATTGCAGGCAAATACACACTTACGTGAGTTGTTGTGCAGTAAAATGTATGTTTTGTAAAAAAAAAAGGTGGGATTTTTCGGCTAAAATTATGGATTTCAGGTAGTCATGTGGGCATCTTGTTTTCACATGCGAAATTCATTAAGGCAGGTGTTATTGTGAGTTTCTGTTTTTAAGGCAGAGAGAAGGGTTCTTATTTCACAAAAACAACACACAGTGCCTTCATAGATTTTTCTTTTATTTATATTTCTGTAAGCCTTTAACCCCATTGAGCCCATAGAGTTTCCTGCATGTACTAAGACTTAATTTCTACATGTCAATGGCTATGCTTAAGGCAAGAGTTAAGCAATAAAAGAAAGCCACAGCCATGGAAGAAATTCCCAACGGCTAAACTTACCTGTATGATCTATTGGGGGTGGCGGGTTTACTCGTCGGGGCCCCTTTCGCCGTGACCTGTGGTGTTCTGCTAGATGGAGCCAGGGTACCGTTACTCCTGCTTATTGCACTTGACGTGTGGCTTGGTTTACTGTGGCTGGGCTGACTAGAGCGTTGTACGTGGGCCGATTTAGTCTGGGTTGTCAGACCGGGCCGCTTGGTGATTCTGTTGACCTTACGGGTGGCTTTCACTTCTTTCTGGCTGACTTCTTTCGTGCTGTAAAAAAAAAAAATTCAAGTATAAACTATGGAATTCAAGGTTTTACAGTCACAGTTTTTACATTTTTATACGATGGAATATTGCATCAAGGAGAGGTATAAATTTCACTATTAGGTTTTGCCCTTCACTGACCAATAAACACTGTATACTCGGTGTGTTACCTCCCGAGTGAAACTTGGAAAAAATCACTCGGGTGGGACTCAAACCCATGACCTCCTGCTTTCTAGTGCAGACGTCTTACCACTCGACCACCGAGAGGTATAAGTTTGCCCTTCACCGATTAATTCCACACTCACTGTATACTTGGAGCTGACTAGTAAGCAGGAGGTCGTGGGTTCGAATCCCATCAGACTAAGATTGTGAACTTTTCTCGCAAAAAATCCTGACAGCACAGGGCGTACAGTGCATATAATTGCAGCTTGGTGAAGGGCAAAAGCAAACATGCCTTTAAAAGAGCTCTCATCTCCTAATATCTGACATAGCTTGCTTCTCATTTGGGTTTTTTTTTCAGCATTTTTGTAGGTGTTCTCTCATAATACGTACTGTGCTGGTTTATCCGTACATTTTCATGAATATCATTTTGTCCTGGTCCAGCTATCCGTGTGTACTTGTTCTTGTTTCTGTTCTGTGTTAGTCCATCCAAGGCAATCGCTACAAGCATATGGGCTTCTAGAGAGTGCCTCCATACCTATATATATATTCACCTCTTGTTTATTTACTAACTCATGTATTCTCTGCTTGTATTTCTCATTTGGTATGGAAATAACTGTGTTTGAATTGAATTGAACATTGAAATCAGAGTTCAACAATTAACTGTGATTATTTGTGGTAATCAAACAGAATTTGACGATACACTATGACCGTTGAGTTGATATAGACAAATCCAGGTACCTGGTCACCGTACACTCAGGAGGCCCCCTTCAATGGAGAAACCATTGTGCATGCTATTGTACAAAGCAACTGCCCCATGATGGATTATCTGTACAACAGCTAAGCACAATGCTTCTGCCATTGATGGGGGCGTCCGTAAAAGAAGCGATAGCATATGCGAATCAGTCTGTACCAGCTCGTTATTCTAGCAGGCACCAATTGGAGAAGAGACATCAGCTCACCACATGCACAGGGTTGAACTTATAAAGGGTATATCAGATTCGAACCAGCCAACCGATCCCGTTAGCTCGGTGGTCGAGTGGTAAGACATCTGCACTAGAAAGCAGGAGGTCATGGGTTCGAGTCCCACCCGAGTGATTTTTTTCCAACTTTCACTCGGAAGGTAACACACTGAGTATACAGTGTTTAAACGTCGGTGAAGGGCAAAACCTAATTTGATGGTGTTGTGTTCTCGGGCAAGACACTTTACTGCCATTGCTTCTCTCCACCCAGGAGGAAAAATGGGTACATATGAGGGTAGAGACCAGATTATATGGTGCTTGTGTTCTTGGGCAAGACACTTTACTACAATTGCCTCTCTCCACCCAGGAGTATAAATGGGTACCTGTGAAGGTAGAGACCAGATTGCGCTGATCTCGAGCTGCTGCAGAAAAATGGTCTTACGACCTGATGAACAGGGATAACAACCTGACAACTATAAAGCGTTTTGAGACTTTTGGTATAAACATCTAAATAAGCACCGCATTATTATTATTATTATTATTACGATTATTATCTTTATACCTGATTTTCTTCATTTCTTCATCGGCAAGTTTCATTTTCTCCTGAGTGGTTTGGTAGACATCGTCGGTGGCTGAGACAATCACCTTGGTCTTGATCTGGCTGATGGAGTCCAGATGAGGTTCCCCCTTACTGCAAACATTAAAAAAGAAAATGCAAAAGGAAAAGATTGAAAAAGCTTCTCTGAGTACGTTTATCATCAAAGTTGAAATGGGCAGGGGCAATAGATTAACCCATTTTGTGGAAATTGTATAGCGACACTAGAACATAAAATTCATCCTAAAAATATTGGTAATTAAGATGCTTTCTCTATTTCTAGTGTCACAAGATCACGGAAGTAAAGAAAGAGTGTGTCATGGGAACAAAAAATGTTTGCTGCACATACCCAACTTGTTAGAACAGAAAGCAGGAGTTGTCTATAATTTCTACTTCTTTCAAAACCACAAAATTGACAAAAATTATCTGTGCAAAGTCGATAAGTTGAGCAATATTACATGGCAAGCATAAGCCAGCTTTTTTAAATATTATTGACTTTAGAAATTATGTTTGCATAGAAAAAAATCATTCTGGGATTCCCAGTACGTATGATTCTTGATTGTGTTTCATTGTCGATAGGGAATACAATTTTATTCCAATTAGTACCTTATTAAAATTCTATTATAGATAACAGCACAGATGAACAAATGCAGCTGACTTTTTTAACGACATGAATTTCTGAACATGTACCCAGCTGTTGCATTGTTTGCACGGATATTTGTTTTATTCTTTTTTTTCTTTTGATTTGTCATGATATTATTCGTTCCAGGTTTTTATTTGACAATGTAAGAAATTATATCAAATGTTAAAATAGACCAAAATATTTAACTGGAAAGAATGTTTTTGAAGTAGATTTTAACATTCTGTTCACCAGGAATTGCCAAATGAAACCAAAAGTCTCAACTTGGAAATAAATTAGTTAAAGGTAATATACAACACTTGCAAACATCAAAAACAAAACTACCAAATTATTATGAAACACCTTACTTAAGTGAATAATAGTCTCAAGCATCCTGTGAAATCATGGCACCTGGTGTGCTGTCATTTTCAAGGAAAGTCATATTTTTGTATCAATTTCCAATGATGGTCGGCCGACCATCACTGGAAAAAAAAACAGACTTGTTTCAAATACTGCCCACAAATGACCAAATTTCGATTACACATCCCAGAACGGGCGCAAGCCAGCTAGTCTGGTTTCCTGACCTGATAATTCCCTGACATTTACAAATGGCTCCCTTTCTTCTGAAGTAGGGTGAGGGAACCAGACTACAAAAACAACATTTTTTGCTTGGTTTTTCCACCATCTATGAAACACAAAATGTTTGCTATAAGACACGAACCCCTAAAAATCCCCCCATTTCTGAAAAATACAGCAAGAACCAATGTTGGATATTACCTTTAAACATATTTACATACATGTATACAAATTAAACAAAAAAACCAAAGTCCACTCGATGCAAAGTACAGGTGATAAAACATGTGGTGCAGTGTAGAGTTATCAACAATGTGTTGAAATGTAATCCTCTGTCATAATAAAGTCCAATTTAAGATCTGGCGTGACAGTTGATTGCCTATTAGGGTGAACATGTATTTTCGGTGTAACTGGATACCGCATGTACCAGCATTGCAATGAAACTGAATGCTACAAAACCAGGGAACATTAAAAATATAGTACTGCAAATAGTTTTGCTGACGTTAGCATCGTTGATAGAAAATATCAATAGAAAGTCAAAATATGTAAAGACCACAAACAGTTCTGGCACAGTCTGGCACCCATGACGAAACTTCATGGCAGATTGAACAATTGATGACTACTGTGACGTGGGACAGTTGTTTTTTATTCCCACGGACACAATGCTGCTACATGTATGCATCATCAAGGGAGTAGAAAACACCATGTCTCACATCACAGCAGTCTACAATTGTTTCATTATATCGTGCCACTTAACAGCAAAAGATAGGCGTTGTGACTTCTACCGCAAAAAAATAAAGTAAATCACCACACTGTACGGTGTGGGAGATTCAATTTCACAGTGAAGATAACTTATGATAGGCAGCGCATGCGCCCTGCACATGCATCCTACACACTCGCACACTCCTCCAAAAACCTCCCATTGGAATTTGAAGGATTTGGGAGCATTTGGGATTATTCTCACCTAGTTGTTAACTGCTGGATGCATCAGGCTCCAGCGGGTGGGCTCTACCTTCCTCAATCCTACAAAATCCTTCAAAAACATTTTTTGGATTTTGAAGGATTTGGGATTATTCTCACCTGTTTTTGAATTGCTGGATGCATTCGTAACAGCGGGTGGGCTCTACCTTCCTCAATCCTACAAAAATCCTTCAAAAACATTCTGTTAGATTTTGAAGGATGTGGGATTATTCTCACCTGTTTTTGAATTGCTGGATGCATTCGTAGCTGCTTCCAGTAGGAACCGACAATGGTTGAACAGTAAACTTGAAGTCCTGGAATCCATCGCTGTCTCCTCCATCTCGGACCGGAAATGTTATTATCTTCGGAGAGAAGAAAAGTATGATAATCTACTTCTGATGACAATTCCAATAATTCCTAACAAGTGCCAGTGTCAACGTAAATGTTGCCAGAAGGGTGCAAAACATGTTTTAAAAGCAAAGATGATGAAAAATGTGTTCAGTTTTAGCAGGGAAAGGGGGAACCCACAGAATCAGTTAAAGACTGAAAACATAATAACGTACTTTAATTTATTCCATGAAGGTCCGTAATTCAAAATGTACTCAATTTGATTAAAGATATACATGTATTACAATATTTTATTAGCTGCTTCTGTGCACACAACGTACATTAAATACTTGTTTATGTAAAATTATTGTGTGGGGCACTACGGTGTTCGACTCTTAGGCCGTGGTACGCAGGTCCGAACCCCGGCGTAAAAAAGCGCCCTCTGCTGTTTGTGCACGGAGTCTATACAGTCCTAAATTCACCAAACTGAAACGCTATTTGAAACACCAACAATTATTTTTAAACAGATTGCACGGAGCAAAATGAAAGTTGGAAGGTGACAACTTTAGCATTTTTTGCACCAACTTTTCTTCAATTTTGATTTTTAATGTGAAAATGCAGGCAAGCAACTCAAAATATTTCTGCGAATGAAAGTTGTCAATAACCTAAGAGTGGGGTTAATTTGATAACGCAAATGGAGAAAAGCGAAAAAAAAACCTTGTAAATTCACACAGTTCACGAGTGCTGATCGTAATTAGGGATGAATTTTGGTTGCTGAGTCAGACGAATGCGTCATATCCCTTGTTATATTTCTACACTAGCTATCATGGCTATAGGCCTCAGGGAATAGAAGAAAAAAACTGCAGAAATCACAAGAGTTGCCATCCTTGAGAAACAATGGAGAAGCACTGAATCATGTGAAGGAATTTGAGACATGCACAAAATTCTGATGTTCAAAAATGGCTACCCACTTGCTGTGCGCATTTTAAATTGGAGGAGCTTGATAAACACCATGGGAAATTAAAGTTGGAATCTGGTTTTTGAGAGTCTGTTACGAGCCCCTTTTGCAAAAATGTTACTTAGTTTGTTAAAAAGTTATCCCCGTTTGCTATTTCCCAGGTTTGCAGCATTGACAATGTTGCTAGCTCGTGACTTTGTATGCGATCCCTGGCTACATGGCATACGGGTTTACGGCTTCTGACTACGGCCCTTGAACAAAGACTTTGACAAATTGGGGAAGAACCAACATAGTGCTGGATAGCTCAGTTGGTAGAGCACCGGAACGGCGATCCGGAGGTCGCAGGTTCAAACCCGCCCCAGTCAATTTCTGCATTCAACTTTCAACCAAATCACACTCAAAATATTTTTGAAAAAAATTATGAATGCTGGCTTTGGCCCGAGACAGAACAGCTATCAATGACAGCAAAATCGAGACAGCATCCAATTTTGTTTGGGACAAAGAAACACATGTGGTTGTAGGCAATGATGTTGTGTGAACCGTTTGTGGCAGTGATGATTAAACAGGCGTGCGACTGGGAAGTCACAGAAAAAGAGGAAATTCAAATCTTTCCAAGAATTTGTACAGTGTTTTTCGATTTGTAATGTCGCACATGGGAAGTAAAAAAAAAGAAGGAAATTGACTGTTCCGAGGAAAAGTTGCATGCCTGATTAAATCAGAAATCATCCTACGGTTGAGGAACGGACATCATAAAAGGAAACATAAACTTACCCCTTTCCTTCCTTTGAACAAAATGGAGGGAGTCTCCTTTGTGTAGCTCTGAAAGGAAAGAAAAATGAGAGGAAACAAGAAAAGTGTGTCTTCCAACACAAATGCCCCTCCACCCCAACCGTCCCATAACTTGACACCTCTGAATTAAAACTGGTTTCACAGGGTAGGTGTTGTGTAATTAAATGTGAAAGTGAACAACAAGAAGATCAGAAAAAAAGAAGAGAAGATGTACCACTTGAAAGCTACCTGACAAGTTTCATGACAATTCAATAGGCTTTTGGGGGGTCACTAGTAAGCCATCTTTAAAGTTTCCCATATTGACCTTGACCTTTGACTGGTAACCCCAAAATTCAATAGGCTTCTTGGCGTACCCTAGCAAAGCCACCTGTCAGTTTATGACACAACATCAAAGTCTTGTTGAGTTTATGTGATGACAAGCATTTCTTTTTGTTTAGCATTATTGACCTGACCATTGACTACAAAAAACCCAAATAATTCAATTTCTTTTCTTTCCCTAGCAATTTGAGTTATCGTGATGACAAGCATTTCTTTTGTTTACGTTATCATAATGCATTTTTTTTTTTTTTTATTGACCTTTGACTTGACTGCTAAGTAACCCCCATATTCATCTTGGGCGCTTCTGCCCGTACCCCAGCAAGCAACCTGTCAAGTTTTATGACAATCTTCCAAGTCTTCCTTGAGTTATCGTGATGACAAGCATTTTTGTTTTAGCCATATTTGACCTTTTGACCTGTACCCCCAAATCCAAAGGCTTTGGGAACCCACTAACCTACTACCTGCTAAGTTTCAAGTTCATCCATCATCATCATCGTTTATCTTCTTGATGATGATGAAAGCATTTTCTTTTTGTTTAGCCATATTGACCTTGACCTTTGTACAGTGCCCTCAAAAAAAGGCTTCTTGGGAAATCTTGAGCTATCGTGATGAAAGCAAAAGTGTGACATACACACACACACACACACACACACACACGCACCCACACACCCACCCACACACCCACACACACACGGAAGGACACGACAGAAACAGTATGCCCTTCGGCTTCGCCGGGGCATAAAAAATCAACGATGATTTTTTTTTATTAGTTGCCTGGGACATGAACTTCATCACATCAACCTACAGAAACAACAATACTTGCCCATAACACGTACTTCACAATCATACTAAAGGTACTCACCAATTGGGGGAAAAAAGCCAAGTTATAAATTCTTGACTAGTAGATCAAAACAATGGTGGATTTAACAAAAAGAAACAATACAACAGCCTTTCAATTACTCACATTATAAGTTACTGATCAAGCCTATCTAGCGTGTTTTGTGATATAAATATATGGGTTATTATGATTCAGAGCAATGCTCCCTTTTCAAAGTAAGATAAATTGACTGCAACACAATCTGTACAATAATATGTATTTCTTTAAATAGACAATCTTCCTTAGTCAGATTTGCATGCACAATGTTTAAACATTTTCTAATATTAGTATTTAATGTCATATTTTTATTTTATACAGACACGGTAGGCCTTTTACCTTTTAAAAATGCCCTTTTTAAAAAAATGTAAATCACGTGCAATTCAGCTGTGGCTGCTATTCGTAATTTGTTAATAAACCATGTTGCATTGAATTGAATTGATGTACTAGGTTAATTTTTAATGTGTTCTGATGGACAGAACAAAAGGTGCTAGATCTTTGATAAAAACAATGCAGCTAAACAAACACAATAATCAACAATCGGCACAAATAAATCAATCAAACCTGACAAAATGAAGACTTTTTGAAAAGAAACATTTCAATAGAAAAGCTCAGGCATGCTTTTAACATTTAATTGTATCATTCATTTATTTATTTATTTTTGACAAGTCCACTTCAGTAGTCCTTCACAATCCAACATTTGAAGTAAATGAATGATGGCACGTACACCCTGTAAATGTCAACAATGTTCTGATATAAATAACCACGAGTACATGTACATTGTACATCTGTCACAGATTTTGAATAGTTACGGCCAATGAAATGCCCATTTTACAGTTTCTTTTCTAACAAAGGGTTTGACTGTAGCCATATTATAAATACATCCCTCTCTGGCTGGCAATTTCAACAAGGCCAGCCCAGCAGTCAAAATAAATCAAGTGACTGTTTTTAACAGTTGAGTGCTCCCTGCCTTCATAAAGCAGGATTGACTGGCTGTGATTGTTATGAAACCTGATATAGCTATGCTTTGACTGTAGGAGATTGATAAGCCAGCTGTGCCTACCAGTCACCTGCTTTTGTCTGTTGATGGAATTTGACTGTCACAGTGCCTACAAGAAATATGATCTGACTGTTGGTGACTAGCCTGTAGACATGGCAGGAGAACAGTATTTTTGACTGTCTGTGACTAATCAAACAAAAGAAGGGTTAAGATATTGAATCAACCAGAATAATATTCCGAATCGATGATGAAATTAAATTGAATTGATTCAAACAGGGGATAAAAAAACTATGTGCGAACATTTTAATCGTTTCAACTTCCATTTTCTGTGAATTCCTACTGGTACTCCTGATACAGACAGTACCTATGCCATGTGGTGTAATGAACAAACCAAATCTCTTCATGGACGTGTATTTAGTTTCCATTTTTTGAATTCAACCACAGCCGGCATGTATTCCCAGCCTTCAGTCCCACTTTGTAAACGGCATTGTGTGCGGTTATAACGGCCACTTTTATCGGGTAGTGGCATCGGGTTTCAAGAATTCTCCTTGTGGTTTCCATTTACCGGTTATCAATGCTTAGAAATCTGTAAGGACCGACTGCTGAAAAGGCGTCGAGATATAGTGCAGGCAGGGAGTCATTCATGGGAACATAATGAAATCCACGGATGTGTGACCTTTTTATGACATTAATGTCATCATGAATTATGATCTAGTACACGTACATTCTAGGTGCCAGCAATAATTCAGATGTATGCAAGGCGGATAATAATAATACTGGAATATAGCACATTGAATGAGAAGTTTTGACCAAATATACATGTACCTGTTTTTGTTGTCCAAAATACACATCTGCATTAAAAATACCTTCCTTTTAATAATAAAAAACAGAGATTGACATATGTTGACTAAATCAGTAGTTTTGTAAAATAGTTACTGTGTGCGGTTATAATGCCACTTGTATCGGGCAGTGGCATTGGGTTTAATTAATTTTGGTTTAGGGTAATTCAATCAAAAGCACTTTGAAGCCTGCTCATTATAATTTATATGTAGTCCAATGCAGAAATGTCACGCAATGCTGAACAAGTATTTGATACTTTACTTTTCAAGACATAAAATTATTCTGTTTCTTCCCCCACCCCCACAAAAAGTTAATCACATCCTGGTTCTTTATATCAAATGATAGTCCACGAAATAAGGTGCAATAGGAAAATATCGGAACATATGTTCACGGTAAATGTATACGTGTACATATGTGTATATCTGTTTTACCACACACACACATACAAGTATACCATTGATTCCCCATATGGACACTGTATGAACTTCGGAATTCTTGACATACCCAACTAGGTCACATGCTCACCTGTATGTTGAACACATGGAGCATGGTAAACCCAATTACATGTATCTTGGATGTACATTTCGTAAGCAAATAGAAGACAATAACAACTGCAAAATTGTGCACGGGTTACGTGGGTTAATTTGATTTTCGCCAACAGACATGTGCTGAACAAGTTGACGTCACATGTGTTCTACATGTACAGGGACCATTTATATATGGGCAATTCCAACATTGCTTTTAAAAGCTCAGTGAATAAACCTGAAAATGTATTTGTCAAATTTCTAATACATCCATCACCTGGAAATGGTCAAGGAGATTACAGACCAGGAGTTTTGGATCATTTCTCTAAATCATTAACCCTACCGGGGGTACTTTGCAAACATACATTCTGCGCCAAGTTGTCCTTTCAGTCAAAACCAATCAAGTGACTGTTTTCAACAGTTAAGAATTCCCAGCCTACATTTGTACATACATGTAAAGCAGGATTCACTTGCCGTGACTGTTTAAGTAACTCGATAAAGCTCGATAAAACTCGATAAAGCTTTGTTTTGGCAGTGGGTAATTGATAAGCCAGCTGTGCCCACAACTTGCCTGCTTTGTCAGTCCGTTGACTGAGTTTGACTAGTCACAGTGCTTGCCTGACTGCTGGTGACTAGCCTGTGTTAAAAGTATAGCAGGGGAAGTAGATGGAAGATTTGACAGTCTGTGACTGTTTAAATAGCAGGAGGGTTAATTAAAATATAATGGTTAATATAATGGGCTCTGTCACGGACATTACACTTTCTTTGATAACGTTGGAATTGCCCACATATAACTCAATGTTCACATGGATTGATTTAGTACGGCCGATCAGGGAATCTCCCTTGACCTTCTGCATATCTTCTATGAAAAAAAGGTTATGTTGATTCTGCTTTTTTTTCAGTCAAAATATTTGCCAACTGATAAATTCACCGTTTCCTTGAAATGCGGCAGGCGTTCTCCTCGAATTCAAATCCTGATTATTGCAAGGCAAAAAAAAAAAACACCCAAATTCTAAACCGCATACGCTTTTCTTATCACACACAAACAATATCTAAAGTTCATTTCACATACTGTAGGAATATATGCTAGTTTTAACACTTGCTTGAAAGTACTTTAACTCGAGCAGGAAAAAAAAGAGAAAGGGCAGGCCATGCATGACGACGCTTGTATGGGGCCATTTTGACAATCGCAAAAGCAATTCCGCATTAACAAACTTCTGGGAAATGTACGTTGTATAGGAAATGTTTTTAAAGAAAATAGGAATTTCAATGGTTTACTGCCTACAATTGCTGAATTCAATTAAACGGGGGGAAATCCCTACAAATACAAAATGTAGTGACCCCGTGGTATTTCGACTGGTTGAGTCCTGATCCCCATGAAATTCAACGATGTATCTTGAACAAACTTGAACAAATTAAAGGGAATGTACATCATTGGCTTTTGCTGTAATTTTCAGAAATGAACTATTGAGGGGTTACTATAATAGATCAAATATTGTTTCACTGACATGTTTGAAGTTTTGTGTTCGAAAATGCTGGAAAAACCACGAAAAACACAACTGGTGGAGTAGTCTGGTTTCCTGACTCCAATAGAAATAAAATAGATAAATTTATAGATGCCGGAAAATTGTACGGTAAGGGAATCAGTCTAGCTGGCCTGCACCCGTTCATGAATATATAACCAATAGCAAACAAAATTTGGACTGAAAAAAAATAGTGAATTTTGAGTAGTTGAAAAATAGTTAGGATTTCCAACGGTGGTCGGCTGATCACCGTTGGAAATTTATACAAAAAATACCATTTTCTTGAAAATGACTTCACACCAGGTGCCATAATTTTACAGAATGCTTTACACTGTCATTTACCAGCATCCTACATTTGTAGTAAGGTATTTCGTAAAAACTTGGTAGTTTTATTTTTCGATGTTTGCAAATGTTGTATATTCCCTTTAAGACGCTGAAAGACACTAATTATGCCACATGTACTTTGTACTATACAGTGCTGAATCAGGGTCATATCATGCTGAAGTTCCATAACCAGACCAGATTTTCCAAATTTGTTAGGTTTCACATGCAAAAGTAGTTGTCACATGAGGTGCGTCATTTCATGTGCAGAACCTGTAAATTTGCAATGAACAAATTTCAAGCCCTTTTAAAGGGAATGTACATCATTGGCTTTTGCTCTAATTTTCAGAAATGAACTATTTGAGGGGTTAGTATGATAGATCAAATATTGTTACACTGACATGTTTGAAGTTTTGTGTTCGAAAAGGTTGGAAAAACCAAGGAAAAACAAAAATGTTCAAGTAGTCTGGTTCCCTCACTCCACAAAAGATAAAATGGATCAATTTATAGATGATGGAAAATTGTAAGGCAAGGGAACCAGTCTAGCTGGCCTGCACCCATTCATGAACATGTAACCAATAGCAAACAAAATTTGGACTGAACAAATGGTAAATTTCAAGCAATAGTTGAAAAATAGTTAGGTTTTTCCAACGCTGGTCGGCCGATCACCGTTGGAAATTTATACAAAAAATACCATTTTCTTGAAAATGACTTCACACCAGGTGCCATAATTTTACAGAATGCTTTACACTGTCATTCACCTAGTAAGGTATTTTGTAAAAACTTGGTAGTTTTATTTTTCGATGTTTGCAAATGTTGTATATTCCCTTTAAGACGCTGAAAGACACTAATTATGCCACATGTACTTTGTACTATACAGTGTTGAATCAGGGTCATATCATGCTGAAGTTCCATAACCTGACCAGATTTTCCAAATGTGTTAAGTTTCACATTATGCAAAAGTAGTTGTCACATGAGGTGCGTCATTTCATGTGCAGAACCTGTCAATTTGCAATGAACAAATTTCAAGCCCTTTTAAGATTGATGTCATTGAAATTTTCTGAAGAAAAGCCTCCTGATTTTAGAGAGGAAAAAAGGTGCCATGATTTTACAGGATGCTTTAGACTATAATTTACTATTATTATTATTTCATAATAATTTGATATTATTTCATAATAATTTGATATTATTTCATAATAATTTGATAGTTTTTTGTTTTTTTTGCATATTCCCTTTAACAGTGCCTGCTTCAGAGGCAAATGACAGCGGTACAAGAAACAAACATGTAGAGGACACAATTTGCAAAGGAAAAGTGGTTGGGTTTTCACTGTTGAAAGTACCCTTTCCACTGCGTTGAATATTTTTGTTTTACAATTTTAGCTTTTATGGCATCGTCCTCAACATAATAAAAAGAGAAAATACAGAAAATGCAGTTAGTCAACTTGGGATTTATACAAACGCCAACGCAATCCAGTTGGTTTTTAATTGGAAAATTTATTAACAAGTTCGAGTCTTAAGCAATAAGCTCATATAGAAACATCAGGCAACTACTCACATATGCTGGTACGTGTACAAATGTCTTAACCAGTTTGTTGCACAGTACATTAGCACTAGTTAGTAAAAACAAATTATGTGTACATGTATTTGAAGTCTTTTGCAAGAGTTAATTTTCATGTGTTGTTTTGCTTCATGTGTATTTGGCATATCACTCTATTCTTACACAAGGAAACATCAAAACAAACATTTCATTTGAACCCCAACTCGCATAAATTAAAAAAAATATCAACACCAAGGATAGGCAACATTTTGAACTCAGGATAACAAAATCTCAACTCTGGCCATTAGGTCAAAAAAAATAATAGTTCTGCTTCCGGTTTCCCTACCTACCCTATTCTGACAGCCCCTACCCTAATTTTTTAATTGGAAAAATGAGAGAAAATTACCCAAAACCATCAATTTCTACCTTTTGCCCTTGACTACATGCAGACGCCGCCATAAAAGTACACAAACAAAATTGGCAAACAAAAAAAACTTCCCTACCTACATGTACCTACCCTATTTTCGAATGACATGTAATCGGAAGCAGAACTATTGTTTTTGGCATTATTAAACCCTAACCCCCTTGGCCCTTTTTGCCAGGAACCATCCTAAATCCTCCAAAATTTTGCAACAACACCTAAATCCTTCAAAATCGTCAGACAGTCCTACTTCTAAATGCATTCAACGTCAATCCTCCAATATCCTCATCTGAAAATTTTGCACTCATGTTCAAATGAAGGATAACCAATGCCTCAATCCTTCAAAATCATCAGACAGCCCTGCCTCAAAATGCATTTATCCTCAATCCTCCAAAATCATACTCATCTTCAAACACCATTCGTCCTCAATCCTCCAAAATCCTCATGTGCTTAAAACACCATTCATCCTCAATCCTCCAAAATCATCGTTTTTCTCAAACACCGTTCATCCTCAATCCTCCAAAAACCACAATGAGGATTTTGGAGGATTGAGGAGGGTTTAATAGGGCTATACGTCATCATGGGGTTTTATTGAAGTTTGATTATGTTGACGTGAATGCAAAGAATTTGCAATAAGGTTATTGCATAGTGTTAGATTTGACATAATAACTGGATTAAAACAAAAACAGATACGATCCTAACCCAAGAGGCCCTTTTTGCTAGGAACCATCCATTAACTACTTAATCCGGTAAAACATAGACAACCATTTGATCACTGTTTAAACAGGAGGCCTCCTTCAAAGGCGAAATGATTGCGCAAGCTAGTGAGCAAAGCTACAGCTCCATCAAGGATTATCTGAACAATAGCTAGCACAATGTGTTCACCATTGAAGGGGGCTTTTGTGAGAGAAGTGAGTCGTGACTGATAGCTTGCACACTGGTGAAGCTTTCTATAATATCAGCCTGTATTTGAGTGCCAAAGAGCAGGTATTTCCACAAGACACTTAATCAGCTGCAGCATGAAACCTAACAACTGAGAGAGGGTGGTGCATTTTATTTGACTTTGGAAAGTTAATTATGTTTTTGCTGGATTATGAGGAACTCTTTCCTCAGACCAATCTCTTTTGCTTGTGCCATAAATGGGAACCATTGAAAAAATTGAATTGAGTCTGCAAACTTGGTTGGTGAAATACTGAGGACCTTTTCTTTGCCCAATGGAATTTTTGGAGAAATTTGCTGGCTAAAGAGTGAGTAAAGTTGGCCTGATTTAGTTTTGCACATTTCAGAGCACTCCAGGTCCCAGTCTGGAAAGAGGGCAGGGTGTTGATTTAAACGGAACCGGAAAACATAACTTTAAGAGGTGTCCTAAACAACACGATTACCAAGCCTGCAACTGCCGTCAACTCTTCAAGAAACTTCTTAATAAAGTAACAAAAATTGGCACAGCACCATATGAAGCCCCCCCCCCAAAAAAAACCAATAGTTTGTGACTCCCCAAAGACATCTATACAGTAAGAGTTTACCTAAGTAATGCCTCTCCACACTGCACTGGCCAAAGGAGATTGAAATGAAACCTATTGCATTGGTGTTGCTCCGCTTATTTTTCAGACAAGTAATCTTGAATGAGCGACTGATATTAAACAAATGGTAGTTGGTACAAAAACATTTACATTTTTGCAAACAGAGAAGTTATAAAACATCTGTTGAGACGTATCTGCTGTGTATCAAACGAATTTAAAATCTTAACCATGCCAAATGCATTGTCCATATGGCCAGATTTACCTGGGGAAAAAAAATCAAGTTAAAACTGTGATTTATAACCCCATAAAAATTACCAGTTCATAAACTTAGGAATTATCTTTTCAAAAACATGTTTCTAATTGTGCAACAAATCGAAAACTCAAAAATGATGATCAAGCAAATAAATGCTTATCAAAACAGGAACGTTTGCATCACGTCCGTGCATCTGAAGTAGTACAATGCAAACACAAATGGGGAAAACATACGGTTCGACAATGGGATTAAAACGTCAATAACTTTGTGTTCATAGCGGGCAACAAACCTTACCTTGGATTTCTGATATCGTTCGATGGTCTTGAGTGATGAGTCGGTGAGTTTGAGCAGTAAGGCGGTTTTATCGGGGCAGGAATGGGCACTACTTGAAAGAACATATTGACCGCCCGAGACCCAACCCGCCATGTTTCATGATCGGTCTGCTGATGTCTAATTCCCAACTCACTCTATATGCTATGTCACACGCTACTAAACAAGGACATACAACCAGACTACTGCTGTCACAGCTATTTTCACCAACTACTCGTTTGCAATCTCACCGGCGACCAATTCAAACGTATACTTGAGGCGAGATCCGGTGTGTTTTCGCATTGAATGACGCACATTTGGCGGGAGATGTGACGTCATTACGTCCAGAACAGGCCTCGGGATAGTCCCGAAAGGATGTCATGTGTGTCATATCCCCCATTGCACGACCAGAAACCATGCTTGAACAAATATAGACGTTTTGAAACTCTTTCATATTATGGTATTGAGAAAAAAAAAGATTTTCACAACACGCTGTACACAAAGCGCTCGACGCATGTAGGCTACGCAATTGATATGAATTATAAACAGGACTGGAATTGACGTAGGCCTACGACTGGACGACACTTCTAAAAACATTCGGTTCACAATCACACAAAAATGTCGAAACCATCCAGACATCGTTTTACAACGGGACCTATTGCGGTGTATTCCCCGACAATCGTTTAGTCATCGCGGGAATACTGATTCCACACATTAACATGAAACAGAAGAAACAAAATAAACTTAGCTAGGCCAAAATTTATTAAGGTAGGCTTTCATCAGAACATTTCGGTAGCTTTCCCCATTAAGGCCTTTTCTCACTGGACCAAATCTCGGGGGTGGCTCCGGGGCCGCGACGCGAGGGTGAAAATAAGCCACGTTTCTCACTTGAAATTTGAAACAATGAAACATTGCGGACATGAGATATCCGCCATAAAGTACACCTTTGTGTTTGAAATATGTATGAAATCATCAAGACATACAAAAATGTTCAATCTACAGGGTGGTGCAAAAAGACGGAAACCCACTTTTGACAGGAATTTTTACCTACTAACTTATTTGAACTTTTTTTTTTATTATTATGTAATAAAGTATAGCTCTTCAACCATACGTGCTGAAAAGAAAAAATCGTAAGAATAGTGTTATCATGCTAACTTGAATACAAATTCACCAAATGATGTTGTCAACGTGCAAGTACAGTCCAGTGTAGTGTTTTGGGGTTTTTTGGTCTTCAAATCAAGCTCCGGAGTCTCATCAGTCAAGCGGATGCAATAAAGCCGTCCGTGGGCAATCAGGTTTGGCACATGATTTTTTCAAACTACCATATCTCAGAGACAAAATATGCATTTTCAATCATTTTTCGTCACTTAGGCCTATGTTAAAAGATCAATATTTTAATACCATTAAATTGAATTTTTGAAATATGCTAAACAAGTAGATAAAAATTGCTGTCAAAAGTGCGTTTCCTTCTTTTTTTTTTGCACGGCCTGAAGTTACTGAACTATTGAAGAAGCATGCACACCTGAATGAACAAACGTTTTGTGTAGTTATGTCAGCTTATTCCAAGTGAATCGAAAGGAAAAATGCCGACAGGAAGTTGTAATTTGTTGATCAGTGTTGAAAGCAGTAAACGTATACCGTTTTTGTGTCGCAATAGGAAGTAATCAGCGATTGCAAAGTTTTCTTACTGTCGACAAGCCTTTTTTTTCTCATTTGCGGACCAAAGTGGGTTTTTTTTTACTACGGAGATGCGATTGCTGTCAACCGGGAAGCTCGAGCGAATTTTAATCGTGATTACAAAAACCACTATCACAATAATTTTCAATAATTCTTTACCCAACTTCTTCCCCAGATCAAACCTCAAGCAGGGTTCCCACAGAAATCGACTGAACATGAAATCCCATGAGTTTTTAGTCATCACACTGTGTTCCGTAACTTCCTTCCTCCATGACTGAAGCAAGGGACACCACTCCTTTTTACACAAGACCAATGAGCACCACACACAAAAATCACAAACAGTACATGAACATGCAACAAGTATTTCTAAGGCTATCAGCTTCGGTCCAAAAATTGGGCCACCGGTATCAAAATGAGCAATGCTCATAGCGATTTTTGGCAAGGATGCACATCTACAGTTGGAAAATGTGTGATGGATTTGCAGGGTGAGCGGTGGCATTTTTTTTTTTGGTGTTATCACTTTTAATGTATTTTTTTTTTTCATAATGACCGCCAATACGCTTGTTACCGGATTAATTATGTGGTAAGAAGCATGTTTTGGCCGTCATTTTTACATCATTTAGCACCGCTGCAGTGCTATAATCACATCTTTTCCAACTACAGGGGTGAAGATCTTGCCAAAAATCACAATGAGCATTATTCCCCTCATTTGATACCAACCAACCCCCTAGGCTGATGGCCTATATAGAGATACAGGGTGAGTAAAAAAACACACCAGGAAACCCAAATGTTGCCCCCCTTTTTGTTTAAGAATTTCTACATGTAGCGCTTTCCATGCAGATCTAGGATATGAAAGCACAATTAATAAGCTTTCTGTAAGAGTGAAAGAACCATTCAAGTCGCTCATGTACTTTTCCAGTCATGGAATTTTGAACACAAACACCGTTGTTTTTTTTTTACCTTGTCCACGGATCACAATAAAGGTAAGTGACATTACAGCAAAACGAAAACTATTCACATATCCAAAAACACATCAGAACACTCTCATAACAATAACCGTCACTTATCATAACATTTATTTAAAAACCTGCTGCTTCCAATGTTAAAATAACATGCGTTACACAATGTCAAGAATTTATAGTCTTGCGCTGCCTTCCACCTGGCTACCCCGGAGACTTACGCGATTATTCTGATATCATTTTCAGGATACGACATGGTTTGTTTGTTTGGTTTTCTTTCTTTTTTAAATACCACTACCTTAAACGTGATCCGCGGACAAGGTTAAACACCGGTGTTTGTGTTCAAAATTCCATAACTAAAAAAGTACATGAGCGATTTGAATGATTCTTTATAAAGGAAAGCTTATAAATTGGGCTTTCATATCCTAGATCATGAATGCGCTACATGCAAAAAATTCTTTAAAAAATAGGGGGCACCATTTTGGTTTCCTTTTCTTGACTCGCTAACATGCATAATGCACACTGGAAGACTGCCATAGCTAAATTTTATGCATCATCACGTATGGATTGTGCAGGATTCCATGACATTTCCATTACATCCCTTTTTCTCGAAATATCAATTTCCCACGTTTCCTTGTAAAATACTAAAATTTAATGACTACCCATGATAGCTCTAAACTCCAGGAATTCGCCGCAAACATTGAATAAAATACCCCCCTTAAAACCCCAAGTGGTCAACACAATTCCAATAAATACACACAAACGCCAAGGGGCAAAACTGATTAAGAATTTTCCACTTTTGCAAAATTTTATTTTGCACTTTTTTTTTCTTCATATTGTTGGATATCCCTAATTAGCACCATACCTTAAACTATAAAAGCAAAACATTTGCGCTTCAAAAGAGTAAAATACTACAAACTGTTTGCATCTTTTGCTTAAATAGATGTATAGGTGAATGAATATAATAATCTCATTTAGGTGAAGGCCAGTGCTGTTTGTTTAAATTTTTGTACATGCAGACAAAAATGCTCTGAAATTCAACATTTTTTTTACCCTCCGAAATAATTAGTTTCTCAAAAACGATGTTCAGATGTTTGCAAAAAATGTTACAATGTTTAGCCTGTACTGCTTCAAAACATAATGCCATACTCAAATGAGACTTTATTTACTAAATCTTATTGTGTGGCGACAAACATGATAAAACGGAGCTATGCCCATTTTGCCAAATACTTATCCTGTTCCCCAGCCTGTGCCGGCACCAACACAAAAACAATTTCATAAATGATTTGCCCCGTTTTATTCAAATTGTAAACTTGAAACTATAAACCCAACTCCTTTATGTACCAAGTTATGCAAAATACGGGGGAAAGTCACAGAACAGGTTGTACACAATCTACTTGCAATAATTTTCTCAATAAATCTCAAGTTTTTCGTGTATGAGTTTAGACCCCAATTAACACTAATTAATAAAGTACCAACATAATTAGCTTTTGATTTAAAACCAAAGCTGAAGAACTATATATTCACATGGCACACACAAATAACCTAGCAACTATCTTTTGCTTTGTACAGGACGCGTAGCTTACACCTCTTATAAAACTAACACCATGCATTTTTTTTTGTAAAGCTGGGCTATCCATTTGCCAAAAAAAAAGCGCCATTCTTTAAAAAAACTTTTTATAATGAAATCACAATACAATCAAATAAATTGGGTATATTATTAGCCTGTATAAATAGATACGGTAACACATAAAATGATGTAAGGCACAGTAGAAAACTGGAGTGAATGACAAATATGATAACGTAAAATTCTATTTATTGGCATAGGGATAGATTGGAACGAATAGTATTGGTTAGAATTTTTTTAATAAGGCACAATTTCTATTTTTTTTTAAACAGTGGGCAGAAATATTCAGAGTTTTTGACAATAAATTATTGCTTGCTGGTAATGTTGAATGTTTATTTTTGGATTATTTTTGTTTTGTAAATTTGTTATTCAAGTGTACAAGGTTTTATTTTACAACCTTTTTATGACCAAGGCATCTGGTGCCAAAACACCAATAACCGAAAGTTTAGTGCAGTTCATGTCATGATTTCAAAAATGTACACAGTGGGAAACTGGCTAACATGAACTACTTGTAAATTCTACAAAGTTACCTCTGACTTCGCCAACCATGCAACACGACACAACAATACCAATCAAAACGTAGACCAGTGTTATCCTAGATAGTCTACCGTATTCTATATACAATCAACAAAATTGTTGCAAAAACGTCTACTTATGTAAAAGCATCTTTTCACTGTAATGGTATTTCATAATGTTTTATCTGTTAAGGGGTAGCAGTAATTATGGTTATATAGTTCAACCAAAAATAGTACACGTATGTGGTACAACTTAAGCAAATCTGCAAAAATGACGAAAACGCAATCACAGACGAAGCTATGTTTTTGTTTTTAAAACAGTTACAGTTTTACCTCTAACCCTGCAGTAAGATTTTCTGTTAACTTTTTTGTTAAGTTAGTAAAGTCGCAGTGCAAAATAAGTCTGATGGCGTTTCATTATGACTATGAACTTTCAACTATGCTCTCATAGTTTTGCATGCATCTTAAGGCAAAAAAATTGGAAATATAGGAATGAATTAATTTAGGAGTGAAAAATGACAATCATAGAAATATATACAGACACGTTCCAAGGCAGGAAAAGTTCATATATGAAAATCAGAAGTGACAAAGCAGTTCTTACTGGTAGAAAAATTCTTCATTTTCAAAAGTTGTTTAAACTGAACAACAAATCCAATTGAATATGTTTCAATTTGATCCAAATATTCAAGTTGGTCCAAAAAACAAAAAAAGTAATCAATCACTACTTACAATTTTAATAAAAAAGTTCTAATTTGATCTTAATTTCCAAACACGATGAAAATCAGCAGGAAACTCTTGATATTTAAAAAGAAGACTACCAAGTATCCACACATTTGCCCTACTTGCCGTAAAACTTTTTGTTCAGTAGGAAAATGAGAAGGTTGACGTTAATCTTGGCTCTGCCGAACATGTTCATGACTGCGGCGCCCTCATACTGCAGCTGCAGGAGATCCTAGCGGGAGATAAATTGGCGGGAAAAGTATACCAGTTAAAAACCTGTAAGAATTGCAAAGAATTGATGATTCATATATATATGTGATTATTATTTCACTGGGATGCGAAGTAAATCTGACGTCGCAAAATATTCAAATGTGATCCGTTTGTGCAAATTTTATAAGCGAAAAAACTTGGCACAAATATACATTCATGCTTGCTTTCGTGTAGGGAATGAAAACGTTTACTCTTAAAAAAAAATAAAATAGTGATGCAAAACTGTTGTCTTCCAGTTCATCCATCTTTGGCAACGGTAACATAATTATAAGTCACAAAGAGAACATGAAAGTACTTTCTTGTTTAGCCCTCCTATGCAAACATACATTCTGTGCCAAGTTGTCCTTGCAGTCAAAATCAATCAAGTGACTGTTTTCAACCCGTAAGAATTCCTAGCCTACAGAAAGGATTGACTGCCTTGGACTGCTTAAAGTAACTTGATACAGCTATGCTTTGACTCTGGGTGAGTGATAAAACAGCTGTGACCGCGCAACTTGCCTGCTTTGTCTGTTGACCCAGTTTGACTAGAGAAAGTATTTGCTTGACATGAGATCTGACTGCTGGTGACCAGCCTTTGTTAAAAGTATAGCAGGGGAAGTGGAAGTGAATTTTGACTGTCCGCAACTGCTTAAATAACAGGAGGGTTAATACCAAGGTCTTGCCTTTCTTCCTCTCAACGAAGATATAGACATCGTGCTTTAAGGCGGAGTTAGAGGGCAATGATTTTGTATCGCTGAGATATGAGTAAACCTTAGGTGCATTCATTGTTACTAAATTAAAATAACAAAGAACACTGTCTGAGACACCGGCAACGTATCAGGTCTATTCTGATATTAATCCATGCTGATTTGAAACCTCAATGACTGTTTTTACCTGGAATATGACTTGCACGGTGTCCATCTTGACCCCCAGAAACTTGGCGGAGATGTCAAACCCACCGGGCAGGGATAGCGGTCTGATCTCAAACATCACATTCTTGAACCTGAAGGATCGGAATAAAAATCATGCCACAATCAAACTAAGGTGAGAGGGGACAGAGGTAAGTTCAACTATAACTTCATGGCAGCAGGTTTAACTCTCAAAGGGCCTGTGGGGGTGGGGTTGGGGGGGTTGGGGGTTGGGGGTCGGGGTCGGGGGTCGGGGACTCTGCTCCCTGCACTTTTTTAGCAAAATTTTCGCCACACATGCGTTTTGCGCCCTGAGCTTTCATGACTTTCTAGCTTCAAGTCTGGTGCATGTTTAGATACCAAATTTATGCAAATTGACCTTAGGGTCACCGTGCTGCGCGACATTATATTTGGCTGCGCACCACCAAAATCACAATTCCCCATAATACAATCCTCGCATAGTACAGCTTTCTGTGGTAACAGTGTGCTAACTTGCAAATTCAATAATTAAAAGAACACTTTGTCTTATGAAACCAAATTCTGTAAATATGTTTAGATATTGTTCTACATGTGTGCCAACTTTCATTCCATTTCATCCCTTCATGCCCAAGTTCTGGGGGCGGGGGGAGACAAATCTAAACTTCTTTCAAGAAAATCAAAGTTGGTTATTATATACCCAGAGGCATGGATATTGTGGTGGGTGGGGGCGTCTACTGGAGACAAATGAAAACAAATGATTACCGAGACACATTGAACAGTTGAAATGTTCAGGAGAGGAAGGGGACTGAATTAGGAATGAGAGGGGTACTGAGAGAGAGATTATGATGAAGGGATGGAGTGTCATGGCCGAGCCGTTAAGAGAACCGGACTCAAACTCTGGTGTTTCTAATCAGCAGAGTGTGGGTTCGAGTCCCGGTCTTGACACTTGTGTCCTTAAGCAAGGCACTTAACCATTATTGCTTCGTCCTTCGGATGTGACGTAAAGCCGTAGGTCCCGTGTGTTGTATACCTGTATAGTGCATGTAAAAGAACCCAGAAACACTTATCGCTAAGAGAAGGGGTTCGCCCCGGTGTTTCTGGCAGTGCGATTATCTTCAGCCATGAAGTCTGCACTTGTAAGGAAGAAGAGGAAGAAGGGAGATGGGACAATCCAAGACAGTCCACTTACTGTGACTCTTCGAGTCCTTCAATCTCCAGAATGACGCCTTTCTCGTGGAGTCTGGCTGCGTTGTATGTCACTCCTGAAGATTTCTTCTTGGTCTCTGCCTTGGAAGACCTCCTGTTGGCAGGATCAACATTTTGGGGAAAAAAGAAGAAAATTATGTATTTTGTTTCTTGAAATAAAGTACAAAATAGATATCGTTTCGGTTTGCGGTAACACCATGTGGTAATAACTACTGCTTAGAAGATATTAGTTCTGAAAAGAACTTGTCCTGCTTATTATCAACTTTGCTATGTAGTTTTTGTTCTGTTAAGAACAGTCCTGCTGTAAGTTCTAAACGAACTTGTCTTTGGTCTCAACGTTTCGACTGTAAGTTCTAAACGAACTTGTCTTTGGTCTCAACGTTTCGACTGTTCTTAACAGAACAAAAAACTACTTAGCAAAGTTGATAAGCAGGACAAGTTCTTTTCAGAACTAATATCTTCTAAGCAGTAGTTATTACCACATGGTGTTACCGCAAACCGAAACGATACCGATACCCCACCATGCAAAGCCTCAAATCTTAAACAAAATAGATCTTATGTGCAATATTGAATTGTTGAGACACGAACTAGGAAAACAGACAGCTGTAAAAAGGATGATAAGCTTTGGTTTGAGGTAGAGTTACAACTACCTTAGTTATTGCTTTGTTGACTAAACATCCTCCTAGAAATATCAAATATATGCTGGTATATAGACATTCAAATTTCTTAAATTTAATTATTAGAATTGCCTCACATGCCAGGGATGTCAGTCCTGCAATTGCCAAATTGTAAACAACATATTGGCACCACACGTGTGTACAGTTTGCCTTTGTAGCTCAAATTTCAGCCAAAAATATCTGAGTCTCCTAACTTCTCTGAAGTGAATTCACGTGAAAGGTTGACTTACTTTGCCTGCAAATTGTCCAGACATGTCCTGATGTACTGATTGTAATAGTCGGTCTGATCCTCGTAGAACGTCGCCTTGGTCTCCAGGGCGTTCATTGTGCCTTTCATCTTGAGAATATCTTGCTTCCTACGCTGTCGGTAACGTCGCTGGTTACGAATATCCTGAAAAGAATAACACCCAATGCTTATACAAATCCCATTGAAAATATTGTTTGGGCATTTGAAATTTTCCACTTGAGTCATATTATAAACTTAGGGTTCAAAGTTTGACACTTTTCCTGTCCCTGTTGAAGTATCATTAATGACTTCAAACAATTTGTTATTTGTTGGGTAGGTAGTGTGCTATTCATAATCACTCTCGGAGGACGACTGTGTTAAGGAGTACATCAGAATTATAAAATCATACATGTCAGATGTAAGGCCAAAAAAAAAAAATATTCGGTCTCTGGTCAGACCACAGTTCCGGAATTCCACGCAGCTTTTTTTTTGTTTTTTTTCTTTTTTTTCTTCAAGCTTGGATTGTACAGACAAGGTGGGTACTATTTTGCTTTTTTGTGTCCTCATGTACATTGGTGTCCTCCATAATTTGCCTTGGTGCTTTCGATCATTTGCCTTGGTGCAATTTCCCATTCCTTGGTGCTCTTTGGTAAAAAAAAATTGAGGAGGTGCGGAAATAGAGGGCGCTGTTGGAGCTACCGCGGAACATTTTGGAAAAAAAAAAGATCATCGCACACGATTAAAATCGACGCGCGCGCTGACCAGAGACCGACTTATTTTTTTTTTTTGGCCTTATTGTTCATCCCCTGTTAGTAGTGACTGGACTTGTGAAAGGATTTGTTATTTACTTTTTACTGGACAGGTGTTGGACTTGTTGTGCAGGAAATATCACTTTTCCATGACCCCTTGTAAAAGAACAAACTTCCATGACTTTTTCCATTACTTTCCATGATAGCTCTGAATTCCAGGATTTTCCATGACTGTGGAAACCCTGTCAAGGTTGACTGGTTGATGATGAAAGAGAGTTTGTTTTCCTTTTTTACCTGTGCTATGGCGTTGACCATGACCTGGTAATGATTCTCACTGTCCACCATGCCAGCCTTCTCAAGAACGTCCAGGTTACGCAGGATCTTTTCTTTCTTGGAACTTAACGGTAACCTGAAAGTAAAAAAAAAAATCAATCAATCAAATAAAACGAGGAAAGAAGGTTGATATTGGCACTTGCGAAGGCATAGCGCAATGCCATTCCTGAGGTGGAATCAGCCATTACTGGGGTGCGTAAATACAACGAGTGCTTGCTGTAGGTGCAGACTCAATGCTCCTTGGACAGATCAAGTGTTTACCAATTGCCTGCATGTGCACACACTCAATATTTAAAGAGGTTGTGGAATGCTCGAAGACATTTCCGTCATTTTTCGTGTATATGTAGCCTAAGGTGTGATGAAATAAAAACGACTACTGTTTCTGTCATAAAATGAGTACAAAAGGTACTTATGAGAGCTGTTTTTCAAGTCCTGTCATGCCTGTTTCGACCCGAACATGCAATTTGGGTAAAAGTCGTCGTTGCGGGCAGCAAACAAAACACAATAAACAGGACTCGATGCAGAGTAGCATAACTGTTTATTACGTCACGATTTAGTGTGTTTTGTTTGCTGCCCTGCCCGACGACTTTACACTTTACACACATTGCACCGAAACAGGACCTGAAAAATAGCTCTCAATAGTAACCTTTGTACTCATTTCATGACAGAAACAATAGTCGTTTTTATTTCATCACACCTTAGGCTACATATACCCAAAAAATGACGGAAATGTCTTCGAGCATTCCACAACCTCTTTAAGAACAAATGAGACACGTCAATAATAGCTTGTGGGATCAGTCTACGGAGTCGGTGCGCAAGTACCCCCTCAACTGTAAAAAAGGGAGAGTTGGGGGGACCAGTGGGAGAGACATTCGAAGGAATTGCTGACAACGACTGATGCTCACACGAAGAGGTTATGGGTCGGTGCAGATTCAGAGTGAAATGAATTGTGCGTTCTTCTCGCTGTACGAGCGTCCACCTGTACGCAAACGCATGTGGCAAACACATCTCGTGTTCTTGCACCAAGTCCATGAGGTTTCATTAGGGGCCAATGTGGCTGTGTTGAGAAACATGGGTAGGGTGATCCAACAGTGTCCAGGTAAGGAAAGCTACGTACTTGCTGTCGTCCATGGCAGATGTATTTCTTTTCAGTTTCTGGCTGCTTTCGGCCTTCTCATCTTGTTTCATTCTCTGCTGAAGCAAGGCGGAGTGTTGCTCCTCCTGGTAAGGGGGAAAAAAAATAAAGGATTGCCAGTCCAATAAATATTCTACTTTAAGTTCCTCGTCAAAAAAAAGCGAAAGGTCCTGTACAGTCAAAAATTTTAGCCCCTTAAATTCTAGGATAAGAAATAAAGAAGTCTGTACAAGTTTTATAAAAATGAAAATGGAGGCCAAGTTCAGCATGGTGCTCATTTCATCGTGTTAACACACCTGGTCAGTATCAGGAGACTAGACCAATTTGTTTAATTTTTTTGAATTCAAAATACCTGTTTATCCTTTTTTTAAGGAACTTTTCTTTTTCACCTGTTCATCTGTAGCTGGTGCTTTCAGGATCTGGGTGACGTCATCGCCTGACTGACATCGAATCACGTCGACAAGCAATCTCTTGGTCCTGAAAGAAAGTGGGCGAGTACAAAAGTGTCAAAAACTAAGGAGTCTATAGTTAGAAACGGTGAATACACTGGTGAAGTCTTTTATAATCTTTATAAATATTTTCTATACATTTAATCCAGACACAATTACATTTCTACCATCGCTCTACACTGTTTTCAAATGTTTGCTCACTTGATGAAGAGTCTTTTCTTGTCACTATCATCATCTTCTTGAAGCTCAAACTTGTTGGTCAAGGTCAGTGACATCTCCGTCTTGGCCATGCTGGCAAGGAGTGCTTCAAACTGAGGGTCACCTTGTTCACCTGGTACCTCGCCTGCAAGTTGATGTTCATGTAAATAGGCCGATAAATCAATGACATTTTGGCGGTACTGATGGGAGTAGGGTAGAGGTGTTCAACTCCAAGATGCACAAATGAAACGTTTTTCAAAACGCTAACACTTTGAAAATGATAAAAAGAAAAAAAAATTACAAAAACCATGGACAAAATTCCCCCCATTTTTAATTTGAAGTATCCTCTGTGAGTGATCCCCGTTTGCTATTTCCCATTTTTCACAGCATTGCTAATGTTGCTAGCATCTTGACTATGGGCGTGATCCCTGGCTACATGGCATATACAGGTTTATGGCTTCCGACTAGCGGGTCTTGAACAAAGACATTGACAAAACGGGGAACCGCCAACATAGGGCTGGATAGCTCAGTTGGTGGAGCACCAGAACGACAATCCAGAGGTCGCAGGTTCAAACCCTGCTCCAGTCAATTTCTTTAATCAACTTGAAAATGATTTCAATTTTTATCAGTAACATACACTGCCAAGATGCAATATAATCGCAACGCTTTATTTTCACTTCATTCAAAATGCAAAGCTGATGCGAAAACAGTATCAACTCCATCCAAACAATATTTTTTTTAAATAATAACATTCGGAAACAAATGTGGACATGGGAAAAATAGTAATTGTTATATAAAAAGGCTTAGACCCCACAAATTGGTGATATCTATTCAGGCTCATTTCATTGATGCAAATGCAAGTATGACCTCTTGACCTCTGTCCTTTGACATCTGACCCCTGACACCCCCCATGCATCATGCAAACTGCAATCACTCCATACCATGCAGCCACGCTACCTCTATTAAACAGACTGAATGCTTGGTGGTACTTGCTGCTCAGCTTTGGGCTCACATACACACCTAGTGAAGCATTGAGGACCAACAACACAGCGACTTAACAACACAAACACAATCAACAGACAACAATGGTTTCAGGCCTAGAGTTGGACATTGTATTTTCCCCTCTCCAAACAAAAAGGCAATTTACTACACGAAGTACCTGCAATATGTGGGTAGAATCATTCACTTTGTTCAGAAGAAGCTCTGCATTTGTCTCGGACATGTTCCAGAGGAAATTTTCATTAGCAACTGTCTGACCCACCAATACTGATAACTTCATTGCGGGAAAATTGCGGGGAAGTTGTTCAGAATCCTGCAACTTATACCCAATGCAATGTCCGCAACCTGGGCGGAACTCGTCCCTGATATGAATTGAGAACGGACCCAACACTCCTAGATCTATTGAAATCCATCAGGACCCAATTTCCTGATTACTAAGCAAATTTGTGTGCTAAGCAGAAATCTGCTGGGTACCAGACAAATGCAACTTGTACTGCGTGGTATTTTGGCTGGTAACCTGTACTTGCTTAGCAAATATTTTCCGTGCTAAGCATATTTCTGTGCTTAGTCATTCAGCCACGGGTTTTTGAAAGATTTTGCGGGATTGAGGAGTAGAGATGCAGTTATTAGGGGCTTAATGCCTTTGATGAATTTGGGAGATAGAGGATAGGGTTTGACAAGAAAAATAAGAGTGATTGGATTTTTTTACTTACCCAAGATGTCTTCAGGTGAGGGAACTTCCCCTAAATCTTCCAACAGATCATGCAAGGGATCGTTGGGTTCTGGCGCTAGCGGCTCAATGTGCTCCAGTAACAACTGATACAAAAAGGACAAGGAAAGTTACTTTTAGCATGTAAGAAAGTAATCTTCGGGTATGTTGATACATTCATGATTGTGGCTTCCACATCACCAGGGGAATCTTAATAAATTGTGTCCCTGAGCAATCCAATTTACACTAATTTCTTCCATCTATCCACTTATTTATGTCTACATCATTAATGCAGTTTGTCAATGGTAATCACAACATGCTATGGTAGACATACTAGAACAATTTGATTATAGTTGAGTGCTTTAGGCGAGTGGAACATAAGAACAGCAAAATGAAGTGTAAAAACAAAACTGTGTATTAAACTCTTTTGATGGCCGAACTGATCATGTTAGGCAATTTCTAGATTGTACTTACAGCATGCGTATCGATAATCTCTTTGACTGACATGTAGACAATGGGCTTGCTTGGGTTGACAAAGTCTGAGTACTCGTCGATATTAAATCGCTCCTCGGGCTCGGGTACATCGCACACCTTCAGCAGGAAATCCCTGTCAAAACAAAAAGATTACCTGACATTTTGACCACGGAAGGATCTTTCTCAAATTTAAAATATACAAAAAATTGTCTTTTTTACCAGTTATAAGTTTTAAATTGAAGTGAAGTATGAAATAGCTTCAATAAATGCAGCGTGTTAACTGTTTGAATGTTAAACCAAACTCATTTGCTCAGTAATATGGCATATTGTGAAAGTAAAAAAAAGTAGTCTGTCACAGACCAATATGGCCCATCAGGCCGGCATTTATCTCCGGTATCCTTGGCATGTAACGATTTAGAATATTTCTACTCCCCCTGGATGGGATGCTAGTCCATCGCAGGCTACTCCCCAGCTATTGCTGTTACCCATTTATACTCCTGGGTGGAGAGAGGCAAGTGGAGGTGGAGTGGCTTGCCCAAGGACACAACATATGACCAGCAGCTAAATTCGAAACCCTGAACCTCTGATCATGAGCCACGAACCCTAACCACTAGGCCACGCTCCCCCGAAGCCTATTGTACTGTACATCAAACATGTCAGCTTTAGTGCTTATCTATTTATCCATGGTTTTCTTACTTGAATCGTCCGAAGGCCTCGTGGACGAAAGCATTCAAGGAAGACAGGTGGGCACTCTCACCGCTGAACTGCAACGAAGCAAAAAATAATCCAGATGAGGAGAAGAAACAAGGAAATGATAGGGTCAATACAGTCAAAGAAATAAGAATAAGTTTGCAGTGATACAACATGGTAAGAAATCAATTTCGTGAGTTTGTGAGGTTGGAAACTCAAAGTTTGTGTATCCTGACGAAAGGCCCCCTTCAATGGAGAAACCATTGTGCCCGCTACTGTACAAAGCAACCGCCCTGTGACGGATTACCTGAACAATAGCTAGCACAATGCTTTCGCCATTGAAGGGGGCCTTCGTGATAAAATTGACAGTGTGCCCAGATTGGTCTATAGGAAGATTTCTTACATCTTTGCCCGAGGCCACAGCCTGCAGGACTTTGGTGACAGAGCCCAGGTTTCGCCTCTGCTCGTTACTCATTCCCTTCTCCACTCCAATGTCGATGATGTCAAAGGCATCGGGCGCAACGATGGCAGGATTCATGTAGCGGTAGTAGATCAGATTGCCCACAATCTAGAGAGAGATTTGCAGAGATATTTATTGATTGACTCAGCGATTGTGAATGGATGGTTGATTTAATTAATCAACTATCAATAATAATAAACAGGGATCTGGTTGGCGTAGTGGTACTTTCCTCGCCTTCCACCGCTGTGACCCGGGTTCGAATCCCGCCTGGGCCAATGTGTGGATTGGGTTTTCAGTCCCTACCTGATTCCGTGGTTTTCCCTAGAATATCATTCTGGGGTTTTCCTCCCACCGCTACAACTGTAATTTCCTTCCAAATCTTCCACCAAGGGACCATATTGAAAATAAATCTTCCATCCTGTTTTGGTGCCTGTGCTGTTGGATGTTGTCAAAATAAATAAATAAAAAAAAAAAATCAATTATTAATTAATAACAATAAATACACTATGGACTGCACAGAATGCTTTGATGTATGATATATTTTACCTTCAACACTTCCTCGTCAGTAGCATTGGGGAATTTACTGTGTAGTGACTGCTTCAAGACTTTGGCAATGTAGCGGATTCCGTACCTGAAGGAAGACACACAAGACACTAAATGAAATTTTCACGATCTTTACATCAATCCCTCCAATGTTCTGAAATCAAATTTTTACCAAAATTGCTTTTCAACAACATGCATGAGGGAATCTGTGGCCTGGGCCTGCACACTAATTATGGACATTAATGAGAGAAAAGTTCATTTTGTGGACTCAAAAATGAAATTCATTCAAACTTGCCAAACAGTTTTTTTCCCACTTTGCCATCAGACTATCAATTTTAGCTTATAGCATCTGATGAAGTGGTTGAAACTATGAAAGCTCATGCACATTCTATTCTCTAGTTAGTCATTTAAGTGCACTGACTTTATTTTGAGTTTATAGCAAGAAATATTTTGTGAAAAATTTACCGTCCTGAAGTCAAACACAATGTGCAAAAACACATTCCCCTTTATTCACTGTAGCGCCCGAAACCGCCAAAGCACCCTATGGTTTTACTGATTGCTGTTCAGTGAATAAACACAGTGTAATACAATGTAGTACACTGATGGGCCAAACGACGACAACCTGGCAAAGAAAACTTACGGGAATTTGTCAAGAGCTGCAAAGATGGAGGACAGGAATCGTTCCGCCACTGCACCCAGAGTTTTCACCGATTGCTCGATGCGTTCCAAGACCTCCTCGTGTTGTAAGGCTTGCTCCGTCGGAACGTCGTAGGGGAGTTTGCTGTCAAATAAAAAAAATGTTCCAAGGTAAATCAAAGAAGATTTGGCTACACTCCTCCAGCTCCCATATACCCTGAACATACACTTATGGACCCTGCGCACAAATAACCACGTAACAGTGAAACACAAAGAAAGAAATGATGGGCGCTTTGAAGGTGGAACAGGAAGGGGGTTGAAGGGTGACCTTAAATTCTGTTGCGGAATATTCAATGGAAAGCTCATTTGTGAGGCGTGCTGGCAAAATGAGACGGAACTGGGCACAGGCCGTTGTGGAGAAAAATGCACAACACCAAATGGGGGCAATGTTTTTTCTTTCGATTTTCAGATTTATTAAAGGGAATATACATCATTTGCTTTTGCTGTAATTTTCATAAATGGATGGAATTGGGGGGTTGGAAATATATAGCAAATATAGTTACACTGACTTTTTTGAGGTTTTGGGTTCGAAAATGCTATAAAAACCAAGAAAAACAATCATTTTCCTGTAGTCTGGTTCCCTGACTCCATATATGAAGAAACAGAGCAGTTTACATACATTGGGGAATTGTAAGGTCAGGGAACCAGTCTAGCTGGCTCGTACCCGTTCATAGGTTTGTAATCGATTGCAAACAAGTGCGATGGTCAATTGGGGCCAGAATTTCAACAAAAAAAACACAGTTTTTTCCAACGCTGATCGGCCGATCAGCGTTGGAAATTGATACAAAAATACCACTTTTCTTGAAAATGACAGTATACCAGGTGCCATGATTTTACAGGATGCTTTACACTGTCATTCACTAACAGTCCAGCAAGGTATTTCAAAATGATTTCGTAGTTTTATCTTTTGATGTTTGCAAATGTTGTATTTTCCCTTTAATCTTTGCAATCTTTGATATGTGTTCTACACATATTGTAAAGAAATAACCGAAAAATCGTGAAATAAAAGTGTTTTTAA
>CM057129.1:23453522-23665522 GCA_029964075.1 Patiria pectinifera | reverse complement strand
TCCCAGTCAAACTCGTTCAGTGTCTTTTTGTGTGTAGAAGTACTCAAGGCATTGGAATAGGCTACTATAAAGGTGAGGGCTACCATAACGTCAGCAACACCACGAAGTAACACCCATGTACATACCAGTAAAAACTAGCAATCGGAGAAAACGGCATCTAAAGTTGAACGCCTTCTAAAACAACACTTTGCGTCAAAACGGCAGAGTATTTCAGTTGGGTTTCTCGTTGTGTACACTTGATGAATTGAATTGATTAAATCTGCTGTTTTTAACCCGTTTGTGTATTAAATCAACAAGAAATAACAGAAAAAAAGCTGAGTGTTAGTTCGTGAAACCAAAAAAGTGCAAAACTGTAAATTTTTGTTTTCACGAAGTAAAAAGTTGCCATGGATAATTAGTGTAATTATTAAAGTAAAGCTCTTGAAGCTTTGAAACTTCGTGCAATGGTAGGCCTTGATGAATAATGTTTAGAAATGTAAAAAACTGAAAATCAAAAAAAAAAAATGGTTTAACACGGTGGAGTGTTACTTCGTGGTGTCGGTGACGAGTAAAAAAAAAAGGGAGCTCAGACAATTTTTCGTTCACAGTGTAGAGGGATAGTATATTGCTCAGGTTTGTTTCAGTGATATTTAGATGTCTGTAAAGACCACAAGGTGATAGTTTCTTTATTTTGAAGAACATGGAGTAGTTATTCCTTTGATTGACTTTGGTGTCTGTATTTTTTGGCTTACTTAAAAAAGTTCAGCTATCCCCACCAAAAAAACCCCCCAAAAAACCCACCAAAAATAAGGTGATTGTCTGGCAATACATGGCAGGAGGGTACCAGGTAATGCCACATCTGGAACAAACTTTAGCCCAATCAATCTGTGTTACACAGTGGAGTGCTGTGGCCTCGTGGTTAAGGGCACTGGATTTGTGGTCTGTGGGTAAAGCTGCAGGTTGTGGGTTCGAGTCCAGCCCGGGGTCGTGGTGCGTGTACCCTTGGGCAAGGCACTTCGTCACTCATTGCTTCTCTCCACCCAGGAGTAAATGGGTACCTGTGAGGGCAGAGATGGTTATTGTGATTGAATTAGCTTCCTTGTGCCTAACAGGCTGCATCGAGCTGTATACTCCCCAGGGAGCTGAGATGGTATTTGGAATGTTTAATTGGCCCATTGATCAGGGGTAATAATAATGTAAAGCGCTTTGATCTTTGCTAAAAGCGCTATATAAGAACTTGCTATTATTATTACACGGTGGCACCTGCAAAGTAACATATTTGAAAGAGAGAGCACGCTCCAAAACCATCCAGGGATACTCTCTTAACCACATGCAATAACCATGGAGTAAATTAACAAAAAAGACCATAAGGACGTATTATCCATCTTATTCAGGTAAAATAACCACTTGAAGATGAGGATTACAATGAAAGAGATAGAAGTAGCAGGGAGTCTTCTCATGGGAATAAATATTCTCGCATGTTTTTTCAGTATTCTCATGTGTATTTTCTGTATCACGCAGAATACAAAAATATGGCAGCCCTGATGTCCGACTCGTACACCCAGTACCACCGCCTGACAGGCGCCTGGGCTGGCACAGGCCACGTGGTCTACAACAACGCCCTCTACTTCCACAACGGCGGCTCGGGCAAGATCGTGCAATACGACCTGACCTTAGAGACCATCACAGCCCAGGCAACTATCCCTGAAGCCCTCTACCAGAGGTCCAACGGACACAGGTACCTGTACGACTCGGACTACACATATCTTGACCTCGCCGTGGATGATAACGGACTGTGGGTGATATACAAGACGGCCGAGAATCACCAGAACCTGGTCGTATCCCAACTGGACCCGGAGAACCTCTCCGTCACCAAGACAGTGGTGTCCAATCACCCCCAGAGTTCGGCGGGAGATGCCTTCATCATCTGCGGCCGGCTGTACACCACCAAGAGCTCCAAGAACTTCCACTCCACGGTGGACTTTGCCGTCAATCTCTTCACGGGAGAGGTGTTGCCCGACGTGGACATCTCCTACCAGAATGGTCACATGAAGATGACCATGATGTCGTACAACCCAAGAAAGCGACTGATATATGCCTGGGACAAGGGGTATATGGTGACGTACAATGTCACCCTGACTGAACCGTGATCAAACTGCAGCATTTCTCAAACTGGAATCAAATTTCCAGGAGATTAACTAATTAAAATGACAATCATGGTTACATTAAACTGTGAGATTTGATATTTATCCAGTGAATAACAAATATGTAAAAGTCATTGCCCACCAAGCATTTTTCATTTTGCAACAAGCAAAAATTCAAACACAGCGAAGTTATGGATCCTAACTTCCAAAACTCGCTTTCCTGATCATAAGGACCCTGCCTGACCAGATAATGGCTGTAAATATTTAAGAACAACTGACCTTTTTACATGGGAGAGTACCTTAAAACTTTTTTATAACCAACAACCTTGTACAGTTCTGTAATACAGAGTAATTAACGTTTTTGGGCCCACACTATAGTTAAATGGTATATAGTCCATCATTTGTAATTTGTGCATTTTGTTCGTTTGAAGCAACAAAAGTGCTCAAAATCTGCTGAACAACTAACCTGATGAAGTTTCAGCGCAGCTTCAGCTGTATATTTCGACAAAAACAACATTCTAGGATCTCGATTTCAAATCAAAAGTTCCTGAATCATGTTTTTGAATTGGGCCTGAATTCAGTGTCCGAGACACGTTCTCACTGAGCCGATTGCAGCTATGCGATGTCGCGCACCGATCCGACGAATTATAGCAACTGCTCGCGCTTGTGCCTCGTGTCAACGCTTGTGCGTGCTTCACTGAATAAAAAACGAACTACTAACGGAAATTTCCAACGGTGCTTCTTAAGAAGCACCGTTGGAAAGGCCTTCTTTCGTTGATTACTTCAAAATGACAGCTTGCCAGAACGAATAATTTTACAGGGAGTTTAGTTCCCTTACTACCTTTCAACCAAGCTTGTTTTTCAACAATAATTACGCCAGTTACTTTTGGGATAGCTGCAAATGATGGACTCTGGCTTTAAATTCTTCAGATGCTTCCCACAAGCCTCCTTGGAAGCCATCTTGCGGTTACGTACAAAACAAAATGTACATAAAATGTACACAAGTCTATGAGTGAATTGATAACAAACTCCGTGTGTTGCAATTTTCCATGCAATCAAGATTTACAGTTCATATAGAAGTTGGAGCATAAAACAGTACAGGAAAACATGGTGCTATCAAATTTCCAGATATTTGTTTTACTTTAGAAAAATAACATTTCACCAATTTTGTTGGTAAAGTACCCTCTGTGATTTTTCTGCCAAATTTTCAAATCTTGAAGACATGTTCATGCAAATCATGCCTTTGGAACACTGAAATTGTTGCATTAGACTACATTGTAAGGCAAATGGATAAAAATTGTAATGGCATTGAAAATGAAAGGAATGTGAGCTTTTAATAAAAACAAAATTGAAATTTAAGAAAATGGCTCAAAATCAGAATGTTTGATTCAATTCAGCATAATGCCTTTTGTGTTTTTGACTGGATCTCTCATGTACGAGCATTTGGCCTAAATAGTACACGACTCTTAAAGTAGTTGAAATAGTTAGCTAACTCATTTTTGTGTGTGTAAACAAATGTCCTAATATATGTACATGTAGTTTATTTTTATAAAATGTAGCCAATATTTGTTTTACATCAGAGTAACTTAGTTTATACCCATTTTATAGCTCTATGTATATAATAGATGTATCAATTTACAAATTATATCCATCTAATTGATTCGTATAGTTAACTATGTATATCCACTGTATGATATTTTATGTGTATGATTTAATAATAAAAAACTTTGTATTCATAATGGTCTGAATTATCTCTGCCTATCTTCATTAGCCAAAATGCCCAAGAAAAATTATAACATCTTACAAATAAGTTTTGCTAAATAATATTTAGGGAAAAACAATCCGAAATTTCTGCATCTCCTATTCTTCCTTTTTATTAGCTTCATGATCTTTATTGCTTAGTGGGTCATTCTATAAATTTGGCGTCCAAAGTGTGACATTTTTCCCGTCCCTGTTACCTTGGTACTTTGTAATTTGCCATTCAAGCATCATTAAGAATGACTTGAAATGATTGTTTATTTGTTGGTTAGGTAGTTTGCTATTCACAATCACTCTTGGAGGATGACTGCATTGAGGAGTGCATCAGAATTATACAATCATAGATGTCAGATGTACCAGGGACGGGAAAAAAAGTGGGCAAGATTACCATATGCGAAGTTCACTAATTTTCCTCTGTATTGACTAACAAGCCCCCAGATAGCAATTTCATGTCATCAAAGTCAATTTGAGCTGTGAGAAAATACAAGCATTTTCTTCGAAAACACTTTTTCAGTCCAATCTCATAGGGTTTGTACACAGGGTGTTGAGTGAACTTCGTATATATATGGACATCTTTCCAAAAAGTGGACCCCAAATTTATAGAATGACCCTTCTACATAATACAATACAGAACCAAAGTAAATAAATTAAACAATCGACCAATGATTAGCGTTTCGTGGATTGATTCGTCACTTTTTGGCCAATCGAATTCTACAAAACTTTCGGTCATTCCTATTGGACAGTCCAGAAAAGGAATTCTGTGTGGCGCGCGCGCGCGGCAGCGGCGCAGATGGCCGCCCTCTAGTGTCGATCGAATCATTATGTCAAAAATCTTTGCCGTGAAAAATGAAACCAGTTTGTTTTCGCACAGTTGTTCAGTGCAGATCGGAGTACAGGTAGTCATTCCATCTGTCTGGGTGTTTTATCAAATTTCCAGAAGCACAAAGACCTTTGAGCCGTGAGATTTGGGTGCTCTTTTTGTGGTGGTAAGTTCTTAAAAACAAAACTGTGCAGTCATCATGAATGGGATTCGTAGTGTACCCACGTCACGTCCCACTTGTTCTGATGTCGTGGTTGAATTGCAGTGTATTGCATGATTGGCATTAATTGCGTGATACACCGAGCAGCTGACAACTTGTGCACTCGCCCATTGCATATTGTGCAACTGACTGAAAGCTTGCAATAAAAACCGTGTAGGCCTACTATGGTGTTTGCTAATTAATTCTAGAAGTAGGACTAGGACTAGTCCGAGTAACTTGGACCCAACTTATCGCCTTTTTTAACATTTGGACATGGTCTGGCGATAAAAGGCGATAAGTTGGGTCCAAGTTACTCGGACTAGACTAGGACATACTTAATGGTGTGCCTAATTGCATTTTTGTAACTGTGTGAGAAAGGAAGGAATGAATGTTGTAAAGTTGTGCACCGCATGTGCCTATCAATTGTTCCCGGCTTGCTCACCCAAGACGTGGATATTACATTCTTTCTTGAATTTAAAAAGTTGTGATTATTGTGACCCAAACATTTAGGGTAATAATAAGTTTAGTTATAATTAATGGGATGGGCATTTTAGATGTCATTGTCAAATATTTGAACAGAATAGAAATGTGTTCCTTACAGGTTGCAGGCAAACAGCAAACACTAATTTAATTGCCAAATGCTGATTTTAGGTTCAATCTCAAATTGACCATTTCAGATTTCACAAACTGGTGGTGCTGTGATCAGTAAAAGGAATCCGTCAATGCATTTCTAGGAGAAAGAAAGCCAAGGCAATCATCAGTCCCCCCACAAGACTATTTTGAATGTATATTACGCTAACAACTTCCCCGCAACCCGAATCTGAAATGACGACTGATGCTCAAAGCCCACCTACAGCGGAGGAGCTTGAACGCACCATTGAGCAGTCGGGCCTGATCCTCACTAAGAAGAACATCGCCGATGAGGAATCCTTCGTGGTAGAGCTGCAGGAAGTCTTCAATGTAGGCTACCTGACCCTACACCCGCTCTTTGCTCTGCCTGTCTGTTGGGCGGCGGCTAAGATCCGTCCCGCCCCTGGCCGACCTCTGAACTCTGAGTTGTTTGACGAGGCAGATGAGGTGGTGGACATCACCACTGTGGTGGCGTTTCCCAAGGAGGTGAAGAAGCTGCAGATGCCAGCACAGTTGGATGTGTTCAGATGCAGCAGAATTTCGGTGAGTTCCATGGTTACAGAATTTTGAAGGGTGGAACGAGAACATCTTAATATGTCAATATTTGTGTTTGTAAATTGTAGAATGTTGAACATTTGATGGAGTGCTTTGCGTTTGCCAGGCCTGATTTATGGAGTGGTTGGGATGAATACAACCATATCCCGGCCCAGGCTCCTCCCACGTCTATTTTGTTAAATTTCCCAAATTTAGCATTTCAAACATGAATACCATGCCTTTAAAATGTGCTAATCATTGGAAATAACCACAAAATTTGAGTCATATCCAATCACACGAATAGTGAGAAAGTTTCAAACAAATTTCAAATTGTAATTTTGTGTTGTGCTGCACACATTTCCTATTCTGTACACCTCCATTCATATAGGCCTATGCTCGTTCCTCCATATGGTTTGAATTACATAACGCCTCACCCACAGATTCTGCGTCTTGATTGGCCGAGAGCGAGTCACATGATACTTTCTATTTTTGCCATCTTTCTGTGCACGGCCAACAGTACTACATGTATACCCGTAGCAACCAAAGTATATACCATTAGCAACCAAAGTACTTTATTCACGGCGCGGTATTTGTGTGCAAATGCATGCTGGTGTGCGCGTTGTGCGTAGCGCGTTTTGTTCCAAAGAGAGCGCGCCGCAGAGTTGGGTTCAAACATTTTGTGAAGGGGTAATTTGGAAGAGAGAATGCATTTTCCACCAATTTTGTATTGAAATTGAAGTTTATTTCAACTGTGTTCAGATTTAAATAATTTAAAATATTGAAACCAAGCAGAATCTGTGGGTGAAGTGTTATAAAACAAATATTGAACGCTTTATCTCGTGGTGAAGTAAAACTAGTTTCCCTCGGTAATCCATGGAGCATTCTATTTTCCCTCGGCTTCGTTTCGGGAAAATAGAATGTCCATGGATAACCTCGGGAGGCTAGTTTTACTACAACACTCGAAGCGTTCAATATTTGTATAATATAATTGAAAGTAGAATGACTCCATGTTCTGTCAAAAAGTGCAGCCACTGTACATATGACTACACTTATTGAACTGCTGTCCACATACATACATACATGTATACATTGTAATGCATGCTGGCATATACATGTACAGTTCATGATGTGTAGTAGCTGGTATGTCAATCCATTCAAGGGAATGGAATGTAGATCTTTGTTACTTTACAATTGGCTATTATTACTTACAACCTGGTCAGAACAATCAATCAATGGAATCACTGTGGCCTTGTGGTTTTTGCCGCCACACCAATTACAACTAGTGGAATAATCCATAAGTTGGAAGTATAAGAAAGTTGGTCAACTGGCATAAAAGGAAACTTGCCCTAAGTCATAGTTAACGTGAATCTTATTTTGACTTTCTGGTGGTGGCTTCTTCTCAATGTTCAAATTGTTTTTCTTCTGTCCATATGTATCTCCCCATACATGTATCAACGGGACATGTACTGTACAGTATAATATCCCTTTTGTTCAGTGGAATTCCAAATATTTTAGTTTGTGATGTGTGGTGTCTCATCAGTTTATTGCCAATCAGTTCTTGGTTCAGATTTGTTCATTATTTTGTAAACATTTCGTGGACATTGTTGGGATGACCTTGTCAAAGAAAAAAAAAAGTCATCGCCTATTCAAAACAAAATTTCCAGTGTGGCTGCATATATGCCTCCACTTTTGAAGCCTTGGTGTTTTGATTTTCGTATTCTGCTGCTACATGTATTGTATCTTCATCACAGTTTTATGGAAATGAATGTTCCTCCTTTTGAATTTGCTAAATCTTGATGCTGATTGAGTGCGATACCCATTACCCTGTTGATGAAGGGAGGAACCCCGGTAATCCTCAGAGTGCAAACTACTTGAGGAGCTCTGCTAACGCTCCAAGCGGCACTCCAAACACCAGGTCCCCATTGTGCCAGAAGGCAGAGCTTCCCCCCCCCCATACAAATGCATTCTTCTGTTGCACTAATACCATTCTCTGGTCTGGGATTGTATCGCTGGAGTGCTCAGCCCAGATTGACTGATGTGAAGAAGTAATACATGTGGACATTTTTCAGCACCTGATGTTGATTCATGGATGGGGAGGGGGTTGCTGATACTGTTCATGTTTGGGTGGGTGTACTGTGTGCTTGTCCTGCACGCCCTGGGTTTTTTTTAATTCAGTTTGATTGTGGATGTCAGGGGCTTAGTTGTAACGTTTGACATGTGCAAGCTTGATATTGCAGCTGTTATGGCTTATATAGGTCTATGTGCTCTATCATCTTTATACACATCACATCATGTGCCAAAAATCAGGTTTGAATATAAGATTGCATTCTAAACAGATTGGAATGCTTCCAAGATTCCGGTTGGATTTTGTTAAATTTTCACTTCCAAATCCTGTTCTTGCATTACTCCCATAGGAAGGAAACATTCACAAATTTGTGAAATGTTAAGATTTTGCAATTTCATACACAATTTGTGTCGGTGCATGTACATTACAATGTAACTTTATAGTTTACCACATCCCGTTGAACATTGTGTACAATGTAGGGCCTACAATGAAACCACAATCTTTAATTCTGTAATAAATGTCATCATCATAACCCAATCAAACTGAACAAGTCGTTGTCCATATCTTGGTGAAAATACATGCTGGCACCGGTACCTCTACAACCAAATTAAAACGTAATACCTTTAAGTTAAAATTAATTAGTGGGAACTATTGTACACATGTCACTGGGCAGTTGCAATTTGTGTGCAAGATGAAATGGATTAAGTGTGATGGTCAAGAAGGAAAGTGCTCTGCCTGAAAGTGTGATATTTTTCTCTCATATGTACCTAAGTGTACATGAATACCGATATGATGTAGGATTTCTGCATTTCTGGCATTCAAATGGTTATCACATTCCTTTCCTCATGGTGCCCAACCCAAGACGATTGTACATAAATGAATGTCAACTGATAATTTTTTTTTCTCAGTAGTGTCATGTTGTATGTGTACTGACTGTATATGTTGTCAATTGGCCTTGCTAACTACATGTATGGTGACAGAGCTTTCTTAAATGTTGCTCCCTGACTCTGGAAATGTCCGTATACGGATCTCAGAGATGCTTCGTACAGAAACTCAAAACACGTCTACTGGTATTTGCTGGAGCCTTTCTCCTATAAAGTGAGGTTTTTAAATGGCTTGTATCCAGAAAAGATTTGCCTTACAAATGCTGTGAAAAATTATTATTAAAAACTGATTGGGTATGTTGCAGTAAGGCTACTGGTACGTCAGTTCTTTGTAAATACCGGTAGAAACCATGGTGTACCGCTACATTTGTACCTAGTGTAACCTACAGTGTCGTTGAACATTGCTTTTATTGTGAAATACATTGTATAATGCAGTGGGCTCGAGCTGTCTGAACTGCCTGCACTTATGATCAATAGGTGAAATGGGTAATGGGTTGTCATGTGTGTTGCACACGGATGGAAAAGGGGGATTTCCTGTGTCATAGGTTTCCACATTGAAAGGATGTTGAGGGTGTGTCCTCTGTTTGCAGCTTATCAGATACATGTATACTAGCCACTAAATCTGGGCCCAATTCCATGGTTTACCTGGAAGGGCATCAACGAGGCACAAGCGGTGTACTACATGTACTTCAACCATAGGCTGGAAACCTCGTGTTGGTTTGCAAATGCTGAGCGAATTTGTGGGCCTAGCAGGTTCTGGTCCAAGGGCAGCAGTGGTGTTGAAGGGAGGGGGGCAAGTCCCCCTCCTCCCCAGCGGAGGTGCATGGCCCCCCAGGTGCGTTCTCATTTTAAATGTGGAATTGCACACACAATACATTGCCCTCAGTGCCCCCCTTGAAAAATTGGTGCACCCCAGGTGCCAGGTGCCCCCATGCTGTTCTTGTAGTCTGGTTCCCTGACCATACCTGTACATCAGACGAACTATGGTAGAGCAATTTATAGATGTCGGGGAATTGTCAGGTCAGGGAACCAGACTACTGTAGCTGCAGAGAAGCCACTTTTGAGGTTTTAACCTGAATTCAGGTTGGTTTTTTCCCCCCAAAATGTGACAAATTAAAAGTGCTGGATTTGGTCTGAAACATCCAGAAAACACATTTTTGAAAGGGGGGTAAGGATACTTTCAGGTATTTTTTTTTTTTTGGTGGTTCATGCTTTTTATTGATTGGTGGCATCTCTTTCTAAAGCTGGCTTGCACCTCTTAACAGATGTGTAACTGATTGCAAACAAAATGTGGACTTAAAATTGATGAATTGGGGCTCAGGCCTATTCCATTCCAATGATGGTTGGCCGACCATCGTTGGAAATTGATACAAAATTCCTCTTTTCTTGAAAATGACAGCATACCAGGTGCCATTACTTTACAGGATGCTTGAGACCATCATTCACTAAGTTACAGTCAAGTAAGGTAATTCGTAATAATTTGGTAGTTTTTTTTTTTTTATGTTCCCTTTAAGTTTAGAGAGCTGCAGTCCTGAAGCCATCAAAATCAATCAAAAACAGCTTAGGTTAAGGTATGCCCTTGACTTTGTTGGCCAAGGATATCAATTTTAATAGATCACTTGAGAAGCAGTTCATCCACATGTCATTGAGGTGACCCTTTGAGGAGGTAACAAAGGTTTTAATGTCACATACCCGCAATAAATTGTTTGATTTGTAAAATGGATCTAGGGGAAAAAAATTCTCTTCAAAAAGTGATGCTTCAAATACCAGTTATTCTTGTGAATCAACAGTCATTGATGAATGCATCAAATATTGTAAATAATTATCAATGTATGCATTGATCAATTAATGTACATAGCAGGACATAAGGGCCCACAGGTATAATTATTTCTAATTGTCAATCAACATGTAAACTTTTCTATCTTCATTTATTTGTAAATTTTTCAACAAAATTCTTGAAATGCACCTTTTTTTCCTAACCAGGTTCAGGGCCTTTTCTCTTCAAAAAGGTCAGGAATGCAACCTTGTACTAGTTATTCTTGTGAATAAACAGTCATTGATGAATGCATCAAATAATGTAAATAATTCAATGTATGCATTGAATAATTAATGTACATACCACAACTTACGGGTATAATTAACTTTAATGGATCTACACTCTGTTAGTTAATTTTTCAATGAAATTGTCGAAATGCACCTTTTCGTCCCAAGCAAGTTCAGGGCCAGTTATAAAAATATGCTATTCGTTAATAGGTTTCATATTCATAGTACTTACAGCAGTTATCTTAGGCAGAAGCTTCAAATATTTTTTTTGGGGTAAACATGGTTAACATTTTTTGGTTTTTAAAAAAGTTCTGTAGGTACACATACATACATAACATGTATACCCGTAGGCCAATTTACAGGGGCACTTCAGTTGTGTACAGGTACATGTATAATTGGTTCACTGTTTCTTGAATTAAAAATTAAAAATATACATCAAATTAGCCACTGCAAATTGTTCCTGTTACATGTACTTCAATTGTTTCCTTATCAAAAGGAAGTACATAACTTTCAACAAATTTTCCGTCCTTGAAAAAAAAACCAACAGTCCCAACACTTATCTTTTCCTCCCAGCTTTTCATTTTTTCTTATCATTCTGCAACAAAAAGATAGGATATTTGAACAATATGATAAAGACCACAGGAAGGACTATGATCAGTACATTGTCCTTGCGATTGTCAAGACAGTAGAAGATAAATGAAAGGGTGTAATTTTGGAAAAGAAAATCATTCATGTTTCACATCAGTTGGCTCAAATCTCAATCAGCCCTCGGGGATTTATCAAAATTGTTTCAAATCGGTTAACAAAGGAGAAGAAAAGCCAATCTAAATAATCTACATTTGCCACACATTATTAAAGTATTCAACAGTTTTCAAACACTACATGTACATCTATTTATAATACGGGCGATTCACAATAGTGCACCTCCAAGAGTTTGCAACGCGTTGGCCAATCACAATGCGCGAAATCAGTCGACCTTTTCCAAACGCGCATTGGGTCGACCGATTTTGCGCATTGTAATTGGCCAATGTGTTGCAAACTCTTGGAGGTGCACTATTGTGAAACCACTGTATCGGTTAACCCTGCACAAGTTGCGGGACACTATACTGCCTGACGATATTTTGACTTTTTCGCACACCTGTCCCTATGATTTTTGGTAGTTTAGGGGAATCACAGTGTGTACCGACAGCAGCAGTTGCTGGTTGAAGTCAGAGTGCCAAATATTTACGCTTCCATGGACCAAATATCCTCAGCCAGCCCCCAGAACTCTAATTTGTGTACACGACCTAATTTGGTAGCCAGACTGGCGTGTATACATCAAACCCACACATCAGCCTCTGCACAGCACCCCGTATTTTGCTGTCAGGCATCAGGACCCTTTAGGACCCACACTTTACCCACCTGTCTTTTCATCAGCCACTTTTTGTCAAAATAAACAAGTCCCTTGATGTGTACATGTACCATGGAATACATTGTCAAGTCCTACGGGCTGCAAACACTGCGGTACAGCACAGGATGTACAGTAAATATTATTTGGCAAACGCATAAAGGTGTATTTTTTTTTTTACTTTGCCCCAGAGATCTGTCAGTGGATAGTAAAAGTATGAGAAAATAGAAGTCATGATATTGCAGCAATCTTGATGTGTTTAGGCAATAGGCATACACATGCATTTGTGCCCCTTTATTTTTTACTCTCTCACCCCAGAATGTTTCATTTTGCATCATTTAAGTTGCAAATTTGAAGATGAAATGAGTTACATTTTGGGTACTGTCAGAATAAATGTTTTAGACCCGTGCTCTTTTTTGGGGTTTCATTTAGTACATAATATGTACATTACGGGGAAAAAAACACAAGTTTGTCAATCATATTTTAGGTGAAGTTTTTTAGAGCGGAGTTTGAGGTTTTACTGTTTTTTTTTGTTTGAAGTGTGCATTGTGAATGAAAAGAAATGGCTCTTTACATGCACAGAATTGAGCTGAACTTGGTCCTAGAACTTTATGGCCACACACACTGAATTCAAATTTCTTGTACTTATACAATCTGTTATTTGCACACTCGTTTTAAAGAACTGTTTATTATTTACCCAACACAATCGCTTCGCATTTCAGTGGATTTTTTATGGGTCAAGTTTGATTGTGACTGCAACAGTGTCAGTGTTACAGGTGGTTGATAACTGTATTGGGAGTTGACTGTACTAAGTGATGAATTGAATAGGCATTGAAATTGCCCACTTTGTGGTTACTACAATTCATCAGAGGTCACATCGGCCCTAATAATATTCAATAACATTTGTTGGAATTTTGTCAAGCTTATTTTGTTTAGTTTTTCTTGTTTGGGATCTGTACATACCAGTACATGTACTTTTTAATATTGGGTTTTACCTTTCAAAGACATTGTGTGCTTATTGCCTTTTGTGGGCTCGGTAATTACAAGCTTGCAGGGGCAGATCCAGGAATTTTTGCAGGGGGGGGGGGGGATCAGGCCCGTCAGATACAGATAATAACCCAGCTGCAGAACGTCATCTTGTTTTGTTATACTATGTAATTGTTACAAGTTCCCCTCTGGGTGGGGCTGGAACTCCTTCAACATTACTTGACTTAAACCACTCAAATAAATACGTTTTACAACTTAAACTGCACCTATTTGCAACTGGTCTGGTAAAAAAAAATGTTTCTAGCCAAGTATAATTTAAGAGCAGGTGGCCCATGTAGTCTGATAACTTTGAACCTGAAATTTGAACCTCGCAGACAACATGTGTGTTAAAGCAGTTCTGAGGTGAGCCATGGCTCTATTTTTCACACTGGATGTTAATCTGTATACAGTTACCATGGTATCTCAGAATTCCTAAACAGGTACCAGTAGGCTAACACATGAAATGAGTGGATACATACATTGTACCACTGCTTGTATAGTACAGGCATTGTACCACTGCACAGGGAATATCATAATCTGCTAGCTGCCATGTACATAAAATATATTCCTATGATGACCTTTTGGACTGAAAATATCAAACAGAATGCAAATTGTTAATCAGCTCAAGTGCAGTGTGCTTTGTAAAATGTGCATATATGCTGTATGAACAATATGAAAATGCATTAGTCGGCATTTGATAAATCAAATGTACGGTACTGTACCGGTATATTGATAGAACATGGACCATGAAATCTACGATTTAGGAGACAATTTATTAAAGCAGCCCTTGGAGGTATACGGTACATTGTGTAGGCATGATAGGTTAGTTCTAAATTATGCATTCGGAGCACTGCAATCATGTATCGTTATTCCAAAAATGAAATTCAGTTCTCATGAGTAGTACTAATCTACAATTTTTTTAGAAGATCAATTTCTTTGGAGTGCAGACTGAAGTTGAACGAAATTGTAACCTTGTGCTTGTCTGCCCAGAAATGATTACCAAATGATGCACATTAAAGTTAAAGGGAATGTACATCATTGGCTTTTGCTGTAATTTTCAAAAATGAACTATTTGAGGGGTTAGTATAATAGATCAAACATTGTTACACTGACATTTTTGAGTTTTGTGTTCGAAAATGCTGGAAAAGCCAAGAAAAACAAAAATGTTCAAGTAGTCTGGTTGCCTGACTCCACTAAAGATGAAATGAATCAATTTATAGACGCCGGAAAATTGTAAGGTAAGGGAACCAGTCTAGCTGGCCTGCACCTGTTCATGAACATGTAACCAATAACAAAAAAAATTTTGACTGAAAAAAAAATGGTAAATTTGGAGCAGTAGTTGAAAAATAGTTAGGATTTTCCAACGGTGGTCAGCCGACCACCGTTGGAAATTTAAACCAAAATACCATTTTCTTGAAAATGACTTCACACCAGGTGCCATAATTTTACAGCATGCTTTAGACTGTCATTAACCAACATCCTAGTAAGGTATTTCGTAAAAACTTGGTAGTTTTATTTGTTGATGTTTGCAAATGTTGTATATTCCCTTTAAAATGACAATTTTCAATAGAGCACAGTTATACCGGCTTTAACCATCCAATCCACAAGAGGCTAACCAGGAGCAGTAAAAAACTGCTCTTATTTTCTAGTTATATGTCAGGAGTCGCCAGTCTGTAGCTGCTGTGTTGTCTGTGCAAACATAGAACTACCGTAATAAATTTGCCCTGTAATGGACTGTTCTCCAGTCTCTCGCTATATTGACAAAGATTTTTCCATTCACCGTGGCTCAGTGAACTGAAACAATATGATTGATTGCATGCATCAGGGACCTTGAGTAAAGTCTAATCAAGTTACATGGTAGCTGATGATCGGAACATAATTGAAAAAAATCCATAATAAACATGTGTACAGATACTTGGCAGTCTTAACATTATGAAAAATATTCAGAAAAATAACAGTGGGAATGCAGTGTGGGGCATAAACAATCCCAGTAAATACATTTGTTAAATTCCCCTGTGATGTCACTGACATATCCAGAATTTGAGGCTAAGTGTGTTTCGAAATTGGGACAATTTTCTGTGTAATTGACTAAAACAAATTGGGTATGGCTGGGTTCTGTGTATTGCTTGTGAAGTGTTGGCACTTCAATTGAAAAAAAACCCACACAACCCAGAAATTACAAAAATACAGTAATGGCAAAATGCTTTTTAAACTTGCTGGTATACCCTTCCATCATGTACCGGTACTTCAGCTATAACAGGTCCTACTATATTCCTAATGTCTCTTTTATTCTGAGGTACGTACATCTCAGTGAACCAATAAACATTCTACTAATAGAAACAAGCAATGTGGTTAGTTCTTTGATAGACCAATTAGGGGTGTGCACTCACGGGTAGTACAGGAACCGGGTAGCCTACTTAAAAAATATTGGTCCCCGGGTACCCGTTAAAGAACCCAAGTCAAAAATTCAAATCTGGGAAGTTGCTGTTCAGATTGTTCATAAAGTCCGCACGATAATACTGACAATCGGTGCGGCAATATAGCCTAGATAGAGTGTATACAGTGAGCTTTTTAGCTATGTGGTGAAAAATGCAACTATCGCAAGCATCATAAAAGTAAAGTGAAATTGGTTTTGGTTTTCCATGTACCCTGTTTTTCATTTTGAAAATTGTCCCACTGACTTTCGAAACCTTTCTTTTTCATCGACTGAGAAATTACTAAGTAATTTGCAAAGGTGGTTACGGGTACCCTATTCCATAATCTGGAACCGGTTCCTGACATTAACGGGTCGGGTACTCGGGTATCCGGTTCCAATGCACAGCCCTAAGACCAACTCAAATCTCTGTGTAGAATTTCATGGACGTACTTATACTGTTATATTACAATAGCGTTTGGTCCAATTCTCTCCCTCTGGTTACACCGACTGCATGAATGTTACCCAGGTTATTCCAAGGGTTTAAATTGTTATTTTTTCAGCACCTAAAACATCCACACAAACCCCTTAAATTGCTGAGCCAACCTGTTTGTCCAAGCTTTTCCATATTCAGCCCAAAGGTGCATGCCCTACTAATCCCTGCGAAGCTTTTTTTACTTCTTCGTCTAAGCTCTGTAGCACGGGTGACTAGCGTTCAACCTGTCATTTGCACTCAAACGCTCGAGACCGTTGCTGAGAAGAAAAATCCAAATGACTCTTGGCAAGTAGTCCGTTGATTCTCCCCCCCAAAGCAGCTTTGAGAAAATTTTGTAATGTTCATTGTTGCTTAAATTTAAGATAGCTGTCCATCACATTTCCCCTCTGTACAGGAATGTCAAATATATTTCTATAAACTGTTTATGTGAGATGTTTGTTCAAGTCATGAATGTTAAAAAAAAGCCAAGAACACCAGATTTTGGACACGATAAATGTGCGGGTGTGATTGACATTTCCATCAGCACGCCAAATTAATCAATTTCAAATACGTACACGTACATATATGTGATGAGCTACTTTCACTGTGTAAAACATGTTGGACAGTTAACTTGCACAGTAATTGCATTCAGATATGAAGATGAGATCTGACGATGTAGCTCGAAAACAAAATATTGTGAAGACTAACAGAAACAAAATAGCAAACACCGTGTACCCGGTACGTGTGCTTCCTCAAATTCCTATGCGAATGAGACTTTTTTTTTTTTAGAGAGCCATCAATAGATCTTCCGCTCCACTTGGTTTACAGGATAGAGTGAACATACAATATTGACCACGCGCCTGGAGACAGATCCATAGTGTTGTGCTCTTTCCTTTACAAGGTTCCCGTCCGAGGGAAAGAAAATGTACACAGCTGCACTATGGGATGTCACCGAAAAGAAAAGCAGTAGTGCATCTGATCAAAGGATCCGCTACTTTAGCCCCCGTGCATGTGCCAAGGTGACAAATAAGCAATGTGTTTCTTTATAAAAATGATAAATTGCACTAATGTCGGTGTAGATTGCCTTGGACGGCATGGATGTGCTGTGAGCCTAGTGTGTAGTAGGCATTGTGAAGTAAAAAGATCAATTTAATGGGTTTTTTTATTCATGTGTGTGTAATATTGGAAATTTCTTTTGATTCCACAGTAAATATTTGAAGAATAATGTCAGTGTACTATTAAAGCACAGAAAAAAAACGAATAGCCATTGGGTTCACAGACTATATTTACTCTGATAACGCATAAAAAACTATGTATTTCTTATCCTGTCTTTTTTGTATATTTGAGCTCATACAATGGAACAAAATGGCTACAGTTTGTGCTGAGAAAAAAAGTGTCTCTGGTAAGCTTGCCATTTGGCATATTTGTTGTGGCATCACAGGGCCATTTTAGAGCTTTGAATGCCTATCCATGTTTATAAATGACATCAGCTAGGGCCCAATTTCATGGCTCTGCTAACCAAGGAATGACCAGCTTTCGACTTATCACTGGTTAACCTAACCTGGCCCCTAGGCCCTTTTTGCTAGGAAACATCCTCAATGTTGCAAAATCCTCCAAAATTTTGCACTTGTGTTCAAATGAAGGATACCCACTGCCTCAGTCCTTCACAATCCTCCGACAGTCCTGCCTCTCAAAATGCATTCATACAGAATCCTTCAAAATCCTCCTCTTCTTCAAACACCTCCTCCAAAATCAACCAGTACTGAATGTCCATGTGCCCTCAATCCTCCACAATCCCCAAAATTGTATGTTGCGTCATTCTCAATCTTCCAAAATCCTCCAAAACTGCTCGAAGGACTTGAAAAATCAACCCAAAACTCAAAATATCAACTTGAACTCAAAAAGTCAACTTTGAACTCGAAACTCGAAGAAAAGAAACCCTCGGGTTAGGGTTAACTGTGTAGGCAAAAACTTTTGTAGCGAATGCTTGCCATTAGTTTCTGCTCTACTTGAAGTTATTTACGTGTAAGAGAGTTCCCTAAACATTCCCATTTCAACTTTATGCACCTTTAACTTCGGCTATTCATATCGGAGCCTGGAAAAACACCTGGGGTTCAGACGCCCTGCACACACTCTCTTTCATAAGTTGGCCTTCTGTACACAGGCATGTGCATTATTGACGCCTGCACATGAATCACGCTGCACTTTTCAAAGGGACCCAATTACTTCCAAACACCTGCCAGAAATGAATTTCTATTTCTACTTTGAGAATTGTCCCACATTCGTTACAACACACTCCACACTCTTTATGATGTTCTCATTTCCAGTTTGGCCCAATTTTTATGTGGCATGTCCAGTTGGGCCCAGTTTTTATATGTCATTTATTGATTCTTCATACCGGTACATTTATAGCTCTAATTTCTGACTTGCAAAAATTTCATACAGTAAATTTCGGTCAGTAATGATTGGCTCCCAAAAAAACCCCTCTGATTAATCATATTCAAGTTGTTATAACATTCAAACTTAAACTCAATGAATAAGTAGCATACATTTGTAATTTGCTCTCTAATTACCAAAGAGTGGATCTAGGGACTAGGCATTTTAGAGTGAAAATCACTAATTTTAGAATACAGTGGAAAAGAATCAATCAATGGAAACTCGGCAAACACTCAAGCTATTTGATTAAATGAATTTCACTCTAAAATTCACTCTGGTCCCAAGTTTTGTTTGGTGGAAGTGAAGAGTCATTTGAACACATGTAGAGTGAAAAATGTCTTTGGAAATTTTTTAGTCATTTAAAAAATTTCGAAAGAAATTTCATTCTTTGGAAATTGTATACAGTGTCAGACATGAATTTGGCCTTCACTTTAATTGCCCTTGTGTGCAATCCTGCATACATACTGTACTTTATTATTTCCAAGAATATTCTGGTGAAAAAAAGCTTGCTCGGGCAAGATTGGAACCTATAACCCTCACAGGCTTGTGTAATATTAACCAGGCAGTATAATAAAATGCTGTGTGTGAAAATATCTTGCAAGTGGCTTTCCTGAGCGAGTATTGCCAGGAACATAAATAATCTTGTCATGAAAATCCCATGGTGACCATTAAGAATTTGGCTTAAACAGCAATGATCTGATACTTTATATGCGCGATTGAACGCAGGAATCCAACATTAACTGTGTACAAAACTACTGCCCTTCATAACTTAATTTCTGTCTCTCTAGACACACCTGTGTATACATGTACCGGTATGAAGGGTTCGGCCTTAGCAGCAGTCGGCCCGCTAAATGCGAATAAAAACAGCGGCGGACTAGTCAAAACTATTCCGTAAGCAGTCCGCCCGGCGATTCAAAATTATTGTTATCAGCCATGCAACTTTCCTGCGTTTCTGCAGATTTCCGCGTAAAAAAAAAAATTTGTGGAAAACATAATCTGATACTGATGCGCATTCGGCTTGTTTCATGCCGTGGCCCCGCGGAATCTTGCGCCGATATCGCTAGTGTGTAAATTCAAGGAAGAACATCGCCTGGCACTGCATTTTGTGTAGGTATATGAAAGCATAGAAAAGTACAGGACACAGACTTCGTACAAATTCCTTTTTATGAATAAGCATGTCGCCCTTTATTTACTTTGGGCTGTAAAGTCTGATTCCATATTTTTTTTCTTCACATGCATGAATGCCTCGGGATACTGGCACTCACTGGAAAACCATGGCGTACGTAGTGTAAACTGGTCGAATTTGACATCGTAAAAGTGTTGTGAAAACATCGGTGGAAGAAGTCAAATAAAAAAATTAACACTCGCAGACTAGTGAAAAGGCCCGCAGAATAGTTCAGAGTATGTTTCACTAGTCCGGCTGACTAGTGAGCATGTATGCATTTTGAACCTCAAATGAATTGTGACTTAAATTATGACAAATGTTACAGATAACTTATCATACAGGTTTACTTGGCATCTCCAAGGTATTAAGAAACGAGGGTTTTCTTTTTTGGAGGGGGATTGAGGCAAGCTCACGGAGTGAAAACCAGTATTGTAACGAAGAATTGTGCATTGTAAATATCCGGTGCCCCTAATGTGATTGGTCACACAGCTTTCCTCTCCCACAATTAAAATACACTCAAGGTTTCTGTAGAAAACATTTTGCTGATGGTCCACAGATACAAGATACTGGATCAGATCCTCCAAGAGTCATCCTCACATTGGATTGATTCCTTGGAGCCTTGGAGGCATTGACAGTCAGTCCCCTGACACTTTTGCAACTGCATGCATTTAGCTCCAGGCTGCTTGGCGGTTGAAAGCCAAAAATCCAGTATGCATGCTGATGCATTAAATTGTTCTCCCTCATTAACTGCAATTCTGCACAGGTATGGTCTCACAACCTTGATCGGTGAAGACTTGCATTCGTGTACATGTATATATGTAAATGTACATTTGATTGTACCAGACACAAATGTATGTACCGGTATTTGCCAGCTCGCTTCTTTTTTCCAGATGCTGTTGACATGTTACACTTGAAGAGTTGATTTCCAAAACACGATATCTTGGAAAAAGTGAAAAATTTGCCTGGTTATGAAACTTTACCGAATAAAAACATTATAACAGCTGTTTCTAAAGTTCATTTTTCCCTCGATTGTATTCCCATATTATGTGTAAGTATTATGACAGGTGTTGAAATGACTTTGGGCAGTCAGGAGATGGCAGGATTCTAAAAGTTAACAAAATGGCATTTACATGTATCACGTCGCTTCACTTTTAATACATTCACAACGTTTTGCATTTGAACCAAAATTACTTTAAAGGGAATACAACATTTGCAAACATCAAAAAACAAAACTACCAAGTTTTTACGAAATACCTTACAAGGATGTTGGTAAATGACAGTCTAAAGCATCCTGTAAAATTATGGCACCTGGTGTGAAGTCATTTTCAAGAAAATGGTATGTTTGTGTACATTTCCAACGGTGGTCGGCTGACCACTGTTGGAAAAACTTAACTATTTTTCAACTACTGCTCCAAATTTACAATTTTTTTTCTCAGTCAAAATGTTGTTTGCTATTGGTTACATGTTCATGAACTGGTGCAGGCCAGACCTAGACTGTTCCCTTACCTTACAATTTTTCGGCATCTATAAATTGATCCATTTTATCTTTACTGGAGTCAGGGAACCAGACTACTTGAACATTTTTGTTTTTTCTTGGTTTTTCCAGTATTTTTGAACACAAAACTTCAAACATGTCAGTGTAACAATATTTGATCTGTTATACTAACCCCTCAAAAGAGTTCATTTCTGAAAATTACAGCAAAAGCCAATGATGTACATTCCCTTTAAATACATTCACAACGTTTTGCATTTGAACCAAAATTACTTTAAAATACAAACAAGTAAACTGCATAAACTGCATACAATCCTATTATAGAGCTGTTTCACAAACTTGTAGAATAAAGAACCTGTATTAATGTCACTGATGATGATCCGGAATTAATTTTTCACACCCATACAATACATAGTATGAGCATTGCTGTATTTTTGTGTATCGGTAGTGCTCAGGTGCAGAGCAGTCAAGCATAAAATGGGTTACAGTTCATTGGTGTGAGATTTGCAGGTTGGCTGGCGATACGTGTGATTTCTTGGACGACGTATGGCTATCAATTTCATTGCTCTTTATCCTTTGTATCATTAGCTGTGGTTGGTACATGTAGATGTCTGTCGAAAATTGAGATTCACAAGTTCTTGTCAAAAGTCCATCTTGTGTATTGAAAGTCCGTCGATGCAATTTGAATGTTAAATGTTTGTTGGCATTGGAGTGAGATTTGGAAGTGCTGTGAGGAGAAATTCTCGCACTGTTCTTGTGCAGTGGGCTAAAATTCAAGCAGATTCCTTCAATTTATTTTTGAGATGTCACTATTACCGTACCATTTGACCAGTCATGTAGCCCGGGGCGTAACCAACCTAATCTCACTACACCAACCTCAGTTAAACAAGACTATATTGTGCTATTCTTTAAGAAAAGCATGGACCTTCGAATTATGATTGGGAAAATAAGTACAATTTCAGTGGGGACCTATAACTCACCAGTGCTCTTCAACATAATTATTTTTTTTTCTCCTGACATATTTTCAATTTTACTTACATGTAAGTAGCAAGAACTATAGTCTTTTCTATTTCCAACCTTCTGAAAATACACAGTTTTGGGTTGCTTTTGCACCCGCAACGACACAAAAAGATGTGCGCCAGAATTCTTGTTGGGCACGTAAATAATTCAAAATGTCCAAAGTAATAATTCTATAAATTAACATGTGGAGATTTTTTGTTTGATGGCGCATTCAAAAGGGAATAAGTTTTGTACTGCTAGATAAGACATGACAGTTTAAAAACAAAATCTGTTTTGGGGGGTGAAAGTGAAACTCAAATATAGCATGGAAAGGGCAACTTTGAAGATAGAGTCCATCATTTGTAATTTGGGCATTTTGTTCGTTTGAAGCAACAAAAGTGCTCAAAATCTAAAGAAGGGTACTAAACAACTAACCTGATGAAGTTTCAGCTCAGCTTCAGCTGTATATTCCGAGAAAAACAGCATTCTAGGATCTCAATTTCAAATCAAAAGTTGCCGAATCATGTTTTTAATTGGGCCTGAATTCACATTGGGCCTGAGACACGTTCTCACTGAGCCGATTGCAGCTACGCGATGTCGCACACTGATCCGACGAATTATAGCGTCGTGTCAACGCTTCGCCGAATTAAAAAACGAACTACTAATGGAAATTTCCAACGATGCGTCTTAAGACGCACCTTTGGAAAGGCCTTCTTTCGTTGATTACTTCAAAATGACAGCTTGTCAGAAAGAATAATTTCACAGGGAGTTTAGTCCCATTACTATCTTTCAACCAAGTATGTTTTTCAACAATAATTACGCCAGTTACTTTTCGGATAGCTGCAAATGATGGACTGTAGCTTTAAAAAGGACTGTGTTCACATTGCACTGATTTGCCTTTGCTGGGTTGTGTGGTCCCAAAATGCAGTTTTGAAATGTTTCTGAGGTAGTGTGCTCATACATCGGTCAAAATCCCTATACATCAGAGCACCATATTGAAACACGTTCAAGTGTACTGAGTCCCTCAGCAATGTTGGCAACCTGAGATTATATGTACAGTCACTTCAGTATGATTCCCCGGGATAGTTGTCTGAAATGCAGATTGATTCCCTCAAGAGAGTGCTAACCGAGTGAAGTGATCTGCGCTGCAGGACTCAAGTCCTGTTCTAAAGGCAATATTGTTTGTGAAAGAGGTCTCCAAGTGTTTCACAGCTTGTCGGCTTGGATGTTTCATTGTGCCTATACCGGTATCCATGTTCTCATAAATTTAATTGCAAATGAGATTGTGAGTTGTGCAAAGGGCAAAACCCCTGATGCAAATTGCATCTTATAAATAGTTTGGTTGCGGTACCCACTGCTAGTATAAAAGATTTGAACCAGCCAGCCGACCCCAAGCAAGTTCGGAGGTCGAGTGGTAAGACATCTGCACAAGTAAGCAGGAGTTTGCGGGTTTGAGTCCTACCAGGTTAGCTTGTGAAATTTTTCCTCGCAAGTCCTCAGACAACATACACTGAGCATAGCATACAGTGTCTATAAAATATGTGAATACAGACTTTAATTTCCCCTCTTTTTTTCTTTTCAGCTACCACCAAAGAAGATTGGAGGACCGAATGAAGACGCCCTACTCATCTACTCATACAAATCTCAGGAGAACAACAACAAAACCGCCAACGATGTCATTGACAAGTAGTGGGATGAATTTTGTTTGGTCCCAACATTGTTCTGTTCTTTGTCCAATACATCAAGCAAAACAAGCTTGTTATTTTCCTTTTCCATAGTGGGAAAATCATGTTGAACTTGGTAACTTGGTTATTACTTTTTATTATTTATTATTTTTTAATTCTGGTATAATAAATGAAACCAAGGATTCCTCAAAAGCGCCCTAGGCACTGTAGCTCGCAAGCCGGAAGAAACCTGTAGAGAGAAGACAATGAGAAGAAATGACAGTTTTAGCAGTGGGAGGAAAACCCCCGAAGAATATTCTGGGGGAAACCCACAGACTGAGGCAGGGACTGAAAACCCAATCCACATGTTGGCCCAGGCGGGATTCGAACCCTGGTCACAGCGGTGGAAGGCGAGGAAAGTACCGCTACACTAACCTGACTTATGATTACATAATTGAAGAACCAGGCTTCATGCTTTTCTGTTTTTGGATTTGGCAGGGTGCCCGGGAAAAAAAACGGGGATGGGACTGGGTTATGGTTAGACAGATTGTTAGTTGCACCCACCAACATTGCAAATTTCTGTTTATGCATGGTGCATGCATATTGCACATGACATGCGCACAGTAGTGAGATACCCGCAATCCTTTGCCTTTTTCCTTAACAATTTTTGGTGTAAGAATAGCCATCACAGCGCCCATGGTGGGTTGTGCATTGGGAACGAGTGAAAAAATAAACATTGTTTTTATCACATTGTTAAGCTACAGTAGGTCATTGTCAGAAGACATGTTAGTTGTAAGAAATAAACCCAAAATATATTTTAAAAATTCAGATTTTATAACAAATTTAGAACTATAATATAGTAAACGACATATTGGAATACATGATGGTGCAAATCTCAAAATGAATACACAGTATCAAACTTTTGCAAAGAGAATTCATCGATGACAAGGTTACAAATAAATGAAAACAAAAGAGAGTATGAATAGATATATCCTTGAGAGTTAATCTGCAACTCCTGGCATTTGATCTGATTGCAACAATGTGAATCATTACGATCGTTTTAGAACCACTAACTTATGTACAGTGTAGTATTGCTCATTTTATGCAGACCGTCTCTGAAATTGGATATGTTCTAACACTGCCATTACCTTAATATAGTCTACAGTTGTAGTTTCATACACAAAACATAAAGGACATAGTTTATACCACTCGCTGTGCTTAGCTTGAAGACATTTGTGGTACATTACTTAGGAAAAAACTATCCAAGGGAGCATTCCACGAGCCCATTGGGAGTCAATTTAGCAAAATGCTATGGTGCCATATTGCATCTGGCAACAGTTGTTAAATATGTACATAATTGCAAGTGTTGTGTGGAGTAAGACATGATTTTTGCATTTCACTGTATAATGCGAAATGGTAGAATGCTCCCTTCCACAGTCCCAGACTATCTGGAAGACTGCAAAGCTGTATAATAACTCCACTGCCATTTTGACGATTGCTGATGCATGTGTGTCTATGAATGTGTTGCGCTGCATGAAATTCATACTTTTTTGCTCTGGATTTACTGCAGTGGAGTCGGGGTTCCAGAGAGAATACATGTACATGTAGCCATCAGATAGCCATCTTTTTGAAATTGTTGTTTTTAGAAAAGATCCAGAATTTAGAGGGATTTGCAATAATCTTCTGCTGGTTGATATGGATGTATTTTCAAAACAGGAAATCATTTGTTGCTGGGTTGCAATATATTGGGGTTCTTGGGGATATTGTATAGCCATCAGTAAGGCAAAAAAAAAAGTCGCCGGTTTCTGGTATGCGCGCGCGTCGCCGTAGCCATGCGCGTCGGCAAAATGAAAAAGTTTTTTTTTTCACTGAAAGATGATGTCTTAAAACCGCCAAACTCACTGGTTTGACTGGAATCCTGCTGCTGCACAATTTTAACGTGTTTTTAGATTGGGTTATGGTCGAGAATAAGCTTTATGTGGCCTCTCTGGACTCCCATATATTTGCACTAAGTTTAGTCGGGCACCATTTGCAGTCATCAGCCGGCATTTGAAGCAAAAAAATCAGGTAAAAAAAAAAAAAAGCCGCGTCCCCGCACCACTTTTTAGGCAAGCTCCATACCAGAAACCGGAGACTTTTTTTTTTGGCCTAAGACTTTTTTTTTTTCCTTCAATTTTTCAATTGTTGCATACATGTACCGGTACATGTGTGTGGAAAAATTGTTTAGAATTTAGTGGGAGAGAGTTTTGAAAAATAAATCTTCCAACATGTTGATATGGGCACCAGAGTACAAGAAGTAGTATTTAATGTTGTAATTGCATCTGCATATGCTTATGTTCATACATGTATAGCGACTGTTCTCCACCATAGTCTTGGTTGTTTACTGTTAGTTATCCCACGAGCGCAAGTGGAACATGAAATAATGTAGTGCGTCTGTGTCCCACATACTTACATTTTCCCATGTTCCACTAGTATGATTGGATTTATCTTTGCACAGTTATGAACACGCATGCAGTACAAAAAGATAAATTTTGTGATGTACAGCTTGTGCCGTAAGCATGATATCATATAGGCAACATGATCTGAATAAAATCACAAACCATTGTGTTGACATATTTTCTGTAAAAATACAAGGTAGATGTAGGTAGGAAAGAGTAGATTTTTCTTGTACTATGCTTGCTGTGGAAGATATTAGGCTCATATTGTACAATTTATGTGCGTACATTTATGTGGCTATGTGATGTGGGATTTAGCAGGTATTTGTCCTGATATGACTTTCTACTTTCCTTATAAATTCTCAATCATGTCATTTGTGCAGTGCATGATACCGTCCTAGTTAGATTGCTTCATATGTAGATTTTCTCATACAGTATGTAGTTATTTAGATGTTAAAAGGTAGGATAAAATTCATGCACACAAAATATTTACTCATTGCTCATTGTTAATGCCGAGTGAAAATATATTTTCTTAACTAACTCTTCTAATTTCAATACTTTTGAAAGTACCCTTCAGTCTATATGATACCTTAATATATTTAAATCTTCTTTGAAATTAAGTTGCTCACCTTGATTACATGTATACTAATTGTATAGTAAATGTTGTTTATAGGCAATACAAATGCGTCACAAGAATGCAGCACAAAATCTGAATATCCCACCAACGGTGACAAGTTGTTCATTTATTGGTCGATATTGGGCCCGTGCAGTGAAGGTTAACTATTTCCCCTTGAAAACTGGCTTTTAGTTTAGATTAATTTCAGTTTAATATGAACATGAAATATATGTAAGAACTATATATGGCATTTATATAATATAGCCAAAAGTGTAGATGCACACTACCGGTATGTCATTAAGTCTGATTAAGAATATAGACAAAGTTCAGATCATTTGTAACTGAAATATGCAAATGATTCTTTCACACTGTTAAATGTCAGTCCACTGATATTTCATAGAAGTCGTCTAGAAAATGCTGTGGGGAAAAAACCCAGAAAGAAACATTCATTTTATATTATTTATCATTTCAGTACTTTTAGAAAAAAATATTTAATCCCCCAAGATGTTTGTCTTGAAATACTAATATGCAAAGCATAGTATCTTTGTGTGAGTTTTCTTTTACTTTCAAATTATACCGTATAATATGCAAGCATTCCTTCATTGTCTTATTTTATGCTGTTTTGAAATATTTATTGTAACTCTTCCACATCGGCTTTGCTATCTGTATTTTTGGTGTGTGGGCTTTCATAATAATTTATATAATCAATCTATTTGTTGCAAAACTAAGATAAGTACGACCTTCTGTTTTTAACAAATTTGCATGTATTTAGCATAATTGAGTTGAATTAATTCATTTCATTAGCAATTTATAAGAAGTACATTTGATGCATATTATTTGATATTAATTATGAAAAACATATGTTTTGAAATTATTACTCGACACTGGGAAAAGTAACACAGAGAGGAAAAAATGCAAATCATTACATAATGCCCGGCTACCAGGCAAAATCGAAATCCTAATTGCTAATGAGAATGCACATTACGAGCATTATACTTGCAAGGTGTTAATATAACACGGAACAAATGAATAAGGAGGGTCAATTTTTGCCATGTTGACATTTTCCACCATCAACAAGTTAGATGGATTACATTCTGAAGAAGTGGAGAACTCTTAAGTCTTTTCCAGTTAAGAATGCAACAATGACATCTTAAATTGCCTGGCCAGTACAGAAATGGTTTAATTCAAGCACAATATGGCATACCTTCATTCTCTTCTTATTAATTATATGAAAAGACACTAAATAAGCATTCCATTTGTAGCCAAAGGAAGCGTAAATCCGCTTATTTCGTTAAGTTTTAATCATGCAAAAGTTTTTTTCTCTATTTTTATTGCTATTACTTCTGCTTTAATATGAAAATCTAAATAAAATATTATGTACCTATATTATGCAGTCTTGCAACAGTCTTGTTCTTGAATTTGTTTTTGTTTAGTTAATTACAATGTATGCAATTTGTCTTTTCTTTATTTATCCATTAAATTTTGAATACAGGAGATTATCTTTTCTAAAGTCAAGGTGCATATTAGGTTTTGAACCATAGAGCTTTATTAAATTGCCTGTTATAGTGTTATAGTGTTAGGCTCACCACCGATTTCGAAAGAACGGCTCATAATTCGTAGACTTCTTTTTGACTATCTCCCCTATAAAAAGAAAGCAGCTTTTCATTCGTGAAGAATTTCAAAAAGGTGACTGATATACTTATTGACTACATTTAAAGGGGAAAAAGTATTTCAATTCTACGTTTGCCTGAACGTAAATAAAAACAACAATGCTTCAGAAAATGATTCGTGCATTTAGCCAAGCCGTTCTTCTACACAAGCATAGCAAGCCTATACTACTTTCAAGGTCTTTACAATGTTTTGTATATTGACAAATTCGACTTGACATAAAAGACTGCCGTTTTCCATTCAAATGCCCCTTTTTCACCAGCGCTGAAACCCCCAATAATAACAGTGCCCTTATTTCGTTAACAAGTGCCCTTTTTTTCTGAACAAGTGCCGTAAAAAAAAAAAGTCGTGCAATTTTGTGTGCTATCAGCCGTTACGGGTGCCTTTTATTAATTTTTTTTTTAATGACTCGCATGTATCGCCCTGAATATTAGCACCATATAATATTGCCCCCCCCCCCCACTATTTGATTTCACGGAGGCACGGAAGAAATATGAGGGCGCACCTCCATTGTACCTCAATTAAACCATTAAAACTCACCCCCAACACGCCCCCCTAGGATGAGAACCCTTGGCTACGCCGCTGGGCGCGGCTGTAGTACCTGCAGGAATTATGCAAGAACGAACACCCATAATAATAATGGCAAAATGTGTTCCTCTATAAATGTCCCTGCTGGCGTTCAAGATACCAAAACAAAAAAAGATTTTGTAACAGAGATTAAGAACCAAGATTGGAACAAAATTATGTTTTGATCATTCTGGATTACTTGTAACCAACAATAACCCCCTGGAACATTTGTATTGATTGTGTTTATTTGTTTTCCTGATTTTCGGGGGTTCGATCAAAACTAAACTCAGTTATAGGCGCGGCGCCACCATGCGTTGGAACTCGTCTCATTCGCTACAAGACACGTGTACTGTACTAGACTGTACATGTACTGTCCGTGCACGCTAGGCAGCTCAGATTTTGAGCCACATTTACCTCTGTCAGGAGTCAACTGGATACTTCTTGAACAATCTTTTGGAGCCATAAATTAGGAAAGAAAGGTCTAGCTTTATTTTAGGTCCTCTGGCTCTGCAACAAAATGAAACTTGAAAGATTGTTGCAACCTGACGCCACCTCAGCGTTGTGTACAAAGTCTTTGGAGAGTCAAGAAAATGTTATTCTACTAGTACTAGGGCTAGGCCTATATTTATACGAAATTGGAAATGTTTCATGTCTTGTCATCATTTTGCAATGACTGACCTTTATTTGGATGATATGTGAAGAAAAAAGCAGTGACAGGTTGCAACATTGTAAAATTTAATGAAATTTGCTGGAGGTTATGATCATGATGATTGATACCGGTAGGCCTAGTTAATATATATGTTTATATCAAATTATCATGTTTATTTTGACGCAGTGGCTATCGTTACGGCAGCCGTAACGTATTTCCCATTTTCTATTGTTACGGTAGTACTGCAACTTTTATAAAAACATGAGAAGAAAATATAAAATTAGAAGGAAAAAAGTGAATTTGAACGTTATGAAATTTGGACTTTATTTCCCTTTTTAAAAAAATCCTCCAAAGCCTCAGGTTAGAAAAGGAAAAAAGTTCGAGTGCAAAACAGAGATGCGAACATGCAACCTCACGGTGCAAAATCCTACCCTCTATCGACTGAGCTGTCGCACTGCTCGCTAAAACGTGGGGAAACAAATAATTATATACCTGCGTGCGTATCAAAAAAGTATCGTAGAGGGCGCCAAACAATGGCTGCTGTAACGATAGCCACTTCGTTATTTTGATGATATGAATAACTAATAAGATAGTGGATATATTGCCGGCGGCAATCCCTATCATCAGAGGGCGCTGTACTCTCTAAGATAGGGCTGAATTATAAGATATATTAAATTACTACCAACGATTGTGTAGCACCTGTGGCCTAGTGGATAAGCAATGGATCTCATAATATGTGGGAAGATCCGGGTTTGATCCCCGCTGGCAAAATTAAAAAAAAAAAATTATTCCCCATTCCCCAAAAATATGAATATTCTTCTTTTATTTTTTTTTATCATGTCTCAAACATTTTATTGTAGAGTATTACATTTACATACAGATTTGTGGCTCTGGAAGATGTTTTTTAAAGGGAAATAAAGTCTGAAATTGTAAAATGGTCTGATTCCCATCTTGTGAATACAAAGTTACAACAATAATGTTGGCATGGAGCCAGACTAAAATTTGTCACCGGAAAATGTATAAGTACAAAAAAACCAGTAACTGCACATGTTCAGTGCATATCCAGATCCGGCAAGCTAAAGTTTACTAAGGTTTGCCGTCTCCGGCTAAATATTCACTGTCTGTGATTAGTGTGAATAACGAACCGAGTTTCCATATTTTAAAAAAATGTTGATGTATCTTACGTTGTATAGACCACGGCGAATGCCATGGTCTATTGGGCCTGAACAGATTCGCTGATTAATTAGGCAAGACCCCACCCCTTCACCTAGATTTTAACCAATCAGTACATATACTATTTGTTTGGTCTGTTACTAGAAATGGCGCAAACCTCTGGAGATGACCATGTGGCGAGTCTATACCCAGCCCGCTTGGATGACGAAGGCGCAAGGGAGCTGGTCAGCAAGCTCTACGGCTGGTCAGTTGACCAGATCAAGCAACTTCCTGGCTACGACGATCTGAATTTCTTCATTAAGAGTAAGAATGGGAATCCACAATTTTTTTCTGGTAAATTAAAACATTTAAAACAATGCAGCCAAAACTTGTGTAAATATCTTTGTTTTTTTCGTTTAAATGTTCAAACTTGTTGACGTCACATCCTTAGTCAAGAGCTCCAGCTCTGCCGAGTGCAGCGACTTTGTCCTGAAGGTGATCAACTCGCGAGAGTCCAGCAACCCCGATTGGATTCAGGCTGAGACGGACGTCCTACTTCACCTGACGGAGTCTGGGATACGCTGCCCCACCCCTGTGAAAAACTTGAGCGGAGACTACCTCAGTTTGGAAGAGATTGTCGATAAATGTAAGATCAATAAACAAATTTGAAGAACCTCATTTAAAAAAATCTTTCCTAGAGGTAAGTCTTCTGCACTTCACAACCCTTCAAGTTTTGCAAAACCACTTTTGCCAATAGAGTTAGCACCCACACTTCAAATTCCTTTGAGGCAATCTCCTGTGGAGTATATGGATAAAGGCGCCTTTCCATATCCACGTTTTCATCCCGTGTTGTGTCAGTTGTGTATGCGTTGCATTCGCAATGTGTTTTGCTCATGCGATTGATCTTTCCATTTTTATTTAAGAAGTGTGCGCAATGAATTTGGTTAGCAATGGAAGAAGAAGAAAAATGCGTTTATTGATTGCAGCTGCAGCTTAAATAAAAAGAATTCATTCCAATCAAAAGCAAAAACAATGGGAGTTGGTCTATCAAATCTTCCAAAGCAGGAAAGACAATAGGGCTTACTATCGTATTGTAATGGTAGGGGATTAATTGCGCTTGCGCAAAGCGCTGCGTATGCGTCAAAATCGCCCATGGAGTGATTTTGACGGACGATCAGAACGGATACGCAGCGTATACGTACATAATGATAAGGGACGTGTGCTACAATATGAAGCTAATTTTTGTGTCCGTAAAAATGGAACGCACGAATGCAGCGCACACGCAACGTGTGCGTAACGGACCAAAACCTGTGCATATGGAAAGGCGCCTTTATACACTTCAAATTTCCTGCACAATTTTTTATGTGTTTGAGCTCATCAGGGCAAGCAGACAGATCGGGTCAAGCCACCCTGCTCTTCGCAGTGCTGTTTCATTGTGGGGGCAGTGGCTCTCTTTGTGACACAGTTACTTTAACACATATCCCTTCACAAAGTGTTTTACTATTGCTCTGAATAGTAACTTCCCATAAGGAGGGTTAAAGAGGTTGTGGAATGCTTGAAGACATTTCCGTCATTTTTCGGGTTTATGTAGCCTAAGGTGTGATGAAATAAAAACGACCATTGTGTCTGTCATGAAATGAGTACAAAAGGTACTTTTGAGAGCCGTATTTCAGGTCCTGTTTCGACCCGAACGTGCAATTTGTGTAAAAGTTGTCATTGGGGGCAGCAAACAAAACTAGTAAATTGTGACGTAATAAACAGGACTCCCGATGCAGCGTAGTATAAACGAGTCCTGTTTATTACGTCACGATTTACTATGTTTTGTTTGCTGGCCCCAACGACGACTACTACACAAATTGCACATTCCGGTCAAAACAGGACCTGAAAAACAGCTCTCAAAATTACCTTTTGTACTCGTTTCATGACAGACACAACAGTCGTTTTTATTTCATCACACCTTATAGTCCAGCGGATATGTGAAAAAATTGTGCACTTCTGCATAAAAGCGTGAAACTTGGCACAGATGTTTATATTCATGCTAGAAAATGTTTTAGATGTGGAGCCATCGCAAATTTACCCTTTTAGGGGCGTGGCATCCATTTAAAAAAAGGGGGGCGGTTCTTGTCGTGCCCGCAGTGAAAATGGTTTTTCCCACTTGTTACAAAAGCAGGAAACTTCACAAAGACATAGTTATATAGATTATTAGTGTTTTCCAGATTCTGAGCCGCCACAAAAGTACCTTTTTGGGGGCGTGGCAGCCATTAAAAAAAAAGGGGGGGGGGGTAATTATTATGCCCACTTTGGAAAACATTGTGCCCATATTTCATGAACAAATACAACGTCCCACAGACGTTTATATTCATGAGAAAAAAATTCCAGATGTGGAGCCATCTCGAACACACCCTTTTAGGGGCGTGGCAACCATATAAGAAAAAAAAGGGGGCGGGGTTTTCATTATGCCCACCCTGGAAATATTGTTCCCACACTCATAGAGAAATGGAACTTTCCAGAAACATTGACATTCATAAGAAAAAAAAATCCAGATGTGGAGCCATCTCGAACACACCCTTTTAGGGGCGTGGCAACCATATAAGAAAAAAAGGGGGCGGGGTTTTCATTATGCCCACCCTGGAAATATTGTTCCCACATTCATAGAGAAATGGAACTTTCCACAGACATTGACATTCATGAGAAAAACAATTCCAGATGTGGAGCCATCGCGAACACACCCTTTTAGGGGCGTGGCAGCCATATTGAAAAAAGGGGGGGCAGGGTTCTCATTATGCCCAACATGGAAAAATGTGCCCACATCTCATAAACGAATGAAGCTATTCCCACAGACATTAATACTCACGAGAAAAAAATCACACATGGAGCCATCGTAAACACACCCTTTTAGGGGCGTGGCAGCCATAACAAAATGGGGGGGGGGTAGTCATGATGACCCTATAAAGGAAAGTTGTGCCTACCTTTCATAAATGGATTTAATTCCACTCGGACAATATATTCATAAAAACCTTTTTTTTTAATGTGAAGCCATCACAAACCTACCCTTTTAGAGGCGCGGCGTCCATTTTTAAAATGGGGGGGGGGTACTCAATATGCACAACGTGGAAAATTTTGACCGCGTTTCATATAATAAAATCCACCCCATACAGCTGTTTAATGTGTTGGAGTAGGGCCGCCTTTATAGTTGGAAGTTACTGTTGGCAAACCCTTTGTTTTCTTTCACTATGCATTCTTACCTCATCTATATTAACCCAGTTACTGGTTCTGTCGTCTGTAGAATTATTGTTAACCTTTCAACTGCAGCAATATCTGAATTGGGGTATAAACTGGGGTACCTCAGTTAGTCCTGGAAAGACTGATTGATTAGTAGCACCCCCCCCCAAATGATTAGTAGCACCCCCATTTAAAAAAATAGATGCCATGCATCTAAAAGGATAAGTTTGTGATGGCTTCAAATTACAAAAAAAAGAAAGATTTTCATGAATATATTGTCCGTGGAGTTTAATCCATTAATGAAAGGTAGGCATGACTTTCCTTTATAGGGGCATCATGACTACCCCCAATTTTACTATGGCTGCCCCGCCCCTAAAGCGGTGTGTTTACGATGGCTTCACGTGTGACTTTTTTCTCGTGAATATTAATTTCTGTGGGAATTAGCTTCATTCGTTTATGAGATGTGGGCACATTTTTTCCATGTTGGGCATAATGAGAACCCCGCCCCCTTTTCAATATGGCTGCCACGCCTAAAAGGGTGTGTTCGCGATGGCTCCACATCTGGAATTGTTTTTCTCATGAATGTCAATGTCTGTGGAAAGTTCCATTTCTGTATGAATGTGGGAATAGTATTTCCAGGGTGGGCATAATGATAACCCCGCCCCTTTTTTTTTTATATGGTTGCCAAGCCCCTAAAAGGGTGTGTTAGAGATGGCTCCACATCTGGATTTTTTTTCTTATGAATGTCAATGTTTCTTGAAAGATCCATTTCTCGATGAGTGTGGGAACAATATTTCCAGGGCGGGCATAATGAAAACCGCGCCCCCTTGTTTTTCTTATATGGTTGCCACGCCCCTAAAAGGGTGTGTTCGAGATGGCTCCACATCTGGAATTTTTTTTCTCATGAATATAAACGTCTGTGGGACGTTGTATTCGTTCATGAAATATGGGCACAATGTTTTCCAAAGTGGGCATAATAATTACCCCCCCCTTTTCTTTTAATGGCTGCCACGCCCCCAAAAAGGTACTTTTGTGGCGGCTCAGAATCTGGAAAACACTAATAATCTATATAACTATGTCTTTGTGAAGTTTCCTGCTTTTGTAACAAGTGGGAAAAACCATGTTCACTGCGGGCACGACAAGAACCGCCCCCCTTTTTTTAAATGGATGCCACGCCCCTAAAAGGGTAAATTTGCGATGGCTCCACATCTAAAACATTTTCTAGCATGAATATAAACATCTGTGCCAAGTTTCACGCTTTTATGCAAAAGTGCACAATTCATCGATATTTTGTCACATATCCGCTGGACTATTAGGCTACATATACCCGAAAAATGACGGAAATGTCTTCGAGCATTCCACAACCTCTTTAACAAATAAAAAGATGTGTGCAGGTTTTCCAATTGCAATTGTGTTTCATATTTCATTAATTTTTTTAGCTGGTAAGCAGCCAGCAGGATTGAAGTTCATTGTATGCATGCTGGTATTCCTCCCGGGAACGATAGTCCGAGAACTTTACCAGCCAGGTACTCCTGTGCCCGATAAGTGTTTCTATACGATGGGACAGTTTCTGGGGACCATGGACAAGGCATTGCTGGTAGGCACTTTTGTTTACTCACGTTGTACAATAGTTTTTGTATTTCATCGTTCTCACCTCCTGCACGAAAATTTTTATACAACACCTGAATAAATCCCAGTCATCTGATCGATGGATCGTTGATCACATGTCATTGAATTATTCATACCCACGCACGGTGCACGCGTGGCGCGCAGCGCACATTGCAATGGAAGTTCTATTGCACTGTGAATAGAACTTCCATTGCACGGTGTCACTGCTGCTGGTGGTGGCGCTGTTTTAAATCGAGATAAATTGAATATAATTGTTCTTAACCTGTCGAACAGTTTGCATTAATATAAATATGATGAACTTGTCGTACTTTTAAACAGTTTTTAACCTGAATAAATTGGCTATTAAAAGTCAACCAATCATATGATAAGGATTTATTCAGGTATTATATAAAACAAATAATGAATGTTTTACGTTCGTGCAATGGAAAGAATAATTTCATGAGGTGACAGATGAAATGTTCCATTCCACGAGGCGAAGCCAAGTGGAATGGAACATTTCATCTGTCACCTCATGAAATTATTCTTACCATTGCACTCACAAACATTCATTATTTGTATATTATCAAACGTCATTTATAGTGGTACTAGTGGTGGGAGAAACCGGAGAATTTACAATCTGGTTATCCTAATTTTACAATCTGGTCAAACCAAATAACGGTTATCTGATTTTACCGAAAAGCTCACAGTCGCACCAACAAAACGTGACAGTTGAGGTGCCGCACGCAGGGCCCTCCGCGATAATTGTGTATTGTTTGCAGGATTCAGTGACCACTGGGGTTTTACAAAAACACTCCAGAGCTGTAATGTTTACAAAAAATTGGGTGGGAACTTTTTGATCAGTCAGATGGGCTGGCTATTCAGGAACAAAGAAGACCGAAGAAGTAAACGTGGTATTAAGTGGCACCCATCTCAAGCTGGTCTTCTGACGTTTGCATGCAGAGAAGTCAAGTTGTAAGACATTTGCATAATCAGCAGGGAACTGTGGATTCAAGCTCCACCAGTATAAAAACGGTTGTGATTTTATTTTCTCACATGCCCGCAAACAGCACTCAATATACAGTGCTTATACACCAGTAAAGGACAAAATGTTTGTTTTTAACAATTTACATCTCCTAAATGCTGAACTTCCATCTGAAGTCCAAGACACACAGGCTTACATCTTGGTGTCAAATAAATTTTGCTTTACAACAAATCTGCGTAAAATGACAACTTTGCCAATATGACACAAGTCAAGAAAAAAACCGCAAACTTGGTCAAGAACATTTTCTCAATCTTGCAGGATTTCCATGAGCCATCGATAGCACCCTTGGAGAAGAAGGCCAGAGACTTCAGGTGGTCCCCAAACTGCATCCCGTTAGTGCGTGACATACTCTGGGCGGTCACGGACGTAGAGAAACGCAAGCTGGCCGAGGAGGTTCTGGAAGAATTGGAAACGCGGGTTGCGCCAAAGATGGCTGATTTACGACGATGTAAGGAAAACAGTTAGTGATGTTGCCAAAAAAGTTTCTTGATGTTGAGAAGTCATAAACCTCTCAAGGGACATAGTCAGATTCAGATAAGGACAAGTAGTGGAGTGCTGTGGCCTCGTGGTTAAGGGCACTGGATTTGTGGTTTGTGGGTAAAGCTGCAGGTTGTGGGTTCGAGTCCAGCCTGGGGTCTTAGTTCCTGTGCCCTTGGGCAAGGCACTTTGTCATTCTTTGCTTCTCTTCACCCAGGAGTAAATGGGTACCTGTGAGGGCAGAGATGGTTATTGTGATTGAACCTTCTTCAACCAGCAAAATCATTCAAAATCTTGTGGTCGACTTTGAATAATCAGGCTGTGGTTATAAAGAAGTCAAACTTGGTATCTTATTTCTAGGTGTTCTCCATACTGACTTCAACGACATGAACATCATCCGTCAGCAAGATGGACCTGCCTCCAGCGAGACCCAGTGGCACACGGCGGGCGGCCTGGACATAACGGCCAATCAGGACTCTTGGCTGGGTGACCTCGGGGTCATTGACTTCTCGGACATTGTCTATTCCAGCTTGCTGTTTGACGCCGGCAACTCCCAGGCATACATGATGATGAGCCAGCCCCATGGGGATCCTCTGGTTTCTGGTGCTCACTTTTTGGCAGGTAGGATTCTCTTTCATTTTCATTACATTTTTAATGTGAATTTTAGTGAAAACATTTATTCACTGGCGAGTGTCCGCTTGGACTTGTTATTGACTTATGAGGACTTCACGTGACAGTTTCATGTACTCCCTCTGAAACCTGAAGGGAAAATTGAATGCAGGTTTCCAGATCTTATACACCTTTGCTCTTTCTGGCACGTGTGTATCTCGTTTTTAAAACTCGGTATGAAAATATTTTCGTGAAACTGAATTATGTGTGAATGTAATGAAACAGTTCACCAAGCAATGGACACCGTGCACGGACAGTAGATAGCACTTCAGTACCATCAGGAGAGCCCCAGTTTGAGGGACACAAAGTGTACGTGTACTGGCTAACGCACTTTTGGCATGCGTTTGTTTATGGTGTAAATCGAGGACACCCACGTGCAACATCATCGGTGAATCGAGGACAGGAACCAAATGGAGGATGACCTCGAAGTACAAACAAAGGAAAAGGGAAGAGGAACAAAAGAAAATCCTTGATTTACACCATAAACAAGCATGCGTGAGCGTGTATGAGTATTCTGAATGCGCACAAACATGTGGCGTCTTTGCATGAGTGTCAGGTACCATCAGCAAAACTTTTAAGAGTTCCTCCAAGTGGTCCCTCCAAACTTTGAACCGTTGAGAGGCTAAACATGCAAGGAGTCTATAGTGTGTCATGAAAATATAATCGACATTTGAATTTTGTCAGGCTACAACTCGGTGCTCCCCCTGACGTCCACCGAGATGAGCCTACTCCGATGCTGCAGCGCGGCCCGCCTGGTACAGAGCCTGGTCAATGGTCTGCATGCCTACTCCCAGCATCCTGACAACGGGTACGTACTAGACACGCAGAGGACTGGCTGGAGCGTGCTGGAACGACTCTGGAGCAAACCCAACCAGGAGCTGCTGAGCATGTGGGAGAGCATTGCGGAGCTTTACCGTAAATAGTTACAGTCTGTACAACATTAGATAGATGAACAGTCTACTTTTCCATCTAGGAAAATATAAGCGCAACTCTACCATGTCTATGGTAAATTTAAAAGAAAGGTAATAGACAGTTACATATAAAACAACCATAGGATTGTTTACTCCACTCTGTCGCCATAGAAACTCATTTAAAAAAAAATTACTTGTGTCGTCATTTCACTAATTGTCAGTACAAATTTTCTTTGAAATGCTGATGGACACCAGTGGACATATTTCGCCGCGTCAGTGCAACAAGGTCGTAACTCCATTCTGCAACAAAGCCATATCTCGCGCGAATACGCTCCATGCAACAAGGTCGTATCTCGACGTCCATTGACTTTGTGTGTACATCCGGGTTATTTTAAGTGAGATATGACCTTTTGACATTTTGACGACCTGAAACTCGCGTTTCACGTAGGGCCCATTTTAGGAGATCGACCTTGTTACACGGACATGACGATTTGTGACTTTTTTTTAGAGGAGTACAGTATAGTTTCTCTGTCCATAAGCCAATACAAGAAAACAATCCTAAAGTGCTGTCAATTGTGAAAGTTCAGAACTTTTAAAGAAAATCTGAGCAAAGGGTCACTTATCTATTTCAATAATCAACATTTTTTTTCAAATTTGAAACTTGTTTCTTTTAATCAATGTAAAAAAAGTACATTTTTGTTTTCCATTTATTGTTGCAGTTGGACCTCGACTATAACGACCTTGACAATAATAAAGACATAAATATAATTATAATTGAAAATATAGACATAAAAATCATACTTGTTTCTTAAATACTTTATAGATGAGATAAAAAGAACATATTCTGAAAGTACATGTAAGTGTAAGAAGAAATAGGATTTTTGTAAAAAATTAAGCTAGATTTTAAAAGATAGACAAAAATGCTTGTATCCCTTGAATTATCAGAGTGATTCCTGATGTTTAAGGAATCTTGATAAAATGAAAAACTAAGACCAAATTGGGGAATCCCAGCAAATTCTACAACATGAATGAAAAACAAACAACATAATTTATTTCATCTCGGGTGCAATGTAACTCAGGAATTTTGTATTAAATGTCAAGTAGAGGAACAAGTTGTCAGTGTAGCAAAAACATGAGCTTGCCATTGCGTTGTTTCTGTGTAGTCTGTACTGCCTACATGCCAAATATAAGCCCCAACGCTGTCCCTTACCATTACCCTCCCTCGCCCACCCTGGGAATTTAGTTACTTGAGAACAGGATGCATCATAAACCATGCTTGATAAATAGCATTATCTTCAAGTACACTTGAATCCTTGATCCTGATTGGTCGATCCATGGCAACAAGCCGTGCTACATATGACCATGTAGCACGGCCGCGGTCCATACCGCACTCCGCGTATTGCGCTTTTCTAAGATGCGAGCGCCATTCCGTACAACACGCACGTGCAATAGGATAACCGCTGAAAAGTTTGTGTACAGCGTGCATCTTCCATCTTTACCTTGCGTCAAGTTTGCTTGAAGATAAATTCGTTATCACGCTTGCGTTCGTGGAACACGGAAAATGTAGAGCGTCTGTGTCCCACATACCACTCGGCCTTCGGCCTCATGGTATGTGGGACACAGACGCACTACATTATTCCGTGTTCCACTTGCGCTCGCGGGATAACTTATTATCCTGCTTATGTAAACCCTTGCTAACGCTGTACTCTCAAGTTCATGGCCTATTAACCCATTAGCACCTGTGCTACATTGCATCACATTGTGTTTTTTTTTTCACTGAAGAATCAATAAAACCATAGATTCAAAGGGGGGGGGGGGGTTGGGCACTACAGTGAGTAACAGGCCATGCGGTTTTGGGCGCTACGGTGACTCAAAGGTTAACATGCTCTCAACAGATCTCGGGTTCAGCAGAGTACAATAACAGCGGCTGTTTCTCCTATCATCTATAATATGGCATAGATTCATCCATTCATTCATTCATCACATTTATTCTCTTCACCATTATGCGTAGGTCCATCCATGGAAAATGCACCTTCATCAAGCCATGCCAAAGAAGACACCGATTCGTCATCAAATTCCTGCTCCATCACAAAGATCACGCCCACCCTCTCGTCAAAAGACGTGAAGAGGCTACTCCAGAAATTGTACTCAGTCCGGACGCAGGACGTCAGGAACATCCGAGAGTTCATTGCCTATGACGATCAAAACTTCTACGTCCTACTTGAGGGCGGGGACTCTGCGACGAGGGTGGGCGGCCAGGAGTTTGTGCTGAAGGTGATCAACTCGGAAGATTCGGCAGACAGGGTGGCCTTTGACATGCAGGTTGCCGTCTTGCGATTTCTGGCAGATAAGGGATTCTGCTGCGCCACACCAGTAGCAAATGTACTGGGTGATTTCCTGAGCTTGGAAAAGCTGCATATGAGCAACCGAGGAAGCGACTGTGGTGAGAAAGTTTCAAAATAGATCGAAAGGAAGGAATTAATGTACTTAAAAGTAATATATTCCACCCAACCATCTCAGATCATGCAAATTCCTGCAGGATGTTAGATGGAGGATTTAGGAAGATAGAGCTCAGCCGATATTACTTTAATTGCAGTTTATACTGCACTGTATTCTTAAAACAGGAATAAAACATGTTTTATTCCTACTTTCTAGAACATGGATCCTGTTTTCAAAAAACAGGAACCTGTTTGAAAACTGTTTCCTGTAGCCTGTTCTTAGCCTGTTTAAATCATGTTTTTTCCCTGTTTTTAGCTGTTCCAAATACAATCGTTTCAAACATGTTTTTAAAAAACATGTTTGCAACAGGATACAAACATGTTTTAGTCCTGTTTAATTTGGATGAGGGATACACAGAAGGTTCCATTAGGTTCCTACATTACTTGATTTCGGAGAAAATTACGAATGTCTAAAAGATTAATAAAAATGTACTCCTCTGCAGATGACCAAAAGCGATGCGGGTATTTCTTGGTGTTCCTACTGACATTTGTCTCCGGTCAGACCATAAGTAAGATCAGTCCAGTTCCTGAGCGGCTATGCTATGATGTTGGAGTGAAGATGGCGCAAATGGATCAATTATTGTGGGTAAGGTATTGCATGCCAAAAATCAGTTGTCAGCTTGGGTGAAATTCTTAAAGTGGCCATCCTTTTGAAGTACTAATCTTAGCCTGTTTTTTAAATTTTTTATTATCATATTTTTTTGGGGGAAGGGGGAATTGGTAAGGGGGAGGGGAAAGGTGTGGCATGGGGTAGCTCAAGTTTCCTGATTCCTTTTCTTCACCCAGCATTTCCGAAAGTCATTCTTACCTTGCAAGATAACTCTGCTTTCCATACTTTTCGTAGTTCATGTAGTTGGAGCCAGAAATGATTGTATGGCTGCTAGCCGCTGGCAGCTACATCCTCTCTCCCCAAAAATGAATAGTGTTGTTTTTTTATTTCCATTTTTGAGAATGCCCTTTCACTTAAAGGTAATGTACAACATTTGCTTTTGCTTCAACGATGGTCGGGCCGGCCATAGTTGGTACAAACATTCCACTTTTCTTGAAAATGACAGCCCACCAGGTGCCATGATTTCACAGGATGCCTGCACCCGATTTCACGAAGCACTGCGTCGCAACTCGATGTGTTTAACGCGTCGTTAGTTCCTAGACACTGCTTAAAACACGTCATTAGTTCCTTGACAACGGCTTAAAACACGTTGCAAGTTACGACGTGTCTAGTGGTCATCGCAAAATAAGAAGGGATACTACGAAGAGTTTGATGAAATCGGGTGCTGGGACTATAATTCACTTGCAGTCAAGTAAGGTATTTCATAAAAACAAGGTTGTCTTGTTTTTTGATGTTTACACATGCATCTTACCTTTAAACTTGCACTGTAGTTCACAATTTTTGTTATTTCTCTACTCAGCACATCATAAGACTAAGCCCCACCATTGGACTCATTGTTTGTATTTTTAAACTTGTAATGAATTAAATGTGACTCCAAACCATTTTTTTGGGGGGCAGGATTTTCAAGACATCCCTGACAGTTTCAAAGACAGAGCGGCATCTTTCATCTGGGCCATGGAAAGCCTCCCAAGGGTACGCAATCATTTGGACGAGGTTAAGGATGTGAGGAGGCGAGAGCTTGTTGAGAGTGTCTTCAAGACCTTTGAGGAGGAGGTTTCCCCTAAAATCAGTACACTGAGAAAGAGTGAGTGCATACTTGCAGTGAGTTCGCAAGTCCAGTCATAAGTAAAGTGAAGATGCGAAGTAACAGAAGAATGCCTTCGTCAACCGCAAGTCAATTGCAAGTCAATCGCAAGTCAATCGCAAGTCAATTGCAAGTCAATCGCCAGTCAATCGCAAGTCAATCGCAAGTCAATCGCAAGTCAACCGCAAGTCAACCGCAAGTCAACCGCAAGTCAATCGCAAGTCAATCGCAAGTCAATGGCAAGTCAACCGCAAGTCAACCGCAAGTCAATCGCAAGTCAATCGCAAGTCAATCGCAAGTCATTCGCCAGTCAATCGCAAGTAGTGTTTCAGGCTTTTTTTTATTGATATAGTGGTGGCATCTCTGAAGGATATGATGGCCTTTGTCGCTCGAACTGTCACACTCCCAACTTTTGTGTGCATCTTGGCATATCTCTGTATTTTTCAGATAATCTGTCATGGGGCAGTTGCTTTGTACAATAGCTAGCACAATGCTTTCACCATTGAAGGGGGCCTCTTGAGTGTACAATGATGGCGCACTCGGAATGGTCTATAATTTTGATTCATTTTACCATGAACAAAATTATAGACCATTCTGGGTTGACTTGGGACTGGATGAGGTGTGAAGGCCTTGTGTGAATTTTTATCCACCAGAAGTACCTTGGCTACAATACTATAATTGTAGCCATGAAATCCTCACCTGGGTCCATGTTCAGGGTGCTTACTATGAGCACTCATTTTTTGCTAACGGTTAATCTATTAAGACTGTTGGCATTTAAGCGCGGCAAGGAGCATGCAAATTTCTGAGGCAGAATTCCCATAAAATTGTATCAAAACAACAGAAATGAATATGTATATACACTTTTTAGAGCATCCTCACTCAAGGATAAACAGAGTTGTAAATTTTTTCTTTTGTTATCCAGGTATTATTCACAGTGACTACAATGATGACAACATCTTAGTTACAAAGACAAGTTGTGATCTTAGGTCTCCTGAAAGCAACACAAACAACGGTGACCCATCACCGCCGACCAAAAGGACAAAAAGTGAACCCATGTATGGCATCACAGGGGTCATCGACTTCAGCGACATTGTCTACAGCTGTCTTGTCTTTGAGATCGCCCAAGCCATGGGCCTGATGTTATACTGGAAGGCATCTGATCCCACCGCTGCCACCGCTCACCTCCTGGCTGGCTTCCAGTCTGTGATACCCCTCACTGCCGAGGAGCTGAAAGTACTGTACATCTGCATGGTGGCACACGTGGCCAAGGAGTTAGTGCTTGGCCTTTACAACCATCGCCTGCAGCCGGAGAACCCCCACATAACGACATCCCAAGTCAAGGGGTGGAGGTATCTGGAGGAACTGTGGGGAGACCCTCATGGTAGAGCCAGAGTTGAGAAGCTGTGGAAAGACACTGCTGCTGTGTACAAAAAGGAACCAGCTTGACATGTAAATAAGCCTCTGTACTAATGACATCACACACTGTGTTTACGTGTGTGCTTTCCTATGGTGCTCAGTGGACCGTGGGCCCCAATGGCTCCATAGGAAAGTGCACATGTGACGTCATTAGTACAGAGGCTTATATTCCATGCTCAAAAATCTCTTTGATGGTGACAAAAAGAGACAGAGATAATAACTATTGCTGCTGTAGGGTCTTCCTAGTGCCTGAGTGCTTTCCTTCAAAGAAACAACGGGGTGGCGCCAATTCAGATGAAAGTTATTCATATTACCCATGCAAGAACAAGTACGCACATGCACAGTGTCCCACACACTTGGACTGCTATTCCTGTATTAGAGTCAGTTTCAAAGTACAATGTGTACAAGTCAATACAGCAAAACTTATTAACAGCCTTATCTGTGGAATACTGTGGAAAACTCAGGACAACATTCCAGTTCAAAGATTACTTTTGGTTACAGTACCTTCTGATTTTAACAAAATCTTGAAGTATCAATAAAATGTTCTCAGCGTCCTGTTGCAGAATCTCCCGCCTTAACGGTCCACTTACTCAGCATCCACTACTTAAAGCCAGAGTTGAAAAACATACTTGGTACTTCTACATAATTGTTGAAAAACATACTTGGTTGAACTTGAAAGATAGTAAGGGGACTAAACTCCCCGTGAAATTATTCTTTCTGGCAAGCTGTCATTTGAAGAAATCAACGAAAGAAGGCCTTTCGTAAGAAGCACCGTAGGAAATTCAAATTAGTAGTTCGTTTTGTTATTCGGCAAAGCGTGCGCAAGCATTGGCACGATGCACACGTGCGGTTGCTATAATTCGTCAGATCAGTGCGCGACATCGCGTAGCTGCAATCGGCTCAGTGAGAAGGTGTCTCGGACGCTGAATTCAGGCCCAATTCAAAACATGATTCAGCAACTTTTGATTTGAAATCGAGATTCTAGAATGTTGTTTTTCTCGAAATATATAGCTGAAGCTGAGCTGAAACTTCATCAGGTTAGTTGTTCAGCACCCTTCTTTAGATTTTGAGCACTTTTGTTGCTTTAAACGAACAAAATGCACAAATTACAAATGATGGACTATATCTTTAACAGTCCACTGAACTTAGCATCCTGTTCCAGAGTCTCCCGCCTTAACGGTCCACTGACTCAGCATCCACTACCAGTGTTGTAGGACTCGGACTCGGGACTCGGACTCGAGTCCGGACTCAGCCAAAACCATTACCCCTTCTCGGGGTGTTTGGGCGAAAAAAAACACCCAAAATCTCAATGATCTGCGTCGCTCGATTCACTTTACACACTAAGGTAAAAGTTAATGCAAGTTTTTTTTAATGTACATTATAAACATAATGAATGCATTGCATAGTGCATACAGCCAAAACCATTACCCCTTCTCTATCACCTGACATTTGATAGTGACATTTTGAAAACGTTAATATAGTATTGGTGAACCGCGACTTGAATATGATACATTCGGACTCGGACTCGAGTCCTTTTTTCAAGGACTCGGACTTGGACTCGAGTCCTTTGCTCAAGGACTCGGACTCGGACTCGGACTCGGACCCCAAGGACTCGAGGACTCGGCTTCGAGTCCGGCTCGAGTCCGGCAAAATCGGGTCTTTTTTAGGTGTTTTATTTCAATTATTTTATGTCTTTCACCTTGATTTGGTTTTGCTGTGGAACCGAATTCCGCAGTTCTGCCGCTCGCAAAAATAACTTGCCGATTGATCAATGATCAATTGATTCATTCCAACCTAACCTAGCCAATTGCCCACCAAATAAATCGATTCATCAGTTATTCAGTTGCTTGCCAATATTGCATGTACGATACAACTTCCGGGTTTGGGGTGTTTGGGCAAAAAAAAACACCCAAAATCTCAATGATCTGCGTCGCTCGATTCACTTTACACACTATGGTAAAAGTTAATGCAAGTTATTTTAATAAGGGAATAACAGTGTGAGGAGCCGGTCTTCACTGCGTGATAATGACCGGGTGTAGGGGTGACCGCTGTTAATGGACCGAGACGAAGTCGAGGTCCATTAACAGCGGTCAACCCCACACCCGGTCATTATCACACAGTGAAGACCGGATCCTCACACTGTTATTCCCATTAATAAATACCTTTATGACGAAATAAACAGTTAAAATGCTCCAATTTTGTGACTTTTTTCCGGCGATATTTCCAGACTTTTTTGTGTTCATGTTCATGGGCCATATTTTAGCTTAACAGCTATAACGACGTAAACTCAACAGAAACTGCTGCCATAGCGAAACAAATTACAACAATGTTTTCATATCTTTACCTGATGGAGGAAGCTGAAATCTCGTTGACACATTCCTTGTGTCCGGAATTACAAAGATGCTCGGTTTAGGAAAGGTAAATATGTCGGTGGGTGAAGTGTTTCAAAGAAAATAAATCGGATCTACGCTTTCGTCGTAAACATCCTCAGTATATACTGCACTGCTGTACGATGTCGTTTCAAAACTTCCTTTCGCGCGCGCACGCACGCATCCTTAGCAACTGTAGGGCGTACGCGCGCGTCAGTCTCACGCGATGGGGGTTGAGCGCATGTGCAGTGCTCAATTGTTAAAAGCTACCGTAGGACTGTTACTATATTTTGACCAATCATTGGCTTGCATGGGGCTGAACGGGGCTCGATCAATGCTGGTTCAGGGGCCATGTATTCGCTTGATCTTTGAAGCCGGTCCATTATCACCGTTAATGACCGGCCACGTGATCGAGTCTCGACCAGTCAGAAACCATCAACTCTCCAAGGTATTTATTAATGTACATTATAAACATAATGAATGCATTGCATAGTGCATACAGCCAAAACCATTACCCCTTCTCTATCACCTGACATTTGATAGTGACATTTTGAAAACGTTAATATAGTATTGGTGAACCGCGACTTGAATATGATACATAAGGACTCGGACTCGGACTCGAGTCCTTTTTTCAAGGACTCGGACTCGGACTCGGACTCGGACATCAAAAATTGACAAGGACTCGGACTCGGACTCGAGTCCTTTGCTCAAGGACTCGGACTCGGATGAGGAGGACTCGACTACAACACTGTCCACTACTTAAACACTTGCACCAGCAAGAGTCTCCTGGCAGTCTCCTGATGACAAGCAGAGCTTACTGTTCGTAATGTCAAGTTAAACCAACTGATTCTTCTCAGAACCACACAACTCACTAAGAGATATCATTCACATGGTGTTACCACAAAACCTCCCATTCATTCATCATGTCCACCATGTAAACCATAAGTTGCATATAAATATTTATGTATAATAAAATATTTTTGTAAAAACTCATGGCTTTCATTTCATTTATTATTTCTCAGGTTAGAGCACATAGACACAATATACAATGCAAACATTTTGGGTAGCAGGCCAGGGTAACAAAGACTAAGTAAATAAATTTAATTTTTTTTTCTCGATAACACCCCTAAAGGATTGCCTAAAGCAAACTAAATCATTATCTGGTTTCTTCTTTGCCATACATTACTTATGGTCATAGTGAATATATATGCTTTAAAAAAAAATCATGCATAAATATTTATGTATGCTTAGGCCAAAAAAAAAATAAGTCGGTCTCTGGTCAGCGCGCGCGTCGATTTTAATCATGTGCGTCAATCTTTTTTTTTCTCCAAAATGTTCTGCGGTAGCTCCAACAGCGCCCTCTATTGCCGCACCTCCTCAATTTTTTTTTACCAAAGAGCACCAAGGAATGGGAAATTGCACCAAGGCAAATGATCGAGAGCACCAAGGCAAATTATGGAGGACACCAATGTAAATGAGGACACCAAAAAAGCAAAATAGTACCCCACCTTGTCTGTACCTCCAAGCTTGAAGAAAGAAAAAAAAAGCAAAAAAAAAAGAAAAAAGGCCGCATCGCCGCGTCAATTCTGGAACTTTGGTCTGACCAGAGACCAATTTTTTTTTTTTTTTTTGGCCTTGTCTGTGCAATAATACAATTTTGGAAAGCTTGGGTTTACACGCCTATTCATACACATACTTTTGGTCATGGTGAAGATCTGATATTAACAAAATATTTGTGAGTAAATATTCGTGTTGCAGAGAGAACCTCTGAAACCAAAAGGTTCACCCTTTTTTTTTGATATGTGGGTTAAGAAAATTGTTTAGTAGGAAATATTGAGTTGGAATTTTGAGAATTAAACTGTGTTTTTTTTTGTTTTTTGGACAGGCTCATATTCCATGTATTCAAAGGAGGCATGCTGTCATATGTCCTGACGAATAAGGACAATACTGCGACCAGAACCAGTTTGTCTGAGTTTTTATCGGGCAGCCAGTTTAGAGTTCCATAAAGTAAGAACTCAAATTTGATGATTGGATGACGGGGTTGATGACTTCCCACAATAAACCATCAGTCTAGATCCACTTAGACTTTTGCAAAAACACAACGTTACTCTTTTGCTAATTTGACTAATTCAGCCTTTATTGCGAGTTTCTGCAAGGAACACAAAGTCTTTTACTTATCAATATGTACAATACTACACGGTACACACACTTCAAGGTGGGGTTGGCATATTTATATATATTCTATAGCAATATGAATTTTATAACATAAACAGCATGTCTTGATGCTTAAAGAAAACCTGAGATGTTTGAAAATGATATTCATATTCTTTATGACAACTAAATACTGACAGGTATTTTTTACTTGTTGATATTGAGACCCGAGTTTATTTCCAACTGTACTGACCTTGCCCTTTGACCTTTTTGTCACAAAATGCCCATAACCAAACCATCAACTATGTTTCATATTCAAACCATCCAAATGCCATCCTCATATCCTTCCAACCCTTCATCTAGCTGCCTTACATGTGAGATTCTAGCAACGTAATACATGTACATGTATATTTCAAAGTTCCATTTGCAAAATGTCAATAAATAAGTTCTTTACAGAACAAGTTGATTTAAATACAACAGCACAGGAAAGGTGTATACTGCTATAACTACAGACCAACAGTAAAAGTCCATATTTATAAAGAAGAGTTGTACGCTCAAGGGCTCTGACTAGAGTCGAGAACAAAAGACTCAAATTTGATCCGTCGCATATGGACTTTAGTGACTACCATATTTTCACTTTTCTAACCACTAATATTTTGTGAGCACCATATTGGCTCGGATTTGATTTTAATCGTTGGGATTTGAAAACATGACCTGCTGCTTTCTAGAGCATACATCTTACCACAAGACTACAACTGTTGCAACATGACAGATTAAAAATGGGAAAACACTTATTCTCTAAAGTTAATATGAACGGCACATAATATTTCTCCAGTGCCGACAGTCTCCATTGATAATATGGCAAAACATGTACTGCCAGTTACATTTTTAAAAGGACTAACTACATTGTAATTGCAAATTGGAAAATGCTTACCCTGATGGAAAATATTGAATACAGAGATAAAATTGTGTACATTTTTTTTCTTCCAATTTCATTGGAGTAACTAGACCTATTGCTGTGACACTGTAATTGACAAATACTTGAAAAGGACTCTCCACTGACCCACGTGATCTGGTCAACATCTGGGTACCGGAAAGTCAGCGTTGCCATTATAGTAGGCAAAGATCGTATAGCGTTGCGAACAGGAGGTAGTAGGCAAGCCATTAAAGCTGTGATGGATGGTAAAAACTGTGAAAAACTTGGAGCAACGCCCAGTGCTTGGTCGGCATGATTATGACAGCCGTACGCAGCACAGGTAGTGAGCATTATGCCATTAGGTACTAAGAATCCACGGTTATTTTATGTGAAAATAAGCCCTACTGTCTAACCGAACGCCTATTGCAAATGTTGGCCGTTCATGGGTAAACCGGATGCGCACATGGTACTCGGACGTCATACGAATCAGAACCTATACCAGTTTTGCTTATGAAGACTGTAATTTGGACCTTTCCTGGGCCCACAGGTTTCTTAGTCGGTCTTTCGTCTCGTCGTCGGCAAATATGCACGCTATGCTGCCAAAGGAAAGCTCCCACATCTGTTCCCGAGTCAGGTTGAAGGTGGACGCCGCAATCTGGTACTCCTGGGACAGGCTTGTGGCAAATATGCCTTTGTCGTCGGTCTGTCAATACATAAGATAGTATGCAATTTATTTGTCAATAGGGGTCAGTCATGAGTGACCTAAGGGCACATATCTGCCACTTAATGGATGCTGCAGTTCATCCATTTACATTTGAGAATGCTTATCGTGGCCCAATTTTATAGCTCTGCTTTCCGTTAGTGAAAAGAGGAACTAAATATAGAGCAAAATGTGTTGAGCTTACGGTAAGTGTGTTTCATATGTTTCGCCCCCCGCACTGTACCCCCCGCACTGCAGACAGGACGCTGGGAAGGGCCGATGAATTTAAGCTCTGATTGGATAGATTTTGCGTGACCTGTGACCTGCAAGTCATCACGGCCACGACCCTGCAAGGTCTTAAACAGCCGTTAAGACCGAGTCACTATTCTTTTATTTCCATTCATAAATGCTTATTTTTCATAGAAAAGCTTAACAATGTAGGAAAATCTGTAAAACTTATCCATTTCAAATTCACGAAGGGTTAAAACTGCACACTATGCCACGCTCAGATTTGTCCACATGGTCCGTAATGAAAAAGAAATCACACCCGGTATGGAATTGCATTTCTATGAGAAAGTTTTCGGATAGCATTTGTGTGCATTGGCTAACTGTGGTCTTAAACAGCTGCAGCCAGATGCTATTATACATAGGTCATGATAAATTACCCAGAATGCCATCCCCACTTCCTTCACAAGATTCTGTGAAGCTCATCAGCCCTTCCCAGCGCCCTGTTTGCAGGGCGGGGGGTACGAGCGAATTCACATGTAAGCAAGGAATTTAGGCCTATGTGCATTTTACACTTACTTGGCAATACAATTCAAATCAATTTAGATCGGTCGATTAAAGTAATCTCCCGCAGCAAATGGCTGAATCTTTTTTACAATAAAGACAAGAACTCTTATTATTTAACAAGTATACCGCTAAAATTGAGACTAGCAAAGCTAGGGAACACCTCCATCAAACACAATTTAAACAATGTGAATATGCTATTCAGAGTACATAGAGATACTTACACATATGACACACGGGTGGCCACGTTCGTACCAGTACTTGAAGTGATGAATGTCAAAGGATTTCACTGTTTGGCCAACCAAATTGGACGTCAGACAAAGCTCTGTCATAAAAAAAAGGGGGAAAAAAATAATTAAAAGATGAAAATAAATATTTAGAAAAATAAAAATATATTCATAAATACCTCAGACAGTTTAGCCATTCCTATTGGTCGAGAGCCCGTCGCGTGGCCGGTCTTAAACGAATGATAAAGACATGGCTAGCTGGTCTTAAACACTTTTCTAGTGTCACATAAAATGTGGACTCCTAAAAATCCAGATCAAAATCGGGATTTTTTGAACGAATTCCTTGATTTCTTTTTACCAAAAAGGTATTTATGAATGGGAATAAATATGTGCTCGGTCGGTATTTATCACTCTGTTTAAGACTGCTTAGAGTCTGGGTGCTGATAATTACCCTCGCCTCCGGTTCGGGTAATTATCAGCACCCAGACTCTAAGCAGTCTTAAACAGAGTGATTAAAACCTCTCGAGCACACATTTATTCCCTTAATAAAGCTCCTCTACATTTTCCCTCTATATTTGTTTAGTCCTTAACTGTCATAGCTACAACTAATTGGTATAATATTGTCTTTATATTTATTGGAAGACACCTATTTAATGCTTGATATTTCTCCCTTAAATCCCTGCTTTCAATGGAAATGCGGTAGTTATATCATTTAGTAAGTGTGAGAGCAAAATATCAGGTAGTGGGTTCCAAGGAAAACAATTACACAATTGAACAGGCTTGGACTGATGTATATTCAACTGAACTTGGATCTGAACTTGGCTAACCAGCGGTGGACGATGAGGAAAGAACCACTATGTCAAACCCTGTTAATCTACTGGAATAGATAGGATCTGGTGTCCTTACCTATTGGCGTTCGGAGTTTGCCGACGGTTTCCACGATCTCTTCCGATCCACCGACCTCCGGCTGAAGGAAAGTACCGTGGCCGATTCTATCAGGTGGCAGCTGAACTAAGGACAAGTTTTCAGCTACATTGGGAATCTATACAAAGGAAAAAACAATCATTTAAGCAAACAAAAACTTGCATTATTCTGCTTAGTACTTGATAATCAACTAACCTTTGTCGTGATTATGTCACAGTTCAAGTGAATACCAAACAATTTTCCACAGCTGTGGAACTTTTGGTGTCACAGAGGTTAATGTAGGTTCTTATCACTGAAAAAAAATTCATTAATTCCTGCCCCGTGTCTTGGGTTCAAATGGAAACAAAATCTACCTTTCATCCAGGGCTCAAATAAAAAAAACATACCTCAAATAAAAAAAACAGACTATTATCGGGTTTTTCCCTCACTTTTAGACTCTTGTACTCCAAGTTTACTTATATAGCATCTCCGTGGACAATGTCAAGATCATCGCCAGGGAGGACGACCTCTGCAAACGCAAAATCCGCGAGGCCGTGGAAATCCGCAGACACCACCCCCATATGAACAGAGATGGAGGGTACAAGCTGGCCCACGTGTACGACCGCCTCCGGTCGTGTGACCAAGCATGGTCACATGAGGGGTCACATGAGGGGTCACATGAGGGCCTCAACAACACCAGTTGATAAAGACACCGTGATGGTGTCGCAAGCTCCGGATATGAGTTCTTGTGATCAAAGTCCCAAAAAGGTATCTTTTATTTAATTGATACTTATCTATTGTTTTGATCTGATAGTGAACTCCAGGCTCATCTTCATTTTAAGACAAATTGAAGTCTGTGATTTTGTAGCAATCTGCACCTCATTCCACATAGATTGCAACTCACCTCTGCTACGTGTATTGCCAGTTTAAGACCGCTCTTCCTTGCCTCCTGCAACGCAGGTATGTACTGCCTCGCATCATTCTTCTATTTAAAAAAAAACGCACAAAGAAGAGAGTTGAGACAATCTTTGTTCATGCTGACAACATGCCCCCAACATGCCCCCTTAGCAACGCATGTGAAGTATGTACCTTATGTACCTTGTGGATATAGAATATTCTGAAAAAAAAGCAGGTTTGGCTAGAAGTTTGGGTCTATAAGCAAAACCTCATGGAAACTTGCAAGGATATGCTTACACTTTAGAAAAGAAGATTCAAATGAGTTTTTATTGTGTAAATTGCAATACGGATCTCTATTATGGCTGGGTCTTTTATTATTATTATTAATCATTTCTGGTAATGAAACCAAGGATTCCTCAAAAGCGCCCTAGGCACTAGCTCGCAAGCCTGAAGAAACCTTTGGAGAGAAGACAATGAGAAGAAGTTACAGTTTTAGAGGCGGGAGGAAAAGCCCAGAAGAATATTCTGGGGAAAACCCACGGAATCAGGCAGGGACTGAAAACCCAATCCACATGTTAGCCCAGGCGGGATTCGAACCCGGGTCACAGCGGTGGAAGGCGAGGAAAGTACCGCTACACCAACCTGACTCCCCTTGTACGTGTACTTGTGTCATATGAGTCGCATGAGTTGTATGATTAGCACTGTATAAGACACTGATTGGCTCCCTCATGAGAACCATGTTTAAAGGGAATATACAACATTTGCAAACATCGAAAAATAAAACTACCAAGTTTTTACGAAATACCTTACTAGGATGTTGGTAAGTGACAGTCACAAGCATTCTGTAAAATTACGGCACCTGGTGTGAAGTCATTTTCAAGAAAATGGTATTTTTGTATACATTTCCAACGGTGGTCGGCCGACCACCGTTGGAAAAACCTAACTATTGTTCAACTACTGCTCCATATTTACCATTTGTTTCAGTTCAAATTGTGTTTGCTATTGGTTACATGTTCATGAATGGGTGCAGGCCAGCTAGACTGGTTCCCTTACCTTACAATTTTCCGGCATCTATAAATTGATCCATTTCATCTTTAGTGGAGTCAGGGAACCAGACTACTTGAATATTTTTTGTTTTTCTTGGTTTTTTCGAGCATTTTCGGACACAAAACTTCAAACATGTCAGTGTAACAATATTTGATCCATTATACTAACCCCTCAACTAGTTCATTTCTGAAAATTACAGTGAAAGCCAATGATGTACATTCCCTTTAAAGCAAACCCTGTGTGCATGCACTGGTTCCTGCATGTGAGTGGAACGTTGCAACGAAAATCAATTTTTACCTAAACTTCACTAACTTGTAGCCTGTACACATGTAAGGATTGTACTTCACCATCGGTGGCATATTTATGGAATCCTTATCCATAAAAATAAAAGCTCAAACTCTCATGCGTAACATTTGGAGCATTCTATTGCGATATGTACATTTGGATCACCGCTGAAGTCGATGCCGACTACAACTCCATCGCTACTGGCCTGGTACTCTCTAGCAAGCTGGACGGTCTCATGGGCAGTCTGCAGGTCGCGACCCCGGTCAATCGTCAACAGAAATCTGGGAATGAAAGAACGAGAGGAAAAAATACAAGATAATGAGGGTGCTTCTTTTTTCACAAATGGGCTTCTGAAGTGGGCTCTTACAGTTTGCAGGAAATGTTTGGTTAAAAAAAAAAGGAAAGATATATTCAAGTATGACGCATATGCCGACGATGCATATTATGTGCACTTGGGACAAAAGCCTGAAAACCTGTTATTTCAGGAAAACTTCCGTTTTTTTTTTTTTAATCCTTTCACGTTCAGGAACTCTTTTTTCATGGGCCAAAAACCACACCACTTTTGCTGTCAATTCAATACTGGGTTTGCTCTTCACCAATGTAATTTGATAAATGCTCTACGCTCTATACACCCCCTTCAATGTAGAAACCGTTGTGCACGCTATTGTACAAAACAACTGCCCCATGACAGATTATCTGAACAATAGCTAGCACAATGCTTCTGCCACTAAAGGGGGCCTCCGTGACAAGTGGTAGCCTTCCCGGATTGCTCTACACATAGTGAACTTCTGCTGTGTGGGCCCTACTGCAGGCTCCTTGAATTCTAGGAGCCTGCTTTATAGTAGTCATGTAGGAGAAAAGAAGCATCATCCCCACTAATGGAAAAGTTTTCTACGCGTAGCAAATTTTCAAAATTTTGATGAAAAAGCCCACTGAATTGGCCCTTGCTGGTGCACTCACCTGACTGTGATGTCTGAGTCTTCCTCTTTGCACTGCTTTATTGAAGACAATACTGCTTCGATGTAACTCCTCTTTGTCATTCCTATGTATTAAAAAAATAAACAAAAATGCTTTGCTATACAGGATATTACCATATTCTTGGCTTCACCGATCTGTGATGGAGTTCAGTAATGGACAAAACAGTTGGGGGGGGGGGGAGCCGCATTGAAGTAAAGATACTTCTTATGGATCAAAAGTCCTCATAAGTTCATCGCAAGTCAGCGAATCCCAAGTCGATTCAAAGTTATTCAAATGAACAGAGAGAAAGACAATCCTTTGTTTTTGTTCATTCCCTCTGACTTGTGAGTGAACTTCTTAACTGACTTGCGATGTACTGGAGACTGCATTGGCTTGTGATGTACTTGTGATCCATCACAAGTACTTGTGACCAGTCTTGTGATGTACTTGTGATCCATCACAAGTGCTTGTGACCAGTCTTGTGATGTATTTGTGATCCATCACAAGTGCTTGTGACCAGTCTTGTGATGTACTTGTGATCCATCACAAGATTTTGTAACCAGACCTTTGATGATCCATCACAAGTACTTGCGACCAGACTTGCGATGTATTTGCGATTTGTCGTAAGTAATTGTGACGAGACTTGTGATGTACTTGTGATCTATCACTAGTACCTTGACTACAACACTTCCCATCTCTTGTCACTTACCAGTTTCTGGCACATCTCGTGGTGTGCTCCGCAACTCAAGAAACTTGACGCCGTCCTCAGCAAACTCCCGGATGACGTTGCGGGTTACTATGGCAACTGCTTCACTATTGTCAACCAGCTGGTGGATCAACTTGAACATGTCAAAGCAACTGCAGGGAAAGAGAGAAAATGGAACCTCAAATGCCAGGTATTTTTTTAGAATGCTCTGAGAAAGTGACACGGAAGCTTGTACATGTGTGTGTATAAGCCTGCAGAATTGCATCAGCAATGCTCAGATTTAGGACAAAACATCAAAACAAAGCGGGGGCTGAAAACAAATATCAACTTATGTCAGAGGGAGCAGGCTCTCGAAGAATAAGCAGACTAGCCCAGATTCTCACCGTAGTGTGTTCACACACTGACAGTGCACCGAAAACAGTGTCATTCTCTGACTTAAGGCTCAGTAAACAATATTTTCTCGTCCGGTCTTTTTGAGAAAAAAAAGGAGGTGGCCCTTTATTTTTTTCAAGATGGCCAATTTTCCAAGATGGATTCTTCCATATTCTCAACTCTTTTGCTTATACTTTTATTTCCAAAGGAGCCCTTTCTGCCAGATTTGAACTTGCATACAAAGCCAAAATTTTGCTGGAACACATAAAAAAAACCTAAATATCTAAATATATTGCAAATGTATGATTACAAAAAAAAAATAGAAGAAAATAAGGAAAGCAGGCGTGAAGAAAGGAAGCGGGTTGGACGAGAAACTGGTTTATTTTTTCAATTGGCCTAATATTCAAGTTGTTTGCAGTGACAAACACTAGCTAGTCATACAAAAACACAAGAAAATACATTTTAATATTATTTTTCTCGGTACCCATCCAATGTCATTTGTTCTCCATTCTCCACTTTGGCTTTCCATTGCCGCAGTGCATCGATGTCTGGCTGCGGCCTCCCTTTCTCCTGATTCTTTGCCAGTAGTTCCTCAATGGATTCCGTACTTATGGAACCATTGATGTGTGCATGCAACTCCTGAGCAAATCAAAATAACATTGTTAAAATGAAAATCAGAATTCTAGCAGCAGTTTGTCATTTGGGGTAGAATTTTTTTGTTCACCTTTGTAATCTTGATGATGGTCTGCAAATATGTTTTAAAACATGAATTTGGGACAAGAGACATTTTAATCTGCTGAATTTATTAGAAAATTCTGACTTTCACAACCACCAAAGAGGCGTCAGGAAATTGGTTTTTTTTTTTAAATTTATCACTATTTTTTCAGGATCTGCAGAGATCCACAATTTCTGCACGAGGCCCTACTGGTTGTACATGCGGTATAATCCTGTCAAATAACTCAAGTTAATACTAATAAACATTTTCAATATTCCCGGATGCATGTTGGTATGGATGACAAACCATGGAGCTATAGCTCCATGGACAAACAAACCAGGTAATTGTTAAGCTGTGAACCAGTTAAAACTTTCATTTGATCCCTCCTGTAATATCTAAAGAATTTAGTGATCATCTTTTCGCACATTATTAATTTAAAAATCATAAATTAAAGCTTATCATCTTGAAGACAGTTTTTGAGGAATCCCTTTTGAGACAGGCCTAACGTACCACTGTTATCAGTTTCAAAACTTTCATTTAAAACTCATGAATATGCATATTATTATGACCCTCCCAATACTGACCAATCCGAATCAAGATTTTAAGCTTCTCCCTTCAATACTGACCAATCACAATGGTTCCTCTGGGCCTGCTGTCTGGTAGTGCAGTGGTATATATTTCTTATACTCTATGCATTAATAGTAAATAGGTGAAGTGAGGCTAGGTTTGTGCATAAACTGCATTGCTTGTCACGTACCATATGCATACTGCATGCTACCATGGAGGAATAAGAACTACCACGTCCACTTAATCATGGAGGTAAGCCTAAGGCTTAGGCTAAGGTGTCTTTTTCCTTCCTCCGTGGTCTAGCTTATGATACCGCAATCCCCTCCATACTTACGATTTTAGGTAGACGCTTGTAAAACGCCTCAACTTCCATTTTTGTGTAAATACTAAATCAACCTGATCAAGTATTGATACTTCAATATGATTATTTCATCGGCCCAACCCACTTTATTACACTGCCAAGGTTGACATGGGCGCTGCCATATTGTAAATCACCAACTTTTACCACTAGAGGGCAGCATTCAATGGGACCGTTGATCTTCAGAGTGCACCTCAGTATAAAAATTCCCATAGCCACCAGTGTTAAATCCCCAAACTTCAACATTCTTTAAAAAAATTACTAACTCTCACAGGTGTTCACGCTGCACAGAGAAATGATGATCAAAATGTCATCTTTCATTTTCTTTTTAATTGTTGGTGGGTTGACCGTTGACTTTTTGGAGAAATTCTCACCCAAAGAAGACCACCCCTAAAACCAATGATACTTCCAAAACTGGAAATGTAGCCATTTTGAAAAAGGATCCCTCCACAACATGGCTAAAGAGCGCCACTTTCGGACCCCATTGTATCCAAATTGTTCAAAATTGGAAGCCCCAAGTCCAGGCCAGATGTACAGTGCCATATGTCTTCAATTCCCTAATTCCATGGCTCTCAGGTCTCTCTAATATAGAATAATTTGAGTGTATTTTTTGTATAACTTTTATTCACGAGCTCGGCTGACAGATGTTTTGCCCAAATTTTGCCGGGGTTGGACCCTTCAAACAAGGGCAACAAATGGGCTCTGAGCGAGCAGGTTCTTGTATATCCCATAATAATATGGGTATTGAGTAACACTGAAATGAGACCTACATGAACGCGTGCCAGTAAATAAACTGCAATACAACAGTCCCCTGAAAAAAAAACACGCTTTTATAGATCATTTGGCAGTTTTGAACTCTTTTTATTCACATTCAGAAACACAAAGACAAAATATATATATAAATATGTGGCGAAACTGGATGAGCACAAACACATTGAAACAAATCACTCATGCGGTTTTAGCTGTTTTCAACATTATATGCTAGCCTTTCAGAGAAACTTTATACAACATGCAAAACGGGTGTTTGCACTCACACATATTTGATACGAAGAATACATTTTTGGCTGTCGCTTATAATTAAGGATGTGAACTAAATACAAGTACAATGTATGTGTACATGGGATCTGAAGTTCAACTCTGTCGCGATTACACATGTAAATTTATGCTACTAAAGCTGTGCAAAAAAGCAGACAAGAACAGAAATTGCACAGGCAAATATTTACCCCATACTGACAAACTTTTAAATTATTCAAAACAAGTTTCAATGAATTTAAAGGCAAAGTCTTACAAGCCATGACACAAATATGCAAATTGAAAAATGACATTTGTGTACTCGAGATGGAGTTTGGAAGAACCAGTTTTTTTTAATTTCAAATTTTGCTGAACTTATTCACCAAAATAAAGGTTAGTAAATCATAGGATAGTTTAGGCATAAATCTTTAATTGTTGATATCCAACAAAAACCTGACAAAACTTAATTAAGGATAATTAAGGATAATTTTGCCGGAGCTAATGAAGTGGATGATTTAAGTTTTGTGCTGTGGCGACATTCGCACAAAAAATAGTAAAGTATTGACAATTCAATTGCTAACTGCCCGAGGTATGTACTGTACCTGGTTCTTGGCTCAAATTGATATGCAGACATGTGGGCTCAATTTCACGGCGCTGCTAAGCACACAATTTTATGCCAACAGAGCCTCCGTCTATTTCATGGAGACCGTTACCATAAGCACAGCAAAAGGCACGCTTACGTCAGAGGAAAAATTTGCTTAACGTAGTGACGTAACAATAGAAATCTCCATGCAAGCGCGACAGTTAACACATCCTCGCCATGAAATAGTGCTTAAGGTTAGCAAATTGTTCTGCTACGCTAAGCACAACTTTTCTGCTATCAGTTCTATCGCCAAGGCCCCCTTCAATGGCAAAAGCATTGCACTAGCTATTGTTCAGATAAACCTGTCACAGGGCACATTCTTTCAACAATAGCATGAACAATGGTTTCGCCACTTGACCCTTTGGTGCAGAGGGCAGTTGCTAGCAACCACCCAAGAAACGTAATAATTTGTGCACCTTATCACAAATAATCTGTGCAAATGGGTTAAGGGGGCCTTGGGCGTGTACAGTATTGCGACCGGATTGCCTACAGGCAAGGAAGTCAAGAAAGTCACTCAAGCGTTGCAAGAAATGAAGGATTACTCAAGGATTTTATTGAAATGTCGCAGAAGTTTCATGGCAACAGTTTCCTTGCACAAAATGCCGCCATTGCTTTCCTTCGGATATTTTTCAAACCTAGATGCATTTTGGCAGGATCTTTCATTTATCTTCCAAAATCCTCCACTGTACAGCAGTGTTGCACAATGTACATGTACACGTAGTCCAGTCCATCACAAGTCCCTGCAAGTCCATCACAAGTCCTTCAGTCTCAAGTCAAGTCACTAGTAACAAAAGCATTCAAGTGAACTGTTACAAGAGCATTCCTTTGTTATTGTTCATCCAGTTGCTTGTGTCTTTTCTGACTGAAGTTATGAACGGACTTGTGAAGGGACTCGTCAAAGGACTTGTGATAGACTGGACTACAACACTGCTGTGTAGGAACCCTGCATGACTTTTTCATGACCTTTATATATTTCAAGGGGAATCACACCCCATGTAACACAAGAGTAACTTGGCTGTACCTTGTTTATCAATCTTGCAAAATCCTCTAAACCTCCTGATGAATTTATAGGATCTGGGAGGGTTATAAGGATAATAAGACAAGCATTTGGCTATGGTACAAATCAAATCTAGTCAATGGGCTGATGTCTAACGTGAAAGTTGACCACATACTCCGTGTTGGTGCGTTGGACCGATATTGCAAAGGGCTCGTATGGGTGGAAGGTGAAAGCAACAAGGCGGCGGGCTGAGGGTGGCGACGGTCGGCCGAGCATTCCTGCGTGGATCTTGAACTTCAAGATGCCAGAGTCTCGAGAATAGAACCTTTGTATTAAAAGAAAACAAGAGCCGAATAAACAAACGTCAGGACTTATAAAATGATCATGCTTGTATAGGCATGGATATTAGGGTTTTGGAAGATGTATTTTGGAAAACTAAACTAGAGTGGATTATATGATCTATGTGGATTTGTCCTAGGAGCATGTTGTTGAGTCCAACTGAGTGTAGCCTTTTGCTAAGGCCATTGCAGCGAAGCTGCAAGACCAAGTCCTCAAGACTGCAAGTCCTCAACCTACACCATGTAGTCTATGCTCAATTCACTTTGTGACTTTGCTGCTCAGTCCAATGTCCAAGTGTCTTAAGTCAAGATGGCTGTGTCAAGTATATGATAATAAAAGAGAGGTGCTTTAAGCACTGTTCTCTCTAAGTACTGAGGTACAGATGAAGTTTTCCAACAAATCTCAAACACTCCAACACAACACAAGGATGAGCCAGTCTGCCAAACTAGAAATCTTATTGAACAATACATGTAGATAAGCATTTCGATGGGTGTTTATTGAAACATTCGGAGCAGACCTAAAGCCTACCTGATTGGGTGATCTCCACATGCCTTGGGTCTTTCCATAACAGACACCCACTTATCATCATAGCTGAACAGTGAGAGGTCCAGGTAAGGGCTGCTACTGTATGACTGCGAGCTTATTGGGAGCTGGGCTAGAAGCCTCTTGACAGCCTCTGTGTGTCCACCGTACCTCGCGTTGATGATGGTGTGCTTAAACCTCCTCTGGATCTGCCTGGCGTAGATGTTGCTGGACGCAGAACATGTAAACTGGGCATGAGCGTGCAGGGTGGCATTGCGGAAAAGATCACAAAAATTCTCAAAGAGCTCCAGGAGCTCCTCTGATGTGTTCTCAAAGACTGCTACCACCTCAGTGGTCAGCATGTTGTAGACAACAAAGAAGGAAGGCTGTGAGTTGGGGTCTTGAGTCCTGAGTGTCACAACGTCTTCGCTGGCATACTTGATCAGCAGATGGTTCTCATCCAGGAGTTGGATCTTCCACATGCGCAGCCAGCGGAAGTAGTCAAAGTATTGGAAGAAGCGGCGCATGGCTCCTGGGGTGCCTTGGTGGTTGGCTTGCCTCCACAGATACACAAGGAGACGATGCTTCAAGGAGTTAATTGAGGTATCCCGGTAGGGTCGAGCCAGGGAAGGGTGGGGCGGGAGAAGGCCACCCTCCTGACTTGCCAACAGCACAAGGCCATCATCCTCATAGCAGAATTGACCAATAGTCCGTACATCAATAAAATTGCCATCTGAGGTGACCTGGAAGATGTGAATGGTCTGCTGTTGGACAGACAGGACTGCAAGTATGTTCTTGTAGAGGTACAAGCCCTGATTGTGGGACAGAAAGACCTTGTCACACTTGAAGGTCCGGGAGTCACAAAGAACTCCTAGCTGCAGGTCAACCAGGTGCAAGGAATAGTCCTCCAGTGGGGAACGTGGATTCGGAGACACAGATTCATTGTTCCGGTAGACGTCGTAGAAATGAGGGTACGGCTCTTCAGGGACATAGGATGCAGATCCCACGATGACGTAGCGTCCATCATCTGTGAACAGGCTGCACTCTCGATTGAGGTGCTCCCCATTGGGGGCAACACTGACGACATGCTGCAATGCGAAAAACCTCTGGAAGAGCTGACCGCGAATGCCTTGCGCTTCCACAACGTCCACAGGAGCCTTCTTGCTTATCCTCTGCAATAGATCACACGCGGCAGCCGGCCCCTGGAATCTGTAAATCTCTAGAGATGTCTGGTCAGCAGAAAAGGCGATGAAGTACTTCCCGTCTGGAGAGAACTTCCGTAGGAAGCAGGGCGGTTTCTCAACATTCACAACAGTGAACCCGGGAAACACGTTTTGGTGAAAGGACCTGGCGACATGGAATTGAGTGCCTGGTTTACAACGATGGGTTTGCCGGTGGAAAAGTCGGTACACTATGTTCTGGTGAGGAATCTTCCGAGGGCGGATAAAATCCTCTTCTGGCAGATTTACACTCTGTTTATCAGTCTTCCCTGTAAGGCCACTGCAGTTGTTACTATTTATTAACCCATTTTGTGAGATTTCTTTTGGAGTTGTCATACCTCATAGTTGTTATGAAGACATGGCTTGAAACACAGAAAATCTGTTGAACCTGAGTAAAACCAGAAAAAAACAACAACTTTAGTATGTACGGTAGTTGCTGCAAAGATGCTTACTTAATTTTATCAAGTGCTAAAGCTTTAAGTATTATAAATTGAATGTTTAAAAACTCCACTCTTAGTGGCAATGTGGCAATTAATTTGCAATACAGTACGGGGATTAATGTACACACGCAGAGCTGTGTGGCACCGTATGTTTTTGTATCATTCTCAATTGATGGGCGCATAATTGCTTCGTTTACCGTTCCATCCAAGTATTAAAGGGAGAATACAACATTTGCAAACATCGAAAAATAAAACTACCAAATCATTTTGAAATACCTTGCTGGACTGTTAGTGAATGACAGTGTAAAGCATCCTGTAAAATCATGGCACCTGGTATACTGTCATTTTCAAGAAAAGTGGTATTTTTGTATCAATTTCCAACACTGGTCGGCCGACCAGCGTTGGAAAAAACTGTTTTTTTTTCCTCAAATACTGGCCCCAATTGACCATCGCACTTGTTTGCAATCGATTACACACCTATGAACGGGTACAAGCCAGCTAGACTGGTTCCCTGACCTTACAATTCCTGACCTTACAATTCCCCAACTGTAGGTAAACTGCTCTGTTTCTTCTTATATGGAGTCAGGGAACCAGACTATAGTCGTGTTCCCTAACGTGGCGCACTTCGAAGCTTACCCGACTTTCCTCGTGTAGTGTTGCCAAACCTCTTTGTTGACAAACCTCAAATTCATGCAATGAAATACTATTACTTTTACCTTATCAATGCTTGCTATTTAACCTCTGTGAACAATTTCAGTTTCATAAAATTTAATCCGAAATTCAAAAACGGTGGTGTCCCGAAATTGGGCACAAATTGGCGGAGTGTTCCCTAACGTGGCGCACTTGAATAAATCTTGGAAAATTCCAAATTAACACTTACAAATTCCTGTAAACTTGATAAATTCTGATAAATAATTAATATCTTTACTTACAAGTTACATACCCAGCAAAATGTTTGTCAGAAATTTTTTTTTTTTATTTTTCAGGGCATTTTCAAAGGGTTCACTTTGCACTAGAAAATAAGATCAGAAAATCACGCCAAAATAGCTTTTCCTTCTAACTTTGTTACGGGTAAATAAACTTGCGATTTATGAACAGGACCGTTTAGAACTTGATGAAATTTCACTTTCTGTGAAATTTCAGTTTAAAATTTTGCTCTAGGTAGGCGCTACCGGTGAAAAATCCAAGTGCGCCACATTAGGGGCCGCGCCACATTAGGGTACATCAACAATACAGGAAAATGATTGTTTTTCTTGGTTTTTATAGCATTTTCGAACCCAAAACCTCAAAAAAGTCAGTGTAACTGTCGAGCGCAAAGTGAGTCCCCCGCGCAAGTTTAAACTTGCGCGCGCAAGTTTAAACCTGCGCGCACGCAAGTTTAAACTTGCGCGCGCATTCATTTCCTTGCTACAAATTGCGCACGCAAGTTTAAACTTGCGCACTGCATAGATTTTCCCGGCCACGCATACAGAGCCGCTAAACTATTTTGCCCCTGGGTATACTCATGCAGATATGTAACATTATTTTTAAAGCAGATTTTTTCTCCGATTTAATAGCATCACTGAGCTTCGGGAGACAATGCCTTAATGCCTTTTTTTGAAACATTTGATTAAATTCATTAATTAAATCATTTGCAAATTTATTTACTTTTTAAAATAATTACCATTTTATATGCATAGCGTTTTTAAGTTGTAAACATTTTTTAATATGAATTATTGAGCCTGCAATAAAAAATATTTGTTAAAGTAATACATTTAATTAATTAATTAAATTAGTAATGCATTCATTAATTTTTTTCAAATTATGCATTTTTGAAGTGTACACAGCGCTCGAAATGTTATGCAAGTATTTCTAAAAACAATATGAATTATTGTACCGTACAATTTATTAATTGTTAAATTAATTAGTATTTTTTTAAGAGTAAGTACTTTTTTAATTGTAGAATACATAAGCATTTTAAAAATAATGTAAATGATTAGTATAATGTCAAAACTTGAACAATTGAAGGGATCATAATCATTCTTTTTACGTTAACAGCGGGTTACACCTAGGAAATTATGATTTATTTACATTCAAGAATATAAATAAAATACTAATTAGGTTTACAAAGCACAAAACTTGAAGCTGGTCTCCATTTTTGAACAACTTCAGTACACTTTCCAAGCAATCGCCGCTAGTGTGCTTAAGTTGATTGCTTGCCCGGTCCCCTCCCCGGCCCCGCCCCCACGTACCCTTAAACAACTTCTCTGATAAGCACTGCTAAATCTCAATGTTTCCTTTTCATTGACGCTAATTGAATTCCCCTTTTTATTTATTTCTTTATTCATTCATTTATTCCATTATTTCTCCATGTACTCGTGTTTAAAAAAAAAAATTCTTCATCAATGAAAATCCCGCCCGCAAAAGAAGGTTGCGATCGCCTTTGCGCAAGTTTAAACTTGCGCACGCAAATTAAAATGGCGCGGTGTAATTTGCGTGCTTCAGGAGTCCCTCGCGCAAGTTTAAACTTGCACGCGCAAGTTTAAACTTGCGTGGGGGACTCAAATTGCGCTCGACATAACTATATTTTCATGATTTTCTATATATTTCCAACCCCCCAATTCCATCCATTTCTGAAAATTACAGCAAAAGCAAATGATGTATATTCCCTTTAAAACCAGCCAAATTATCATGTGATGTAAGCCTCAGAGTGTTCGAGTCTAACTCAATCGCAAGTCTAACTCAATTGATCGTACCCATATACCCAGGTCAACATTTTGTCAACTCGTACAAGGTCAACTCGTACCCAATTAAAGTCAACTCATTACCCAGAACAACTCGCACTCAACTCAAGTCGTGCATCTGAGTTTCCAAAGACAGAAATAGAGGAAAGCAATAAACAATCCAGAAAATCCAAAAGTTTCTTACACTTTCTCACGTGCCAACCTGAAAATATTGACCTCTTCTTAACTTAACGTGTCAGTATGGACAGAAAAATACTTTGTGGAGGCAGCCATGTTGAATGAGATTTTACCATAGTCTCACATAATTTTTGGATTAAATTTAAAAGTCGAAAATAAAATCGAAGTATTAATTTCAGTTTAAAAACAAAATATGCAAAATATTCGTAACATTTTTTAAATGTAAATTGTACGATATCTTTTTCATGTGATACGCATTACTTTTCATTTCCACATTAAAATGTAACAATATATGACTGTGGTAAATCACGCGGGCTTAGTGTTTTATATTTGCTCACTACGCTTTGCATGCGTTAATGCATGCGCACTAACTAGTAATGCATATGATGCGATGCCATCTTTCTTTGTGTGTATTTTTCCCGTGTACTTCCTCGTTCGGATGTCCCTGGTAAGTATTTTCCACGTATAAAATGCAGGTTTGCAAACGCTAATTTTGTTAAATATAATATTGTGATTGATGCATAATATTGGCACTTGTTTAAGAGTAACAAAAATATTCTTAGACCCTATTTTATAGTACAAAGAAGGATTTTAGGGCCGTCGACACAACCAACCCACGCGTTGTTGACTGTGCGGCGTTGTGCATAAATGGCTTGTAAGTTGTATCATGAAATGTACGTGGGTGTCAACTCGGTCCCACAGCAGTTGCGCGCGAGCCAGCTCGGTTCAGTTGTCAACTCGGCTCGGTCCAGCATTATTATGGGTGATTGGTAGTGTAGGGCCTCTGTTTAGTTTCGATCAAATTAGAGTCAAGGGTGTTTTTATTACTCAAAAATGACCTTTTTAATCTACATGATAAAGCAGACTTCTCTCAAAATAATGACACCCGTTTTGTAATTTTTAATAAATTAAAGGCAGTGGATATTTTGCCGGAGACGGCAAACCTTTAGTAAACGTTAGTTTGCCGGATATGCACTGAACATGCGCAGTTACTGTTTTTTTGTACTTAAACAAATTTTCCGGTGACAAATTTTAGTCTGGCTCCATGCCAATATTATCGTTGTAACCTCGTATTCACAAGATGGGATTCAGACCATTTTATAATTTCGGACTTTATTTCCCTTTTAAAAAAAATCCTCCAGAGCCACAAATCTGAAAAAGAAAATGTAATACTCTGCAATAAAATCTTTGATACCTGTTGAAATAATGAAAGAAGAATATTCTTATTTATTTGGGGATGGGAAAAAAAAACTTAAAAATGTGGCGGGGATCGGGATCGAACCCGAGTCATTCCGCTCACTAGAGCTTTTGCTTAACCACTACACCAAACGTGCTTCACAACTTTTGGTGGGAATTTAATACATCTTATAATTCAGCCCTATCTTAAAGAGTACAGCGCCCTCTGTTGATATGGAGTACCGCCGGCAAACCTTTAGTAAACGTTAGTTTGCCGTCATTACCTCCGGCAAAATATCCACTATCTAAATTAAAACAGTTAATTTAAGTTTATCTTGGGTGGACATGGTGGAGGTGGCCGATGGGGTAGAAATTACGATGTTTCTACACGGCTTTTGGTCTGTTGTGTTGTTTGGTCAGTGCCGTGCAATTCAGCGTGCCTTGCACGTTCTAACTTCACGGTACATGGCACGGTAATTGCCATCTTTATTTTTGTGTTGCTTGTTGTCGTCATTGTCATTTTACCCCCAAATTTCCCTCAAAATTTCAAAACCATGCCCTTTATTTATGACATACCTTCCCCTAGAACCAGCGGAGCATACTCGCGTACAATGCACCTAAACATAAGCCCCCCTTGTGTGGCCTCTGTATTGCTGCGCTGTACGTTAGGCCACATGTCTGGTTTCCCAACCTACTGAGGAGTTTGGTTCAAACACTGGTGCATATGGACTTTAGAAAGATGTCTAAATTTCTTGAAAAATTTGAAGAAAGATGACCTAATCTACCCAGGTAGCATCAAACGTGCCAATTCCTTGATCACCATTTTGCGGTGAATGATAGAATTTCTCAGGAGCCCTCTACTTTATTAGAAGCTGTTTAGAAAAGTAGCCAGTAGGACCTTTTTCGTTTTGGATTGATAAAATTTTGAACCTTGCGCTTGGCATGCTTAGAAGCAGGAAAACTAATTTCCTAATAATGTAGTGATTGGCAGTGTTTTCATGTATGAGGAAAATTATGGGGTAATTTGATAACAGTGCCTGCCCCGCTGTGATTTGAACATCTCTAAGAAAGCGATAACATGTCCTAAAAAGTCAAATTCAGCAGGAAAGATATTGGAATTTTTCAGACCATTTGTGCACAGGGTGTCATGTAATGTCCAGGTATGGAACTATTTCCCCTATGTTCTTGAAACTCAATAGTTCTTGAGTCTGGAGTCCTGCATGGTAATACATACATAGCAACTGATGAAAATTGGTGTGCTAATGAATAGATTTTTTTATCGAATGACGTCTTCCGTCTCCAAGAATTACAATCACAATGTATTAATTACCATACCAACTCGAGCGAACTCGTGGCTCGATAGCTTCCTGCGTTAGACTGATGAGCGCAGTGTCATGAGTTTGAGACGCACTTGCAGTACTCATTAATTAACCTTCTACTATTTAAGAGGTCACCAATGGTCACAATGTTTGTATCTCGCCTCCTGGCATACTGTGTACAAACCAATGGGAGTCTTGACCAATATTGACCCAAGTACCAACCAGGCTGACAATGCATGTTTCCATAGGAGGGTTAAAAAAAAATTTCATTCTCTCAAAAGTTTTCTCTGTTGATTGTTTAAAATCGAATCCTACATTTGATTGCAGAATAAATCATCTTCTTTTACTGATCCGTAGCTCTGGAGGATTTTTTTTAAAGGGGAAATAGGCAGAAAATTGCAAAAGGTCTGAGTTCCGTCTCCTGAATACGAAATCACAACGAGAGTGTAAGCGCAGGCCAGATGAAGATTCGTCACTGTAAAGTAAAGTTTGAAAACCATTCGCAGACTGTGTAGTTGTTAAGTCGCTCCAGGGTACTGTGGCGGAAATCGCCTTGATTCCCTGTTATACCAGTCGGAACTGTGGAGATCGTCAGAGCGATGTAGGGCCCGAGAAACATGGATTTGTTGTGGGAGCAACTTGCCACCAATTTGTAGTTGATTGCGAACCTTTTGGATTCATGCAGTAATAAGGACACAATTAATGGACAAAGGACAATTTATTTCTGTGCTGGAACAATCAATATATTACTGTTTTATTCACTCTCTCGTTAATCACCTCTTCAACTTACAGGACTTCTATTGGCTCTTAAGTAAATATTTATTCAGACAAAGATTAGAAATTGGTTTAATTGGTTACCCGCAAACGTCAGCCACAGATGTAACCCACAATTGTCAACCACGGATACCCACAAGTATCATCTGCAAACTTAATCCACAGATGTCATCCACAGATGTCACCCACAATTTGTCATCCACAAATGTCATCTGCGAATGTCATCCATAGATTTCACCCACAGATATGGACGGTTAATGAACACTTATTATAAGAAACTTGCTGGAAATTGGACTGGAGAAGTTACAGCTCTATTGTCACCGCCTGTCTGAACCCTGTACTGAGGATACCTTTTCTATATACGCGAATGCTCAACCTATATCCTATTTCTCAGCCCTGCATGTTTACAAAATATAAGAATGATCAAAGATATAGGGGCCTAATTCTGTTAAATGATTTATTCATACACAATATTTGGTTTGATCAAAATATTTACAGAAATTCAAGCAGCAATTAACAGTTATTAAACTTTGTTTTACATGAATAATTGAAATAGAAGTCCAATGATTATCAAATCAGTTTCTTTCATGAACTACTTTTCTTTTGACACTCTATAAACATAACTTAAATCTGAACCTTTACTTAAAAACACAAAACTGGTAACCCTTGACTGTGAAAGCTAGACTTACAAACAGTCCTAAGCCCGGGGGAGCTCATGATCTGATGATCTGGTCACCCACAATGATGTCCGTAAATGTGAATACTTTCACTATTGGTGGGTGGGGAACTTGCTGCGGCACATGGGGATCCTCCACCAGCTCCGGCATGATGATGCTGACGTCTCTGGAGCGTTGGTTTTCTGTTTCAATAGCCGCTCTTTCTGTTTCCAACTCTGCTGACTCTGGTTTTGCTTTGGGGATTTCTTCGTCTTGTAATTGACCTCCACATCTTGGTGGGTCAGTCTCAGGCATTTCCTCATTGTCCATTCTGACCCTGTCTTCAAGACCATGTCCTAAAGGTCTCTTTTCCCTCAAATCTTTAATCGGTCAATGCCGACCACCTTTGGTTTTCCTCCATTCCAACGCCTAATGCAGAGTGTCGCATCAGACAACTTGATGCCACAGTCCCTCCCATCTGAGTTGTTACTTGGGGGACGTTTCTTTTTCTTTTAGCTGGGTTGTGCAACCACACAAGCTGACCTACTCTTTATAGGCCTTTGTCTTTCGTCCTTCTTATCATAGTTTCTCTTTTGTCTGCGGGAACTTTTACCCAGGCATTTTCTAGCCCAATCGTTAGCTCTCTGCATGTTATATCTCAACCTCTCTGCGTAGTCTGTATCTCTGTTATCTTGGTTTGCAACACACCCAGTCACCATGCAAGTCGACGGGTAAACAAGCTTCTCTCCCCATCATCATCATATTGGGTGTAGAGTCGTGCAGCGTGCAACTAATGCAAATGTCACACAAGGGAGGAACTCATCCCAATCTGTCTGACCTCTCTCATCATCATCACTACTATTTTCGTCAACGTCTTGTTGAATCTCTCCACCATCCTGTCTGATTTGGGATTGTAGGCAGTTGTATTGGTTTTGGTGATCCTGATAATTTGGTACATCACACCAAATACCTTCACCTCAAAATTAGTACCCTGGTCTGAGTGGAGTTCCTGTGGTGCCCCAAACGGACACACACTGTGGCATCAGGAAGTGGGTAGGCTTCTAATTTTTTTCTATTCACTCTTTCTAATGGAACCCCAACCTGATAGTGCTGCAAAAGCACAATTCCTTCTTTGCAGGCAACTTTCAGTGGACATGATTGACCAGTAGTACATTTACTTCACTTAGGCCAGTTTTTACGGACACTCAGATGACCGCTGAGCTGTCCACCATGCAACTCGGTCAGAATCTCTCTCCTAAAGATCTTGGGGATTACCAGGAGCCACCGTTTTTTTTCCCATCATCCAACTCCCATCTTTTGTACAGCAGCCCATCACGGACTGCAAAGTGGTCCTAACTTTGCCCGGTATAACTGTTGCCTCCTCTCGGCAGCCGCATCCAACAAATGGTTTCCACAGCACTACTGGTGCACTGGATTCTTTCACCGCTAAACTTCCATTCGCTTTTACCGGATGTGTTGGTCTGCCAATCTGCACCTTGAGCCACGCATGGCCCAACACTACTAGTGGACTACCATCGTCCATGCACCTGTCGCACTTACACTTGATAATCTGTAAAACGGGCCACTTCTCTCTGGGCATGATGTAATAGACTGAAGTGTTGTGTATGTGTGGACCCGGTATCAATTAGGAACCAACACTTGGTATCCTTTACTGTATCGTCCACAAATAAACCTGACTGGAGACAGGTACTTGAGCATGGCAAAGTTCCTACTCTATGCCTTTGCTCTGTTGTCCTCCCACTTTCTTAAACTTTTCCTGACTCAAAGTGTCGTCTTTTGGACCCTCTCCAGTCTTAAGCCTGACTCTGGGTCCACCTGTCGGCTGGCCACCCTTTTCCTGAATGGAAGCCTTTCGGTTTTTTTGCACGCTCTGGTGAAATGCCCTTTTTCCTCGCAATTATAGCACCTTATGCTACCACTCTCCACCCCTTGGGACTTTTCCCTCCTCTTAGCAACTTTCCCTCTTCTTTGACGCCCTGGATTTGGACTTGTTTTGACAGCTGTGTTGATAGCCTGGTTATGTTGCAAAAGCTCTGTCTATAGATTTTACTTAACCTCTGTTCCACACCTGTATCTAGTGCCCTTGCTATCTTTGTTGGCTAAGCATCAAGTAGCCTTTGCTGCTCTACTCTCTCAAAGTTTTCTCTTTAAAGCTGCCCGCAGTGCCTCATCCAAATTCTTCGGACGGGTCCGATTTATCCCTTCCCGGATGGAACGGCTTTCCACCACATTTAGGAAGTAATTCTTCGCCAAGCGATCGCAGGACTCTCCCTGAATGTCTGGGTCACTTTGACCTCTAACTCTTGAATGGCTTGCGCCAACGCTTGTAGGATTTCCTTCGGATTTTGCTGACAGTGCCTCAATTCTATGAGAAAATTTTCACTCTTCCTACCTGAGCCAAACCTCCTCTCCAGTTTCTTTATCAGTTCAAAGTACGACCGTTTCTTTTCATGGGACACATCTCCTATTTCTCAGAAGGCATTTCCTTGCAAGCTCACCACTAAGTAGCTTACAGCATGCTCTTTGTCCCACTGATTAATCTTCCGGCACTACTCAAAGTGTTGGTGGTACTCCTTCCAGAGCACCTTTCCACTATATCTGTCTGGGATCATGTGTGGTTGACGATTCAGTCGCCCCACTATTTTGTCCTCTGTAATAATTCTTGACTCTATCTTCAGTGGCCAAGGGCCTACTGATGCAGTCTCTCGCTTTGAAACTGAAGCATCACCTCCTGCCTCAGCTTGGCGGGTTGCAAAACTTAACTTACTGTGCAATACTTACTGAGTCACATTATCGCTACTCTCACAGAACGGGCTACTTTTCTTTGCCCCCTGTTCCGCCTCACCAGAGCCTGAAAGAAACGACTCAATCTCCTCTATAGCATTGGGCTGCTCCTTGGCCGGACTGGTACTTACCCAGTCACTTCTTGAGGAGTACTTCCCCCAAATTCTACTCTTTTCCCAGCTTTGGGACGTAATTCCGGCTACCCTTCGGCCGCCGCTATACTACTCGTCCCCAAATGGGACACATAACCCAGAATTTAACCTCCGAGACCACTTGACAACTTACATGACTACCTTTTTCCGGTGGGTCTCCACTTCCTTCTTTAAAGGTGTTCTGATCTTTCATGGCAGCCTCTACCGTAGCTTCTTTGCCGTAAAATCCCTTTCCCACTGTAGCTACTGGGCTTCCAATGTAAGCCTCTGCAGCTCTACCTCCACACTTTGCTTACTCGTGTTGTCGCACTCCTGCAAACAACTGGTTATTATATCACTCACCCTATACTCACAGGGTCTGCAAACTCGGCCACTGTCCACTGGGTGACTCTGGTACCTCGGGCTCACTAGGCACTACAGCAAATCTCTCCCCTTAACTCCGCAGGGCAGTTCTCTCTTCTGTCCTGCCGACTACACTGTTCATTCTTAACAGTGACCTCGTGTGGTCCCTTACGGATCTGCGCTGCGCAAGCTCTCACTTCCACACGGATTCAACACAATCAACTACAATTTAATTGGTAACCCGCAAAAGCCGACCACAAATGTAACTCACAATTGTCAACCACGGATGTACATGTAACTCACAAGTATCATCTGCAAACGTCATCCACAGATATCATCCACAGATGTCACACACAATGTGTCATCCACAAATGTCATCTGAAGATGTCACCCACAGATATAAACAATTAATGAACACTCGACCTGTATCTTATTTCTCAGCCCTTAATTCTGTGACCTAGTCATCACTAAATAAACACTACAGTATTTTTTTTATTGACAATGGACAACAAGTACCTGTCTCTCAATCAGCAGGCCTCCATTCTTTCCCAGTACTACTACTTGGGAAACTCCTTCGGCCTCAAATGCTCGACACGAACTTGAAACATAAACTAACACAATCCATGATCGTAGACACGAAATCTACCCGCACCAATATAGAGCCCAGCGCATGACTTAAACCTAGTGGCTAAAACTAATGACGTAATCAAGTGGGTCACGTACATTTCCACTATCACTACACAGTAAAATATTGGACTTAATCTTATTCTGTCCAACCCATTCACTTTCATTGCGATGCATGTCTGCCCTTCTGAATCTCTTTTTCTTCAAGGGAAAATACGTCTTCTTATGGCTTCCTCGACTTGCTGCCGCTCTGAGGAAAGACATTGGACTTTGACTTCCCCCAGCCCTCCTATTTCAATTTATTGCAGCCATTCCGGAAATAGTGCCCTCTTGTGGCCCAGTCATGCATACATGTATCCACCACTGGCACTAGTAAACTTTGTATCCAAGATCTTACCTACATGTAGTAGTAGACTAGTACTTGAACTGTGTAGCCTTGGTGATCTTGGGGGGGGGGTGTTTTTCTAGTTGCAGGTTATTCTGCAATTTCTCCTTTTTTATCATTCCAAAAGGACTTTACATTGTAACCTTCTGTTTAATACTGATGCTGTTCCTATGTTTTATAATATGCATTTGACACATTCACAGTCCATTGCACTCTGCACTGAGTTGGCACTGGTATTGCCCCAGTCTATGGCCAGTCTACTGGACTAAAACCATACACATACATGTCCGTTCAAAAAAGTTACTCAGTCAGCCTGATTTTCCGCATACAGGTTCAATTACCGAAGCAATCACTTTTTTCCACAAAATTGCAACTCCCTAATTTCTCCGTCTGGTGAAATTTGTCTCTTAATGTTTCATCCCAAAGCTGCAGTTTGGTCAATATTCATGTTTCAATATGGCGCACACAGAAAACAGGGGTTTCCAGTGTTGCGCTCACATATGGGAGTTGGGAGGAGTGTTGTTTGTGACATTAGTTGAGTTTGTTGTCAACCACAGTATTCTTGTTTGCATACCTGGTAGTTGTGGAACTTTAGGAAAATATGTCACCAGCACCACCCATTCGCTCTTTTCACACTCCGCCGTTGGGCATGCAGAGCCTTGATCTGGCAACTTTACACAATAAAAATAGCCGGTTCAGTGATCTGAGCCCCGACACGGGAATCACTGAACCGGCTATATTTATTGTGTAAAGATTTCTGATCGAGGCTCAGCATGCCCATGGCGGAAGTGTGAAAAGAGCGAATTGTCAGATGGATGTCTTAGTCTAACACCAAGTACTGGCATCCTCATTGAAGACGTTCTGCATTTATTACATTATAAATTAAGTATTTTAGATCACTTTGTGTTTAATTCTTTTCCTCATATAAAATTTGCATCTATTGAAACTTCACATAATTCAATGCAAACATGTGAATTCATTAGTGTACATTATATTCAGGGCATTTGAAGCACATTAGAATATACATGTGTGTAATATTGTACATGTACTGGTGCTGTACTGCACTGCCTAAATTGCATACAATCACGTAGGGACTAGGGGCAGCTTGATGAGGACAAACGCCCTCTGTTGGCAGATACTGGAAAGGGTTAAGCAGGGTGTTGTGATCACTTGTGAGATAACCACATCATGCTCCCATGATACTGTTTCCATGGCTACAGTCCATCTGCTGTTGTGTGCAGATGATGATGTTAGGTTGACTTGAGCCCTCTGTTGTTGGTTTGAAAACAGTTTTTTATTTTTTTAGACGGGTGGGGGATAGGTTTAGAAAAATACTGAGAACGTTTCACCACTGGGAAATTAAGTTTCTAAAACTGTACAACGTGTGCATTTTCTCAACTCGGGCCTGGATAGACTTTCATGCAAAAAAAGTGTCCTTGTAAAAAAACATTTAAATTTCAGGCTTGCAGTACTATACTTCTGCTGATTTGACTTGTTCAGTTTTCGTACCAATAACTGGAATGAAACATTTAAAGTCAAAATTCTTAAAGCAAGAAAGGTTGGATTTTTCCTGACAGAATATTTCCTATAGTCGCATGACAAAGCTACACCTACATTTGTAGATTAGGCATAAAAAGCACATCTGTGACGTGCCTCTTAATATGCTTGACATCAGTGATCTTACAATGTAGATATTGGATCATCTGAATTGTAGATCATTGTGTTGTCTCACTTATCTGAACAACATTTTTGCATTCTTTGTTGTTTTTGTTACATTACCAAGCCAATTGAACATAAAATGACTCATTGGACTTAATCATTATGGGCTCCGTGCACTTGAACGACGGTAAGATAGGGAGAGTTGGGGGAGACCACTGGGACAGACATTTGAATGCATCACCAAGAACGCCTGACGCTTGCGCAACACGCCGTGGCTTTGTGCACATTCCGAATAAAATAATTTGTGCGTTCTCTGTGCTGTACGTGGGCAAAGCAGTACGCTTACGCAGTGTGTCCCGTCCATGGAGATCCTGAAAGCGGTAAAAAAACGCACCCCCTCTTGTTGGCGCACGGAGCCCATAGTAGGAATGAATGAATGCATAAACCATGTAAATCAGACTGTGTCTAAAATGAGACTTAAATCTGTAACTACCGGTATGCTGTAGTGTGTCTGTAGCAAAACCAAAGATACTATAGCTGTATTTACAGCAAGTCCAGCAGCGGCCTCATTTAGAGACCTGTTCAAACATAGCATTGTAAATCAATGTTGAAAGTAGTCAGCCACCTTTGTGTAGCACAGGAACTGGATTTAGTTTGAACACAGACTTAAACTGTTAGATTATTGGGGACAGCCATGTAAGGTCCGATACCTGCCAGTGCAGCGATTGTCAGAGTGACTTATGACGTAGGGTTCGACCTGGTTTAAAAATGTACGCGTGTACCAATAGGGTGCTGCGTTAAGCGTGAGGCATGAGTGTGCAGGCAAAGTAGGCCAATCAAACCAAAGGGGAGATGCATAGCAACCAATAAGATATCGGAAGCATGAGGCCGTTGCCTGTCCTCATATAGGAGTACACAGGTGTTATGAGGTCTGGTCTCCGGTCTAGCACTGGATAGGCATAACCGTATATCGCGCCAATCACGCTGAAGTCATTGGGGAACATGACAGCTGACCACAGAGATGACCACAAGGGGTTCAACGGGCTGGTTTAATCTCCAAACTCTGGCTCCAGGCTCCAGGTTCATATTACACCTGACTGGACTGACGGGGGTTTAATATTGGTCCCTCACTGGCTATCCAGGGATCAAATCCTGTCATACTTTGCAGGGCTGGGGTTTGGGGTATTTTCATTTGGTTCAGATGTAAATGGGCTGTGAATGAAGCGGGAGATTGGGTTGAAACACAAGCTGAGTTGAGGGTACCCTAGTAATATTGCAGTTGAACGTGCGAACAAGTACATTCGCATGACCAGGCCATGTACATGTATGACACAAAGCATGTACTGTACGTACTGAATTAATGCACATGTATACACAGTATGACTTGAATCGTGAAATAAGTTCAACTTAGTATTATCGTTAGGTTGAAAATGGCATGTAAAAACAAAAACCTGGCTGGCCAATGTTGACATAGCATTTTGGAAAGAAATGGTCCAATGTCTAAAAACCCCTTGGGCTGTTAACATAGAAAACGCAAAGCTCATGTTTGCACAGTGGTTCTTTTCCTGTCGCGTGCTTCATCTCTTGTACTTTGTACGCGTTGGATCAAAGATGCACTCTTCTTTGATTTTCTTTCGTTTTTTTTTTTTTTTTTTTGCCAGGCAACTAATTGATGGAAAAATAATTTCATGCAGCCACGCGTGTGCTTTTGAGTGTCTCCTGCCAATGAAAGGATGGCCGCAAATTAAATTGCTTTTCTTCATTTTTTTGCTTTCACTCGTGGGTAAACTGAATGAGAATGGGGATGCTGAAAAAAGAAATCAAATTTGCCATCTTGAAATGAAAAAAAAAGAGACAAGGTAGAAAAAAAAACGAACTTTGAATTTAAAGTAAAAGCAAATGCGCACTCAGATCTGCTGCTGATGTGTCAACAAATTTATTTTGGACTAGACATGTACCTACAAAGGTTGTTTTTAATTGTGCTTTTTTTCACAGAAAAAGATAGGATGACGATAATGACTTGTGGTATATGATAGTCAGGTACTGCACTATTTGGTTGTGACATTTATAAGGCAATATTTTTTTCTTTCTTTGACAAACATGAATGCCAAACACAAAGCTGTCCAGAGTAAGGAAAAAAGTGAGAATAATATTCATGATGATGTATTTCTGAGTCTCATGTAGAAAATGGCGGTTCTGAAAAGAACCAGACATTAGATATGTGTGTACATTCATGTACAATTGTAATTTGTATAGTGTAAGTACAATGAAAATCTCAAGAATTCCAACATGGTACTAGTGCTTTGCTGTGGTTTGAGAATTTGGGCGATTCACAATGCAGTGCGCCACCAAGAGTTTGCCACGGAGAGCTCATTTTTCCCAGTGCATTGTGGGAGATGGTCGACAAATTTGCAGCGCGGGACATTCAAAATTGTTAGTTTTTCCGGCCAGAAAGTTTGTAAAAGTATGATTCGAATATAATGTTTGCCCTTTTCTTTTCTTTTTATCAATATGGAGTTTTGTAAGACGGCAGAACGCTATGCTCCAATCTATAACAAATTAGCTTAAGTTTTCTACTGACACTCGTTCAAATGGGCTATGTTTTGTCGACAGTAAACTTAAAAAATGAACTCTCCATGGCAAACTCTTGGTGGCGCACTGCATTGTGAATCGCCCGAATTAGTTTCATCATTTGAATATTATGTTTCACAGAAGTGATTCCAACATTAATCAACCCTCCCTCACTGGCTGGCAATTTCAACAAGGCCAGCCCAGCAGTCAAAATAAACCAAGTGACTGTTTTTAACAGTTGGGTGCTCCCTGCCTGCATAAAGCAGGATTGACTGGCTGTGATTGTTATGAAACCTATATCAGCTATGCTTTGACTGTAGGAAATTGATAAGCCAGCTGTGCCGTCTGCTTTTGTATGTTGATGGAATTTGACTGTCACAGTGCCTACATGAAATATGATCTGACTGTTGGTGACTAGCCTGTGTAGAATAAAAGGCATGGCAGGGGAACAGGATTGAAATTGTAACTGTCTTTGACTGATCTAACAAAAGGAGGGTTAATCCAAAAGAATATCTGCAGGAAATTTGCATCAGGAGTGATCAAACGTGTTGGTCAAATGACCTTTTGTTTGTAATGTTGTGTCTGGTTGGACTGAGAGCGATTCACTCTTGCAGTTATTTAGACTGTTGGACTTTGAATTGTCATAGTAAAATATAGCTTTTTTCGGTTGATGCCCGAGTCATATAAATTTAGGTAGTCTGATGTGTTGAAGGCTTGTACATAAGATCAGCTTCGATTGGTGATAGTTGGCCCATTTTAATGGAAATTTGTCAAATTTGTCTACATTATCTACCGGGTATGATCCCAAAAGACCATCATTTCATGTTTACAAGATACTGGTACATGTATGCGTATGAATGTATTCGCCCAAATACATTCTTTTCATTGTCCATCATATTACATGCGTGGTATTCTGGTCATTGTTTGCCGAGAGCATTTTTACATTAAGAAGTGATAAATTAATAATTTCCCTGAAGAAAACTCATTGATATTGCCTTTACAATGTATTGGCTTGCTTTCTGGGAATATCACATTTTTAATACCCTGTCCGATTCATTTGTCTGAGGTAATATTTCATCACAAATTGACTAAATGCTTTCTGCTGAGAGCTTAACATATTCATCATGTAAATGAGATCGTCAGTATTTTATATGCCATGCATGACTCTTTCTTTTATTGGTGCCTCTAGTAATTGTTATTGTTAATATGCCGTGCATGTTATATTTACATGCTTTTACATAAATTTGTGGTTTGGGACCAGTTGTTGGCAGTTATTGCTGTTGGGTAATAAGGATAGTTGAGTTGACGTCCTTTTCTTCTAAACAGTGTGCACATGCTGACTAACTCAAAATTACATTTACACATTGTGTGTACATGTACATGGAGATTAGCATTGTATGTTTGCATTGCACTAGTAGTGAAACACAGGACAAAGCCACTACATGATGAGTGTTTTTATGGGTTTTGCATTAAATTCTGGAGTCTGGTATGCACTCGGAACATTGATCGTTACCGGGCAATGGCGTAACAAATTTGGCGACGGAAAAAGGCATCTCATGTTTTTCTTGTCGGTAAATGTCTGCATCAGAGTTATACAATTGTTGCCTGTTGTGATGGGGTCCATGGTATTTTGTACATCTGAGGGTGCACAAAACCCATGGACCCCAATCACGGCAGGCAACAATTGTTTTGTTATACCACGGTAATAGCCTAGATTGCAACTGTCTTAAATCGCGGGTTTCCTCCAGTTGCTGTGCAGTAATCGCGGAGGTGTTATTTTGAAAAGATCAGTGATTACTGCACCGTGAATATTTGCACATACATGTAGTGGGTTTTTTTCATTGCACGGGAACACAAATTAATTTACCTTTTCCCACAATAGACCAGTCCAATAACCCCTGCCCACCAATCACAGCTGCGACCATAGTCTATGTGCGTCCATCCGACATAATGCGCGTGCGTTCATTTGACATGCGTACGCGCGTGTGTGCGCTGTCTGAAAGCTCTTACCCAGGCTATTTCTATTATATACAAGGCGGTGGAAACAACAATTTCAACAGTGGGGATGATCAAGGTAATGTTTCCCGTGGGGAACATCACTCATGTACCACTGGGTACGCCCCTGACACAGTACATGAATGTTTGTGGCACATCACATGGTTGGTTCTCGACCAATTAAAAATCACAATCTATTACCGTGATATAACAATTCCAGTTGTCTGTGCCTTCATGGGAAATCCCTGAACGAGTCCATCCTCTGATCACAACCAGTCAAGTTTAATGTGAAAATGCAAAGTGGCATGAAACTTGTAGTCTAGTCAGGTGGGAACAACAGTCACATTCAGTTATTTATAACGCCTTGTTGACTTTTGAATATAACTAGTGAGAAAAGGTTACAGATGCTGTGTGATATTGTTATTTGTGCTTGCTGTTTACGATTAATTGTTTCTGCCAGACTTGTATAAGTTGTATTCAAGTCATGAAACATCGCGTCCAAGTCCGAGTCACATTTCTCGAGTCCAAGCCCAAGTCCCGAGTCCTCCAGGTCGAGTCCGAGTCCGAGTTACGAGTCACAAAGGTCGAGTCCAAGTCCGAGTCACGAGTCACTTCTAACATTGTTTTGGAAAAACGTAGGGGCCTACATTTTAGTGAATTCAGAGATTCAGAGTCACCTTTGATATAGTAAAAGGTGGCGATCGAAATTTGACGTAGTGCCGGTTTGCTCCTCTATTTGCCTCTAAGGCTCTTGCAGAACTTGCATTCTGCACTTGATCTTCCATTGGCATTTCTCTTGAAGTTAAGATACTCAAAATTGAAAATTTTTGGAGTGGATGCCTTCATGATCATTATGCAATTATGCATCTCATTGCATGCTGAATTGAACTCCCCTCTTAGACGAATGCACCGTAAAGGAGAGAAATCTCACCCCAGGAAGCCTGACAAAAATGTAATTTCTTGACCACCTTTTGTCGCCACTGCCTCACTTACATGTGCTTATTAAATCAATGTAGCTTGGCTCTTTTTAAATTCCTGCCACGTTTCCTTGACCCAATTTTTTATCCGTGTGACCCAAAAATTTTCCCAGAGGAATTTTTTGTTTGGCTCGCTTCTTTTGCCTCAACTTGGGTCGAGATAAGAAGATTGGCTTTGCGGCAACCATCTATAAGTTTGACTCTTCAAGACTTCTTTTGTGGGAGACCTAGATTCCTGAAAACGAGACAGACAAATTTTCGAGAGTGTTTAAAATGGAGACAAATTAAGGATCTTACTTTACACATATACAGTTTTGCATCGGAGGATTTTTTTGTACTTTATTGTTCATGTAGATGTACAATATGTGTTCCAAATTCAGCATGTTCAGTATATAACATGTGTAATGTCTAAGTTGTACATTTGCGAACACATCATTCAATGTGTATCTATTTGTAAGTTGATTTAATTGTAAATAACATGTATTAATATGCAAAATTGCCTACAACTCTCAAAATGTAGGCTTCAAAATACTGTGCAAAGCAGAAATATTCATATCATGATGAGAAACTGTCATGTAGTTTTCCATCATTTGAAGCTCCCAACCCCTCCCTGCTGTGTCAGCCATCTTCAAATTTGCGATCGTTTTCATCAGTCAGCCATGCATGCTAGGTTTTTGAAGTCTTGATCATGTTGATGGATCAATATGGAGAGTGACGCCTTCCTGTTGTCATCCTCAATCCACCCATATTGTCGTTGATCATCAACTCGACATTTGAAATTAAACCCGAATGCGTTTCGTCACGGCTTTTTTGGTCTGTCCCTCCATCGGTTTAATGATGATGATAGTAATAAGAATAGTGATGACGATTGCAATAACCACCAAACAATGGCTGTATTGTCCCAGTGTTTTTAGGGCTAATATTTTAGCTGCATTGGTGAAGAAACAAGAAAAGAAAAGAAAAGATAACAAAAGAAAAAGATAGTAAAGCTTGCATTGATGACTGCCTCTTTTAGTAATCAACCGAGCCCTTTTCTTTTCTCCTGAAATTTGAATTGTTCTAAGCCGCAGTGTGCACGTTTCCTCAATATCATGATTGAGGTTTACTTTTTATTTTGAGTGTATGATATTAAATTGCTTGTCCTTGGTGCATCGATTCCTCTGCGATGGCACGGGGCACTCCATTGTGGACGCTCATCCGTGGCACGTCAATATTTCATTGCTGACCAAGCACAAGCAAATTTTGAGAAGGCTATATTCATGGCCATTATTAATGAGGATGTGAGCATGACTGCCTAGTCATGGCCAACCCTCCCCCCCCCCTCCCAGACGCAGCTTCCTCGGCTGTTCCAGCTGGCCAATCAGAACCCCACACATCGAAGAGCCCCGTCCAATCATCAGCAGCCGCACGGCGCTGGATGCTAATAACGGCACGTCAGGGGTCGTTCATTCATAAGACTTTATGCGTGCGGTGTGGCCATTGTGTTGTAATCAAGCGCTCGCCGGTGACTTAGTCAAGTGGTTAATAGTGAAAAGCTGAGCATGACACAACCAATCAGCAACGGACTTGTCACAGCCGCTAGCCCGTGTAATTTCCTTGTAACGTCAGGACCTACAAGCAATCCCTCCTTATCGCAGTCTCCTAATGGGGAAAAAAATATGGAGATAAAAATATATGTACACTCCATACAATTTTTATGAAGTAGATGTTTTTTTGCTGTCAGAAATGTTTTTGCTGTCAAAAAAAAATGGACTTTTTTAAATACTATTCTTTGTTGCTATTTTGAACATGTTTATTGTAGGCTCACACACAACCTTTTTCTACCTTATGTACAGATGTAGGTCCAATCGTGGATATTTTTAAAAATCAAGGTACCCGGTACTCATAAATTGTGTATTTATATCATGTACCCGGATAATTTTGCCACTTTTCAATCAATTACGAAATGAGTGTGGTTTTCTTTAGTTTGCATGCAATTTATGTTGTAATTTAATTACCCAATCCTACAATTTGTTTTTTCTGCATGCAACTCATTTTCGAGATTATCATTAGCCAATCCCACATCTTTGTCATTTTTTTTGAGGGAGGAATTAGACAGATGTCCCTTTTGGACAACATGGAAGATGTCATTTGGTTTGGACTCGACGATGCAAAAGGCCTCCCTCTCCTCTCTGATGTACATGTAGCTGTGACTTTGTTGATGCTGGAAAGTTGTTGACATTAATAAGTCACGCATTGGGAGCGGGGACGGCTTTTAACAAATGACAAGGCCTTCCAGCGGGTTCATGTCTGTGCATTTGGGGGAAGAAACAAATAGTACCAGAGTGTATTACTGCTCAGACTTTGGCCCCTTGCTCTGAGTACCTGTGGTCGTGGCTTTATAGTGGTATGATTTACTAATTTCTAATGCGTCAAAAGTCATCTGGGTATTGTAGGTGCTTGCATACATATATGGCACATCCCAGGCATGAGATTTTTCAGAGTCTTGTCTGAATGCAGACTTTTTGAATCTGAGAGAAAGACGTAATCATTATAGAAAGTAAATGCATCTTTCAGACCTTTCATCCAACTTTCAGACATTTTTTGACATTGACAATCTCATCCCTGACGTACGTACGTACAGGATATGATTAAAAGTGATTTAATTGATTGCCTTACCAGGAAAATACATGGTTTTTTTTTCAGTGAAGAATGTACATCTGCATTCACACTTAGAAAGCAAGCGTTAAAAAAGAAGACATTTTTATTATTAACGTACATGTACATGTACATGTACTTGTGTACTGGTACATTTATTAACAAAGTTGCTAATAATGATGATACACAATGTACACTGTGTGTTCAGTTGTTTAAATTATTTCGTGTTATGATCATGGCATAATCATCAACTCATTTTCATAAGCTCATTTTCTGATTTGTTGAGTGAATCTGAACATAAACACCGTATGGCATCACCAATTCACACATTTTAAATACACTTGACAGTGTACATACACAAGTTCTGGTACAATCTTCCAAAAAAAGATGCACATGTACATGTACACACAGTCGTGTTTTACTACACGCCTGAGGACAACCTATTGTGTTTCCCTTTGTCCCTGTACTTTAACACTTTCCCATAGACTAAACACGTAAACGTACGATCGAGGACAGTTTCGAACAAAAGCACCGTCGTTCGAGGACTGAAAGGATCTTTTGTTCTCCCTTTGTGTGTCTGTCCTCGAGCGTAATACAAGACAGAAACACGCATTCCTGTTCCGTAAATGTGTGGCCTACACACGTGTTGTCCTATGGTATTATGGGGACCAAAGACGCTATTGGGACAGCAGAAAGTCCCCATAACTCGGTCCTTATTTCCCTAACAATGAAGAACTTTACCAATAACGTGGTGACGGCCCCCCACCCATATAAATTTTTACTAACTTACAGTTAATCTAAAAAAAAGTCAAACTTTTAAAAGTAACTTGTAACTTGTTTGACCAAAAGGTCTAAAATTTCAGTAGGTCATTTTTTTTGGCAGTGTCAAATTAATTGATTTGCCAACCAATCATTGATTTGCAATAATAAGAAAAAACAACCTAAAAGAATACTTTAAAAAGTTGTAAAAACATTTGCGACCGTAACACAACTGACTTTGCAAATACACCACCAGAGGCTACAAAGTCTGTTTGTCAAGTATGATGTTAGTTATGAAAACTGGTGGTTGTCCATATGTACAAACTCCATGTAGTGCTCACTGTTCACTGTGCTCAGTGCTAAAATTTGTAAAAGTCTGTGGAGACATCATAAACTAGTCACACTTCATCAAGATGGCTGATGTGCCGTGGAAAATGTCTTGATTCGGACACGGGTGTCATAACCTACCACTGAAAAAAGGTACAGGACCCACATTTGCATAAATGACTTGGAGGAAAAATGCTGTCCGTACTTGTTGCAAAGCTTTCTCAGGACTGCAGACGTGACCAACTGGCGAATGACCTCATAAAAGTAAAGCGATGAATCCAGAAAGGAGAGACACAAGCATTCAGAGTCGTCCAGTTTCTATAGCCTCCAAGGCATTTGCATGCAGCGGTGATGGGTTTTTTCCCCTGTGGACCCAAACACGGAAAATTGAGCTGCACGTATTACACTTGTGTTTACCTGACGAGACCAACCTTTGGTTGGCCAAATACAATTTGATTTTAAATGATCTCCAAGACAAGAACATGCGTGCGTACATACGTGGGTTACTTTATTGTATTTGTGCATTTGTTTTTCTTGTCTGCCATTATTGTTGCCTGGTTTTCCGCCATTGTTATTTTTTCTCTGCTATTTCAAGCAAAGCGCAATCAAGATAAAAATAAAAATACTAGGAGGAAAAAATCCTTTCAACTGCAAAGCAAAGATAGTAACATGTAAGACTTGGAGGACAATATTATTCATCACCGAAAATGTGTACATGTACATGTAGATGTACACATATATGATAATTGTGCATGTTTGTGTATCGACATAAACATGTATTTAGATGGCTTCATGGTCGATGAATTTTTTGAATTTTTCTAAATTTATTATCATAGATTCATTAAGCACACAAGCATACATGTACATTAATCTCCACGGCAAAGAACGTTACAAAAGTGTAGGCAACAATACGGATGCTTGCAATTGCATGCAAGCTCCCAATCAAATTCGTCCCACATGTACCGTTTCAGAATGTGAAAAAATGGTTCACTTGGAGAGGCATGATCCTCCCACAGCAAAAAAAGATGGGTCGCATTGAGCGATTGACTCTGATCATGTTGGGCCGGGCAGGTGCATAGCAGGATCGCCCATTGTGTGCGAGACACAGGTTATAAAAAATGATCTCATCCGCGTCCACAAAGCATTTCAAAGTGATGAACTACATGTATGCAGCAATACAAAGATCAAGGGGATTCATTGTGGTTGCAAGCGCTGGTGGACGGCAGAATTTATTTTTACGAAATTTTATGTCGACTACGTTTGGCACTTATTTCTATTCAGTGGAAATTGGTATGCACTTTGGTATTGTCGTTGTTTGCACAATGCAGGGGCAGCCTCGGTGATTTATAAAAATTACTATTAAACAGTATTTCACAAAGCAGGTCGACTTTTGTCATTCATGTACAATTTGTAGATGTACATGTACACGCATTGTGTGTAACACTCAACCAGAAAGGAGAATCATCCTTTAAACAGCAAGTTATTGTCAAAATACGCAGTTATCTACAAATGGCAGTAAAGTATCGGTATATGGTCATTGTGTGCAGGACCTTCAATCTGAACTGAAATAGAAATTTATGTTTCGTTTTGTTTTCCATTGCATTCATGAGTTAACTTGTTACATTGTTAAGCCTGGTTTATACTTCATGCGACTGCGAATGCGAATCTGCGAAACGTTCGCTGCGAAATTCGCCTGAGTTGAGTCAATGGTCATTGTGTGCAGGACCTTCAATTTGAAGTTTGTTATAACCGAAAACAGAAATGTATGTTTTATTTTGTTTGCCATTGCATTCATGATTTAAAATGTTACGGTGTTAAGCCCGTGCCAAGCTGCAAAACATTTGCTGTGAAATTTGCCTGGGTAAAAATGTGTTCAACTGTTATGAATTCGCAGCGCGAATACTCGCCACGACGTCACAAATTCCCGTTCACTTTGGCTTTCGTGCTGAGTATGAGCCGGGCTTAAACGTAGATGGAAATACAAGTATGTACTAATCAGCGTGCCAAATTTTTTTTTCTAAAAATCTTACGTTTCCCTTATGGAAAGTTTTTCTCCTTTTCAGAATGTTTTTCCCATTATAATTCAAATTCCAATTTGACTTGATGTACAATGTATCATGTTGATTCCAGTTAATGAATCAAACGGCCCAAGCAGTCAGTGTTAATGAGGCCGTTTGCAATTAACTAATGACTTTAACTCTTGACGTCACTGTCCCCGACAAAATGTCTGAATGTACTTCATGCACTTTATAGAACGGTTAAAAAATGCAGTTGAATAGCCTTCTGTTTCAGAGCATTCACCTTGTGCGCGTCCATCATGTTTGACCTTTAGATGTCTGGCGTGAGCAATTGAGAAATGCTTTTAATTTTTTTTATAATATTGTAGTAAGAGTGCTCGTACATGCACAGGATTAGTCGCTTGAATGCAGCTTGTAGATCTGATTGCGTCAACTAATTGTTCAGTGTGTAAAGAGTTGGACAAACTTTGAAATTACACAAACTTTGAAATTCTGCATGAAATTCTTCAGGCCTTACACTTATGGTTAAACATTCTCTTGGATGATAACAACATACAATAAAATTGAACAATAGAGCTGTACCGAATATACGGCATATTCGAATATTCGATCGTCAACCTACTATTTGAATAGCATTTTGTCGGTTTGAATATTCGAACAAAATTAAAAGGTATGCACATAAACACAAGTACGCACGACTGCGATGTTATTTTAATCGTAAAGTTGCAGCTCTTTATTGTCAGGTGCCACTTTTTTTTGTGGGCGGTAACTTTTTGGTTAACAACAGTTCATTTTTGCCATCCTTTTAGCAGGTTAAGGCCCTTGACTGTTACAAGATACTGTGGCCTACAGCAAAACATTCCAGCGACCCATAATATCGACGCAGCACACAAATTTTAACTTTACAACTTTTGACCTGCGTGGCACGCTGTTGCAGCTGGCAAATGTAAAGCTTGATTGTATCAGCGAGTTTTGAATATTTAAATATTCGGTCAAATGTAGTTTTTAATAATTGAATACCAATTTATTTGGAAATGGACAGCCCTATTGAACAGCAGACAGTCAAGAACAGTTTGTGTCAGCATATGTCCAGGGCGTCAAGATCGGATATTGCCATCATTTGGGTGCCATCATTTGAGGGTCAAAACATGCATGTGGGCAATTCCACGTTTCTTCAAATTGCACTTTTTTTTTGCCTCCTTTAACATCTACGGTCTTCATGTTCTATCTCTTTCCTATCTTTTTTGCATATCATATAACCATTCCCAATATGCAAGGTGTTTCCCTGATGAACGCACAAAAGTTGCATGTTCCCTCATTTGAATATGTGGTTACTCGCATTACACAAAAAAAACATGACAAACATTGTCTTCTTTTAATTCAGTAGTTTCCATAGGGTTAAAGCTGCAATCAAGTGAGTGTTTTATTACAAGAAATTTACCATACTAAAGTATATGCACTAAAAATATATAAACCAAATTCAGGTGAACTTTACTTGATGTGGTTTAAAAATAGCAGAAGAAACTCAGTGCACACTGTTTCCCTTTCCACCCTGAAAAAAAAGAAGAAAAACAGTGAGAGCCATTTGCATGTAAAACCTCACCGTACAACAAGTGATAGGAGCATTGATTTTTCCTGGATCTGTCTTGACTGCGCGGCCAGCCGCTTGGAACAGGAAGACCCCCAGAAAGCGTCTCGAGAGCCTGTGTCTGATTTCTGTGACAGTATCAGGTTAATGTCATATCAGGTCACCCACCCGAGAAGGAGAAGGAGAAGAGACGCGGACATGTACAGACTTGGCCGGTCCCTGGCCAGCAGACTACTTCGGTCCTGTTGCGGTACAAATGAATAGTTTGATCGCTGACCGGTCCCCGACAGCCTGGCCTGCAAAACAGTCACAGAATCTGACAAATAAGATCTCAAGATTGGGGGTGATAAGCCTGTCCGAAATCCTTAAAGATGCGATAAGGGTGAGGAGAAAGGAGAGCACGAGGCTTGTAAAATGAAAGCATGGAACCAGATATATCGTTGTATCGATTCTAAACCTGCTGATCCTAACAGATTCCAAGTTTCCAACTGCAGGCAATTCCTTGTTGAGTCTTGTTGGACTCAGAGGAGAACAGAAAAATATCTTGCTTTATTTTACATGTATATCTTGTTTCTGGATACTTCCAGTTGATTCCACTGGTTACTTCCACAGCTGTTGCGTATGGTTGGAAACAGCACAGCTGCCTGCCAATAGAGTTTAAGAAATTGAGTGTTAGTGTTTGATGTGAGGTAGTTGACATGCTCAGAGGGACACTACATTTTCAGTTTTATCTACGCATTTGTTTAATTGTGACACAAGCCTGTTAATGCAGTGTACGTTTACTGATTGAAAACTGAACATTTCTCTTGCCCCTCCCTTCCATCTGTATTCACTATGTATGTACCGTACAGTATCTCGTGTTGCAACGTCTGTGCCATCTCGTTTGTGTTTTTTATCCATCGATAATTTGCCATTAAATATGCATCTCGGGCTGGTTCATCAAATGAATTAATTGTGGCCACCGGATCCAGTATCAAACACGCAGATGCCGGGTAAAAATGTTTACCCGTTGCAGTTCCTGCATAATACAGTGTGGCGGGACAGCCAGCACTCTATGACATTGTTGGTCTACTACAGTATCCATTTTATCGACTACCGGTGTCACAGAAGCGGGTTCCCACGTCTCATTAACTCGTCCCAGTCTGCTCCATCTTAGCCCCCCCCCCCCCAACATCCCGTTCCCCCTCTTTTTGAATAGCCTTTTTTAAGCGTCGTACACCCACTGGAAACCAGTGACCCAACATCCTGCCTGTCCCGGCCCCGTCGACTTGATGCTTGTCATAGTATTGACACTGTATACGATCCTGGGTTCTGGCTATTGATTGCATGATTTGCTTGAGGCTGTCTCGCTATTTTCTTTTCGTCTCTCCCACCTTCCCCCATTTCCCCCCGTCTTGTTTCATCTCGCCCAAATAGAGCGAGGGTTTTCCTGTCTCCTTCCTTGCCAATCTAGCGTACGACCAAAACAGCCGTTCACGTCGCTGCTATAGTGTTACCGTAGTATTCAAACGGGAGGGTATTTCTGCCTGACCCATTTTATTTGTTACACTGTGGTTGGGTAACTTCGGGAGGTGTCATTTCCTGATGAATGGCATGTGGTTGGGTTGCATCTTTATTGCAGTGAATGCTTGAGGCTAATTTTGAAAAAAAGCATATGTCTGTCTTGGTTCTTAAAGCAGAAAATTTTGAACGAAAGTGTAATTAACATGTACATGTACATGCATACTAGCTGTTCTCATGTACAATATGTACGTTATCTTTTTGCGTTTCAATTGAACTCCTGGTTTGCCAGGTGTGAATCTATTTACTCTTTTCCAATTTAATTTACTCCATACAAGCCACAAATATATGCTCATTGTAATCATAGGACACTTAAAGCTAGAGTCCATCATTTGCAGCCATCCGAAAAGTAACTGGCGTAATTATTGTTGAAAAACAACATACTTGGTTGAAAGATAGTAAGGGAACTAAACTCCCTGTGAATTTAATCTTTCTTGGAAGCTGTCATTTTGAAGTAATCAACGAAAGAAGGGATTTCCAACGGTGATTCTTAAGAAGCTCCGTAGGAAAATTTAAATTAGTAGTTTGTTTTGTTATTCAGCGCAGCGCGCACAAGTATTGGAACGACGCACACGCACGCGCGGCTGTTGTAATTTCTCGGATCAGTGCGCGACGTCGCGTATAGCTGCAATTCAAAACAATTCAAAACATGATTCAGTAACTTTTGATTTGAAATTGAGATCTTAGAATGCTGTTTTTCTCGGAATGTACAGCTGAAGCTTAGCTGAAACTTCATCAGGTTAGTTGCTCAGTATCCTTCATTAGATTTTGAACTCTTTTGTTGCTTCAAACGAACAAAATGCACAACTTACAAATGATGGACTGTAGCTTTAATTAGGCAGAGAAGACAAATATAATTTGATTCTGTTGTGTCCAGACGGATTGTATCTCTGCCAATGCACATATGCACAACATCATTCAGAACTTGACATTTTGAATTATGTTGAGTAGTGATTTTTGTTTCTACAAATTTATGTTGAACATGTCACATGTTTCGTCTCGGATCTGCTGTGTGAAATCTCCATAAAGTTGGCTTGGTGCTCTGAGATTAATAACATCTTGAGATGCATCAAAGCTGATATGCATAAACTTTATGACACCGGGTGGTTTCGTCAACATGAATTAAGAACGGCAGACGGACGCATCATGAAATCCGAAGACATCTTGAGGCGCAAGTCCTAAAAGCCTTGGCTATCTTGTTGCAATTTCCATATTATGAAAAGTGAAAATATGAATATCTGCATGTAAATACAAGCAGTACAGCTTCTGATGTGTGCAGTGTGTTGTTGTATAAAAACAGTAATAAACGTTTGCATGTACTCTTTAGAGCATGTATGAACATTTTTCTTAAAGGGAATGTACATCATTTGCAAACATTAAAAAATAAAACCACCAAGTCTTCTGAAATACCTTACTAGGATGTTGGTAAATGAAAGTCTCAAGCATCCTGTAAAATTATGGCACCTGGTGTGAAGTCATTTTCAAGAAAATTGTATTTTATACATTTCCAACGGTGGTCGGCCGACCACTGTTGGAAAAACCTTACTATTTTTCAACTACTGCTCCAACTTCACACTTTTTTCAGTCCAAATTTTGTTTGCTATTGGTTACGTGTTCATAAACGGGTGCAGGCCAGCTAGACTGGTTCCCTTACCTTACAATTTTCCGGCATTTATAAATTGATCCACTTTATCTTTAGTGGGTCAAGGAACCAGACTACTTGAACATTTTTGTTTTTCTTGGTTTTTCCAGCATTTTTGAACACAAAACTTCAAACATGTGTGTGTAACAATATTTGATCTATTATACTAACCCCTCAGATAGTTCATTTCTGAAAATTACAGCAAAGCCAATGTTGTATATTCCCTTTAACCCTAACCCTGTAAGACATACTTTGGGGTAAAGCACCATATACATGTACTACAAAATACTGTGAGTGCTGTGCACACTACTTATATGCTGAAGTATTACATACTACAGTTTACTACTAGTAGTATTTTGTAGCTTTAATGTAAAAACTGTTCAAATAAGGAAACAAACATCTCCTTTTGTGGATTTCAGTTGAGGATTCTTTGCAGTTCATTCTTGAAGGTTACTGGCATGTCGGTGTTCTCTAGTGAACTTTCTAAGCCATACTTAGGAAAGGTACATGTACATTGTACGTCACCGTTTTTTTGAGTCTGAACTGAAGAAAATAAATCACTACATGGGGAATCTCCTCACAAAATAGTGAATTTTCTGAATTGACCGATCCGTGTACAGTTTGGCATATTCAGGCAAATATTATTTGACAAGGAGCGGGCATTGTTTTCTGACCCCTAACGTTTGTGATTTTTTTTTCTTGCAAGATTCCCTCCGCTTTCAAGTAAACCTGGGCATTGACGTCATTGAGATTTGCCTTTCCCAAAGTTTCTCATTCCCTGGGCTGGTCCCTGGGGGTTTCAGAAAGATGATTTCCCCAGGAATATGAAGGAGCAGCACGGTCCTCGGCAGCAGACCCCACAATAGTCCAGGCCCGGTGTTTTGTTAGCTAGACTGCGGTGTACACGGGCAAGCAATGACTCTCCCAAACGCACCTTGTACAGTAAGACGATTTACATGCAATCAATCTGCCATTGGCTCCCCTTACGATTCCGGGTATTGTGATAAAAATTCAATTCTATATTTTTTTTTTTTATTTCTGGATGTGTTCCTGCATGACTCATGAACTGATCTTTGAGTCAATATTTTGTTTAAAAAAAACACCCAAATAGTTCTAGTGATGGCATTTTATAAACTTCTTCATTCACGCCTTTGGGAATTTGAATTTGATGGAAATTTGAGAGAGTGTTTGTGATAAAGTTTCATTTGTAAATGTACATGAACAGGTCTATAACCGAACAGTCATGATAGTACATGTATACTGTCGTACATGTAGTATAATGTCCTGTGGGCTCTGCATATAACACTGTGAGTGTGTTATGAAACTAATGCTGTTAATACATAGGAAACTTGTAAGCCAATTCCCATTATGTGTCCATACTCGGATGCATTCCGTCCTATTTCATTGTATTTGCCATGATATTTTACATGTATATGCAAGCAAATGGGCAATTCCGCGGTTACTCACGTTACATTTTTGATGTACTTTTGAGTTTCCTTGGGCTGTAATTACCTTACTGAAAAGTTTTAATAACTGTTATCCTCATGGTAGATAGAGTAGACCTAGACCTACCTAAGCACCAAAGTTGACATCCAGAAAAATGTGTTTTGTATGATAAACAAGACACACAAAATCGGTTACTCACGTTACGGAATTGCCCAAATGCGCAAGTAAACTGCCCTCACTTGGCCACGAAACTCCCTCTGTCTTCACCATGTTTCATACCTACATGTACATGTACATGTATACATACGCATTTTCACATGAATTTCCAACTTTTCAAAGATTGCATTGATTCCTGTATAAGACAAAGTGATACAGGTTTTTTTTCTGTATTCAAGCTAAACAGTCATTTGATACTGGTAGTTGTCGTGATTTTCTGTTCACCACTTTTGGTGAAGACCTCAGCCCGTTGAAGGTGTATCTAATCTTGGTTATTTTTTATTAACCCGGCTTGCTATCTGAACAGTCACAGGCAGTCAAAAAAAAATCAATCCTTTTCCCCTGCCATGCCTTTTACACAGGCTAGTCACCAACAGTCAGATCATATTTCAATCAAGCACTGGGACTAGTCAAATTCAGTGAACAGACTAAAGCAGGCAAGTGGTAGGCACAGCTGGCTTATCAATCACCTACATTGTACAGTCTAAGCATAGCTTTGCATCGAGTTACAAACAATGTTCCGGTACTCAAAAAACAGTCACAGCCAGTCAATCGGGCTTTATGTACCGGTAGACTGGGAGCTCTTAACTGTTAAAAACAGTCACTTGATTGATTTTGACTGATAGGACATTACTTTGTACAGAATGTACATTTGCATTGGAGGGTTAACGAAATGGAAGGTGAAGTGTTTTTTTTCGCACTATGTGTGGAACATAGCCAACTTTTGAATTAGTCATTGTATCATTTTCACATAAGTACTTGGTTGGACTGTCAAAGCAGCACTCGTCCAGTTTTTAACCCATAAACCGAATCTGTCCTGCTGAGGTCCTTCCGTAAACCACCTTCGATGTTTTTGCAACAAAATGCTGGCCAAAAAAAAATCCACTTTATCCCATTATTGAATTTCACTGTTCAGTGTCTGAAGTATTGTACGTCCTTTTTGACATGTACTGGACGCGTAAAAGTACGTGTGCGAATACTTAAACCTGGATTTAGGGTGTTTTTACCTGGATTTTGTTGGCACAACAAGCGACTTATTGGCTGACGTCAGATTGTCAATTGTGATTGAATTTCAGTGGACATTACATACAAATGTACAGTCAGGCATACATGTAATGCATTGTATGCGTAGTTGTAAAGATGTAAGGATGACATTCGAATGGCCTTGATTTGAATATAAAGTAACTGAAATCTACACTTTAAGTTAGGATATTACTATCTGAAGCCCTCCAAAGCAACAAAAATACTGCTAGAACTTTAGCAAATTACTTAATTATACGTAGCAAGTTTCATAGAAAATACAGAAAGCCGTGCATGTACATAAGTTACTAGTATTCAGAGAACAGATGAATGCATTGTGCCAAATGTGTAAAAGAAAGATCTAATAAATTGTTATACTATTCATGAAACATTCCATAATGTTGGAACTCACATCGTCTTGAATTGTTTAAGTTCATTGGAAACACTCTTCCTGTGCAATGGATTATAGGGGTTTTTTTAAGTGTGGAAAAAACGGTAGCAGCAGAGGTGTTGTTCGTTTTTTTTGTACAGGTATGACCCTCCACTTCTTGAACCACATCTCTGGTGCATGTGTAGAACTGCAGAAGTCGTAGTAGGGTTTTTAGTTTTTACAATCAAAAGTGCTTTGCTGTGCATTTTTTTTTTCAGTCTTACAACTTAACTTAAAGCCCGAGTCCATTATTTGCAGCTATCCAAAAAGTAACCGGCGTAATTATTGTTGAAAAACATACTGGTTGAAAGATAGTAGGGGACTAAACTCCCTGTGAAATTATCCTTTCTGGCAAGCTCTCATTTTGAAGAAATCAACGAAAGAAGGCATTTCCAACGGTGCTTCTTAAGAAGCCCTGTAGGAAAATTTAAATTAGTTGTTCGTTTTGTTATTCGGCGCAGCGCGCACAAGCATTGGAACGACGCACAGGCGCGTGCGCGGTCGCTATAATTCGTTGGATCAGTGCGCAACATCGCGTATAGCTGCAATTCGAAACAATTCGAAACATGATTTAGCAAATTTTGATTTTAAATTGAGATCCTAGAATGCTGTTTTTCTTGGAATATGAAGCTGAAGCTGAGCTCAAACTTCATCAAGTAAGTTGTTCAGTATCCTTCATTAGATTTTGAACACTTTTGTTGCTTCAAACGAACAAAATGCACTAATTACAAATGATGGACTATAGCTTTAATCATACTGATATGGAAACCAGGCTTGTGCATTTCCAACTCAGTGGGCCCCAAGTCACCATGGCCACTGAAGGCTAAACATGCACACAAACATCTCACTCAAGTCCACGTCATCACTAAGCTGACAACTTTCATATAGGAATAGTTACGGGTGGCGGCAATAACGCTAATTGCTTGAGGAGCCTGCATCATCAGCATATTAAATGTGCTCATGCAAGCATCAGGTGGTATCCGTGTGTACACTTACTAATTGATGCCTAAGCCTATTGCTTGACATTACACGACACGAAACAAAGAAGAAGTCAAACCGCTGTGTGGCGGTGCCTAGCAGCGTCACTCATCCGTGGCTGTTGTGAAAAAAAACCCATTTGTGTTATTTTTTAATGCCACTCTGTGGAGTATATTGCGACAGTTTACACACAAGAAGAAGAAGTGCATGACCGTTAGCCTCATGTTAATTGGTAGGCAATAAAAAAGGACTTCAAAGTTTCACAGGGAGTAGTGTACTTTCTAAGGTTAATTTGGGTGTTCCTCCTAAAGATCACTGTATGGCAATAGTACATGTAGATGACGTATATATTTACGTGTACCGTACATGTTACACTCGGATGACTTCGAAGTGCGCCGTAATGATGCACCATGGGCAGTTTTCCAGCTTTTAAATTGTAGCCCGTCAGTTACTCATGATTAGATTCAGCCAAGAACAACCGCCCACCTTCTTGGATCTCTCATCTTGTTCTCAAACTGTTATGAGGAAATGTGCTGGGTCCAAACACCATGCAAAAGCATTTATGCCAAGCTGTGTTTTTGTTTTTGTTTTTTTTACATACAAGTAGTACTACACATGTGTCTGTTCAATTTTGCCTTTTGATTTTTCTAGCTCCACGGCGGACTGTTTAGGTAAACATTTTCACGAACAGTCTTCCTTTCTCAAGTTGAAAACTACTTGTATGCTGCGTACATGTACACGTACATGTACACGCCAATGCACAATTAAAGGGACGATACAACATTTGCAAACATCAAAAAACGAAATGATCAAATTATCACAAAATACCTTACTGGATTGTTAGGGAATGACAGTCTAAGGCATCCTGTAAAGTTGTGGCTCCTGGTGTGCTGACCTTTTCAAGAAAAACTGTGCTTTTCACGAAAAACGTGCTCCTAATTTTCATATGTAGTTTGTCTGCATTTTCTTTGCAATTGATTACACACCTGTGAAGACTACAGGACTGCTAGACTGATTCTCTGAACTTACAATTCCCCCAAAGTCTATAAATTGCTCCGTTTCATCTTGAGTGGGGTCAGGGAACCAGACTTCAAGAATATGACTGGTTTTCTTGTTTTTTTCCCCAGCATCTACGAACCCAAAACGTGAAACAAGTCAGGGTAACAATATGTGCTATAACATAATAATCTCCAAATCCATTTATTTCTGAAAACTGCAGCAAAAGCAAATGTTGTTCATTCCCTTTAAAAAAAGCCCAAAGTGGACAATCCCTGTAATGTAAGAGGTACGTACAGACTTCATTCATGCAAATTTATATCAGCTTTCTATCACTTTCCCATATGTACCATTTGACAACGCACAGTTGTGTGTGTGTGTATATCGTTGTATATCATCGACGTAAATTGAGAGCAATTTGAAAAATGCTTACGCGTATATTGAATGTCACTGAGAGTTATTCTGTTTCTGCAAAGGAAAAAAAAAAGAACAAATGTTCATGGTAGTTGTACTGGACAGCGTTCGCAGTTTTTGAAGTGATCCCCACCCGCATCAGGTCGTCGCGGTTGCATTTCTTGTGACATCTTAAGTGCTCTTTAGCCGGCAACCTCTGGGAAGCTCGCGGTGGGAGGACCCTGGCCGGTGATTCGAGGCCGTCATTTGGACGAGGATTTGTCTCGTTGCATTTCGTTGGGGGTAATCTGCAGTGACACTTACAATGGAGCCGAAGATTAATGTCTGATTATGCAGATTAAATTGTCAGGACAATTTACTGCTTATGTCGTAAATGTCCTCTTTTTTTTCAGTTGGCATACATTATCCTGGAATGTATACATCACGTACATGTACACGTGTACATGTACATTGTACAACTTCGCATGGGAACAATTCTGTACAATTTTCCATTGTTATTTTTCAGTTATTTGCACAGTGCAATGTGTCTTCTGCAATGTGAGTTATTTATATGACCTCTGCAAATGTACACATGTACTATTTGGAATTTTTGTTAAAATACCCTCTACTAAATGCTACTAAAATTTTGAGAAAAATATCCTGTAAAAAAGTAACAAATGTACTGTACACGTTAACTTAATTTAAAATGTACATGTACGTGTATGTACGTAGGTTAATGTATTTTAACAAGAATATGGCATCACACTCTCTTTGAACTACATGTCTAACTCAAAAAAAGAGTTATCAACAAGCCGTGCTTCATGGTCCTCATTACAAGAAGACCTTCATATTATCGACAAACCGGAGTGGGTGAAAACGATAACAAAGCATCACGTGTAGCTTTTTTGATATCAAAAGTGAACAAAAACATCAACTTGAAAGTCCCCCGCTGCTTGCGCGTGCCAAATTAAGCTGCCGCCATTGTGCAAGTCTTGATGAAGCCCGGCCTTCCAGTTGATACGCCATGCAACAGGTATTGGTTGGAAGAGCTCTGCCTCTGAAAAAAAATAATAAAAATTCAAGAAGGGGCAAAGAAAAAATCATTAAACGTTAATTTGCGCCAGACACGTGCCGGCACCACATCTTCCAGTCACTGATTTTCCTCAAAAGAGGCATTGAAAATGTAAGACCTTGAGAAGATATTGTTTCCCTTCTCTCCCTTTCTGTCTCTCTTTTTTTTTTTTTGTGGCTGCCTTGATGCACTGGTGTTGTTTACGTGAAGATTGCTCCATCAGGGAGTCAATAACGTGTCACGCTCCTTCTGAGTGGCAACCAGAAATTGATGCTACAATACGTGTCCCATATATTCAACTCATGGCTATTTTAGGTGCTCCCTTCAGTCTTTATGCATGCCCCAGAAGACCTTTATTACAGTGCCGCATCTATTTGGCTCCGTCTTATCTTTAACCATGGAGTGACTTTATTGTTATTATTTTTTTTACGGCTAATTGGTTTCATTTTGAGCTGTCAGTGCCTCGCTCATTGGATTTAACTTGTTGCGCCTTTTGACGGTCTCGTAATTGACGACACTGTTCCTATTTACACGCGGGTGAGCTGGCGTCGTTTTCAGTTTTAATATCCAGCAGGACATGGCCAAGTTTTTGATTGGGGAATCTGTCAGTGTTCGGATTGTCCCCGGATTGGATAATTTCCTTGCTGGAGACAAATTGGTGGTGGGGGAAGGGGATACAGAGGTCAGATAGAGGGCTGTCATTTACGTTTATATGCCTTCAAACAGATCTGAAGGCTAAGGAAGAAGAACTAAAAAAAAATCGCTATCTTTTCTGAATATCTGGTTTACAACATGTATGTACTTACATGTATACAATGCTTGTTAAGCACGGTACCTTCAAGCATCAGGGGGGAAAATATAGAAAGTGGAAAGAAATGTTATCCTTATTAGAAATCTTGTTGAAATTGTGTGTTCCTATCTCTTAACGGTGAGAGACTAATGTAAATGTACATGTACCGGTACATGTGCACCCATTCCTGAACTACATGTAGTATAAATTTCTTGAATTATTACAAACACCTTTTTCTGTTTATATTTCTCCGAGTTGCAAGCATGGCATGATAAAGTTGTTCTTAGTGGGAGAGTTTTCAGATTGAATTGATCATAAAGTTTGGGCATTATTTTGAAGTTTGCTTCATCAAGAACTTAGCCAGGCTACAGTGTGTATACCGGTACGTGTGTAGCAGCATTAGGGAGGCACAGGATAGCACTGTGTGCCTAATTAACGTCCTTGCTTCCAGCCGCAGTCATCAGCGAAGCCCATCATTTATGGCACGCATCACCTGTTGCATCGCCCGATCCTCCTTGTGCGTTGGAATGTCGGCGGCATCGCCTGAGAAAGTTGTGGCAAGAGCTGATTGGCTGGGCTTGAACCCTCTGCTGTGGTGACGTGTTGCTACGTGTACGTATCTGAGAGAGGGAAAGCGGGGGGAAATTTAGAACTTGTTTTCCATGTCTTGTGGTCAAATAATCCGATATTATTGTATCCTCTTCGCCTGTGTGCCCTCGTTGAGTTGAAATTCCTGCAGAAGATATTTCTTGATGTGTACACACGTAAGTCCCAATGATCAAAACAATATGATCAAGGGATTTGCGTGGCAATTAAAGTGATTCCTGGCGATGTATTTTCTGGCTGTTTTTCTGCATAATTGTGTGTGTCGGCTTCAATTGATTCTTACAGTGTTTCATTTTTCTCGCCTGGATTGTCTGTGATATTATTGCGAGATGGATTTATTGAAATGACATGGATTGAAAGTTTAAAGGATAATAAAACTCATAATTTGATTCATATCGGCTGTGTATTTTCAGGCTGTGACAATGGCCAAATGGAAATCCTGATGGCAGGTACTTTTTTTTTACAATTTGCCTGACACCGAGAAAAAGTATTACGTTTTGTGTGCTTGATCCAAAGTAAACCTAACCCCCTAGTACTTCCTCAGGACTACCCTACTAAATCCATCAGAGTCCAACTAGACTTTCCTGTTCAATCCACTGTGCCTCATTTTCAGTTGTCTGCTGAATCCAACGGAGTCGAAATGGTGTTTTAATGCGGTTCAGTTGCCTGCTGAATCCAACATTTTGCATGAGGAATGTACACAAAGGGTTAACTGCTCAATCCAACAGGCTCCATCGGGTATGTGACATAGTTGGATCCTGTTGGATTCACCAGGGTTAGGGTTAAACAGTGATCGATCGGGCATTTACTGCACTTAACGTTATCTGTGCGGTACTGTCACTTCGTGTAGCTAGTGCAGGGGATGCTACAATTACATTGTACATGTAAGTTTCTAAATGGACGAAGACATGGAGCACCCCATAGTCCAATCACGATAATGCCTTTTTGATGTGTGTAATTCACCATTGCCAAAAAAAAAAGGCTTGCAGGCAACTACATGTAGTTTCCTTAGCGAGCTTGCAATTAGTGTGAGTATCAATACACAAGTTTGAAGAGATGATGTCTCTATTCACTTGATGAAATCAATTGTTTTAATTGTCAGAAATGCCTTACCTACATGTCCCTGTACAAAAGAAAAGACTTGCCTAAAGTGATTGCTTCTTAATTCTATAGTGTTTGCTCGGTGTTAGGCACGACACTAGGGTAGGGCAACAGCTTATGCATGCCATTTTCATTCCAGATTTTCAGCCGTCTCGGAAAAGCTGTGGACTCAAATGAAGAATATGGGGATCGCGTTGGCGTAGCGGTACTTTTTTTGCCTTCCACCGCTGTGCCTCGGGTTCGAAACCCGCCTGGGCCAATATGTGGATGGGGTTTTCAGTCCCCGTCCAAGTCTCTGGGTTTTCCCTAGAATATCATTCTGGGGTTTTCCTCCCACCGCTAAAACTGTAATTTCCTTCCACATCTTCTGTCAAGGGACCCCACTGGGAAGTAAGTCGAGAGACTTTCGTGGGCTATCCCGTCAAATGGCCGAATAATCACAAAGATATCTTAAAATACAAAAAGAACCATTACTCACAGTTGTGAAACTAGTTTTAAAATCGAGTTGCAAGATTTTGATATAATTGAAAAGAGCAAAAAAGAAGCTTTTTGTTTGGCTTACATTTAAAATGCTGTTTGTGTTAGTTCGGTGTGAAATCATGGGGAAAGCTGGCAATCTAACCCTGGTGAATCCAACAGGATCCAACTATGTCACATACCCGATGGAGCCTGTTGGATTGAGCAGTTAACCCCGTGTGTACATTCCTCATGCAAAATGTTGGATTCAGCAGGCAACTGAACTGCACTTTAACGCCATATTGGACTCCGTTGGATTCAGCAGACAACTGAAAATGAGGCACAGCGGATTGAACAGGAAAGTCCAGTTGGACTCTGTTGGCTTTAGCAGGGTAATCCTGAGGAAGTACTAGGGGGTTAGGGTTAGAAGGTTTGTCAAAGGATCTATGAGCATGTGATGTTTGGCACCTTCCTTCATATTTGCTAACTAGATCAGGTTTTTATTGAGAAATATATTTATGGATAAATTTGCATTGTAACGTTAGGGAATCCTCACATTATTTATGCTGAAATACATGTGAGTAGGCCTAGCTCTCATAGGGTAGAACGGAAGACGATTGACAATTTTCTACTCGCTGTATCCACCTCAACGCATAGGGCCACAATGACCAGTATATATACACCACGCTGATAGTTTCATTATATTTTCATTAGGCACGTTGCGGGCAGAATATTATTACATTAAAAGCATGGTGGAATGGTCACCATTTCATATCTCGAATGTGCCCCTCTCCCCCAAAAAATACACAGACTTTTAACTGCAAATACTCAAAGAAAGAGAAATCAGCATCACTTTAAATGATACACTTTGAAAAGTTGGACCCATCAGTTTGTAAAATTGCAATTAAGTATATTTCGCAATATTGTTTAGAATGATAGGGGTGGGAACAGAGAGGGAAAATATTGGCTAAATGAGTAATGCCAAGGCTGTCTTTCCGAGGTGATTAGCAGCAAGCCTCTGTCAGACCACAATTGGCAATTACCGTTGATGTCTAAATTACCCCCCCCCCCCTCGTTGGTCATGGATGAATGTCTTCAAGGTAAGGGTAATAAAGGAAGCATCCTAGGCTAGGAAGGCAAATCTGTCCACTGATGGGGTCTTGCCTGGTGTCGCCATAACGCAACATTCGCAACAAAGAAAAGAACGTCCTGATTTCACTTGACGGAAGGTTTTGAAGCAAGGAGTCCAGCATCCTAGGTCTGATTTCCCCCTTCGTGTGTTTTCTGCGTAAGATATAGCAAGAGAGTTGTATTCAAGTCGATATGAGTAAATTACTTTTCAGTTATAAGTCAGTCTGAAGTCACACACTATTCAAATGTACTCTGACGAAGGCATTCTTTTGTCATTATTCATTCTCCGTTATGCACATGTGAGTCAACTTGTGACTTGACTCGTGATCGACTGAATGACATACAAGAGATATATGTTTGAACCGGGATATATTTTGAGTTATCAGCACGCGGGACAAATACAAATATTCCACCTGGATTGCCCTCGAACGAAAATCCCTTGGTCGTGCCGTGCGGGGCTGACAATCTAAATTCAGATGCAAGGTGCGCAGTGGGACATGTACATGTACATGTAGTACATGTACATGCAGTCGGACAGGCACACGTAATTCTCATGTCAAATGGACTGACAACAAGCATGGATACAATCTTTGCTTGTGTAGTCTGGGCACGATTTTATGGAGTTTCAAATTTATACACCGAGTGTACATGTGTTTGAAGCACAAATCTGCCGAGATCTAGTCAGACCTGTCACTGCTGTTTGCATATTGGGTTGATAACGAAAACAATTGTTTGATGTGGGAAGTGTGTCAAATACTCATTTATAAAGATGAGTTTTGGTGAAATGTTGAGATTACTTGTGTGTAAATTTAGATAAAGCTAAGACATGTCTACGTACATTGTAATACAAGCTTGCATTTATGCGTACATTTACCTTTGATACAGTGCAGCATTACAAGCATGTAAATTTAAATAGGAAGTGTAAGGCCAGAGTTTGAAACCGTGTTTTTCAAGAAGTGAAACGAAACATGTACATTTTGGTATATTTTGTTGATTTTGGAGTAAATGCCGGGCTCGTTTTCTGTTGTCAGGCTTACTTTCATTTCACATTGGTCCATCTGTGTCCACCTGGTTAAAGGTTCGTTGCTTTTGTCACGTACACGTACGGGGACGGGGCAGAACTGGAACCTTTCTTGTAATTTTCTTTTTGGTCGGTGAGATCTGTCCGTCTGCGCAGAGTGCAGGCAAGTTCACGCACTACAGTTGAACTTGCTTTGAAAGTGCTAGTAATTTTATGTTCCTACACATGGACATGCACTTGGTTTGAACCGCTCTCAATCATTGGCACAGTGCAAGCCAAATGCATGCACGGGTTGTGCACACGTATCGTGCACTTTATGGTCATTCTGCAGCAAAACTGCCAAATATGCTGCAGTTTGATTCAATGCAATTTGCATTGGTTTGTGAATGAAAACGTCTTGTGGAGTTTTTTAAAATAGACTTTCGCTTTGAATCATACAGAAAACAAGATCCTACTCAGCTAGCTATTTCCAATAGCCGTAATTTTTCTGATAAACTCCGAAATTAAACACATTTCAAGACAACTGCTTTATCAATTTTCCTACCTACATGTAGAATTCCATATTTTTTTTTTAGTTTTAGTTTTAGTTAAAAAAAAACAGACAAACAAGCAAATAGTTTCCAAACACGTACATAACGCTTGTGTGCAGGGAGCCATGCACACTTGCCGTTGCCAGTCTGGTGTTCCTCTTTAATATTTCATTTCTAATTTCCCCAGTGAAAAGTACGCCGGTGTTCTCATTTGTTTGCAAATTGACAATGATGAATATATGCATGTCTCTCTCTTTCTCTCAATCCAAGCCAGTCGCTGTGTCCCTGCTATGTATAGTTTCTCCGCTCTCCCTTGGGGACATCTTTTTTTTTTGCCTTCAAATTTTGTTTCCCAGTGTTTTTGTGTGTTGGACTCCAAGGGTAACCACAGTGCAAGCCTTGTTGATTCCTCGAATACCCAAGCGTCAAGGCGATTATTCTGACATGCTGCGAATGTTCAGATACATCAAGTACATGCACATGGGCGTGACTGGCGCGAGTGCTATTTGTACTTTTGGAACATTCATTTCTACACACACATGTAGTGTTAACATACATGAATGAGGAATTCACATCAAATGATTAACAAAAGTAAAAGCAAAAGATAAATATTTACTTTTGGGGAAAACAAATGTGTGTGATTTTCCTTTTTAATTACTTGTAACTGAACTTGTTATGGACAGTGTCTCATGTGCATTTCTGCTGAATAAAAGAAGAGAAAAAAACCCCAATATTTAATTCAACCCCAAAACATTGGGACTACATTTACATTAATTTTTTTGTTGTTAAAATGAAGTCATAAAACCCACAGGTCTGCAAATTTTAGTGTGGTATGTACATGTATGGTATGTATACACAAACTGTGGTTTACGTATGAAACGGACAAAATTGCAAAACAGAAATATACCGTAAATATACATAATTGGACTATTCAGGGAACTGTATACTGAATTGTGTCCATGTGTTCGCCTTCACCTGAGATTTTTTTTCTGACCTAAACTTGGAAAAAGCAGCCCTGAATTACCTGCCTATTCAGTAGGCCCTATATCTTTTCTGTTCTTGTGACAGACTACACATAAATGAAGGAGACGTTTTCTGGCCGGAAAGTGTACCAGTCTGGATATCCTTGTAAAATGACTAACAGTCCCCCGTCAACCATGTAATGATAGCCCAGAGCCTCCAATTCTGGTGGCTCAAAAAAAAAAAAATCTCACTGCTATGAAATTACAACCCACCCAGCCCACGTCCAACACCGTGTCAGATGTACATCTACATGTATTCAGATTTTTAGCAGCTGAAATGGCCTGGTGCCACACAAAATATATGTACAGCATATGTGCATGTATACGGTTAATTTGAAATCGATTTGCAGTTTAAAGATTTCAAGCTTACATTTACAACCAAGAATATTCAATCAAGAAATTGAACCAATGTGCGTACGTTGTACCAATGAAAAAGTAGACGGCTAAAGCCCAGAGGGAGGAGATTTGTTAAAAGTGATACATTTTTTTATGTGGATACCTGTTGGAAATTGAAGACATTTTTAGCCCTTACTGTCCTGAATCCTTCAAAATCCTTCAAAAGTGGAGGAATTTGGAGGACTGAGGTTACATGGCAAAAGTGTGTTACTGACTTCGTAGGATGCAATTTGTCAAGGTCTTGGGCTGGACCTTGTGTTGTTTTTGCTCAGCCATGCATAAATATAGGCATGGATATGCTTGAAATCCTGCGTACTGCTCCAGGATGTCACTGGCCAAGCCTCAACATATTGACAGGCGCTGCCGCAGGATGTTGCAGGATTCAGGCAGTGGTCAATCCTCCATGGACCATATTCAATAAAGAATGGAGGATTTTGCAGGATTAAGGCTATATGTTATTTTCCCATGAGGCCAATTGGAGGATTTTGTAGGATTGAGGCTACATCCTAGCAAAAAGGCCTAGGGAGTTAGGGTTAAATCAAAAACTTTGTTTGAAATTGAAGTATATGTATACATGTACAGGAACATGTACGTGAACATTATATTATATTCAATGATGTAGTGTTCAATGTACATTGTACATACTGGTATGTGCATTGTTAATGCGCATTCTCAAAGGTCCATTGGACAAGACACATGCAGTACACATAAAATGCATACATGTCCTTGCACTCGACTGAAAAGAAAAAAAAATTGCAGGCTTTCAGTTCGCACAGATACATGTAGATGTGCCACAAACAATTTTTTTTTTATTGTCCCAGTCCATCTTTTCTTTGCATAGCAAGGCAAGATGCGTCCCAGGGTTTTGTGACTTTCGGAGTCGGTCACCATGACAACTAATTTCCCCGGCAAATCGCACCAGTGAGTAAGCTTCAATAGCAGGCTGCATCATGACGAAGTTAACCAAAAAAAAAAATTAAAACCTCAGAAGAAATATCAGGAATGAGAGAGAGAGATAAAAAAAGAAAAAAGATGACCCATTATTTGACTGAAGAGGCCTCTTGTACAAAGAAGGAAGATGATGGATTCATTCTTGGTTTGTGGCCGTGGACCGCTACAGCAGTGGATGTATTATGCTCCCTGATTTAATAGTCTTGCCAGTCGATCCTTCACAATACAATCCAAGGTAAAGGCTCTCTCCAAGAAATTGACTTCAGTCGGACCAGGACGGGGAAAAAATCAACAACAAAAAAAGATAACAGAACTGCCTGCTTTCTAAAGCAACCCTTGTTTACACGAACCAAAATACATTTCGTATTAACGATGAGAGTCTCAATTGCCTGAGAAGAGTTTGCTGTAAGTGGAGATTTTTAAGGGGCTCATTGAGTCTAGCTTTTCCATTACCTGGCATGGCTTGACCTTCCTTCTCCCTCTTGGTCCTGATGGTGGAGCAAAATGCGGGGGGAAAAAATACAGGAGGCACCTTCAAATGTGTGTCTTGACTTGAAAGACATTGCTGTCCTAATCTTTAATGGATGATTTGAGATGGACGGTTGGATTGGTCTGTCATCTTCTTTGTTTCTTCAGATTTGAGTCGGCACAGGAGATAAATGTGATAATGAATATTTCAGAGCCTTCAATCAAATTCAATTGAACAGATTATATTAAAACCCGTTCTCTGTGGAAGGAGATTTGTTAAAGAATAATACATTGTACATGAAATTTGAGAAGCATCTTTGCAGTCGGAGATCAAATATGAGCATTTTCGTCCGTACCGACGTGAATATTGGTGCATTTTATTTTGGAGCAGATGGCCACCATATTTATGCAAGTTGGTGCAGGCATCTGATATAACCATTTTTAAAATATAGTTCTTATAGGCCTACATCGTACATTTTTGTTATGTAGTATTGGTATAAATTGGTTTTTTTTTTCCTCCATAATTTTTTAAATGGTAATTGTCATGCGAGTAATACTGCATTTAAAGTCTTTTAATTCCTGTGCATGTGCACATTTATGTGTAAGCGTTTTAAAACTGCTAAGCTTGACAAGGCAGACAAACTGTTAGCAAACAAAATTCTCCTGGCGGCACAAAAAAACAATAATAATATGGCAAAATGAACAATCTGTGTGAGTAATCTTAGTGATTATGGCGTCTCAAGCTAGGTCAGGATTCATACAAGTTGGCTCAGCCGTGAACGGGGCCAAGAGGGACTCGGTCCCAGCTGCAGTAACCGGAATAAGAACAGGAAACATCTCCTCGTCTCAAAGTCCGCTTGCCCGGAGATTGTCCGTTCATTAAGCCCCTCCACTCCATCATACGGCGGGAAGTTTGGCCATATCTCCATCTTCTCTCGTCGTCTTTGCATCTGATTTTGAATGCGATATCGTTGAAAGTGTTTATATTATGTTGCATGTGACCTGTACATGTACAGTACCTAACATGCACATTGGCGTAAACTTCCTTCAACGTGTTCAATTTTTTTTCGGACAAAAACATTTATACTTCAAGCATATGTACATTTCGTTCAGTATTTTTTGCAGTTTTAGTAGACCGATTTAGTCATAAGGAGTACATTTTGTTGTACATTGTACAATGTCTCGTACGGTACCATATGGCAGACAATTAAATGGATGAAAATCATAGAAGCCGAAACAGTTTTTGTACATTATGTTCTTGAAATTGCACATTACTGTAATGAAAAGCTTAAGGTTAGAATTGTAGATGTACATGTATGTCAGAGTGGCTATTGTGCTTATATTTGGGTCTTTTTCACGTTTGTCACTTTGGATTTTAAAAAAATTCTAAAGGGGATTTGTTAGTTGGTGTAAGGTCTTGTTCTTTAATTGCTGACCTATAACATATATCTTACAAGAAAGCTTATAATCTGGGGCAGACACCATCTCATTTTCTATTTTTGCCATATTGAGAAAAAGTATTCTGGCTTGTGAACATGGAATAAGCAACTGAAATGTCATGGAGAGGAAGTCAAAAGATCCCCATGTCGGCTTCAGTAGGCCCCATGACAGGCTCGCTTGCCTCTTGTTTTTCCCTCAAGTCATGCAAAAGTAATGGGAGTCCGTTGGTGAAACGGCGCTCGTAAAGGCCAGAATCACTCAGACGTATGCCCAGTGTTTGCTACACGTTCAATATCATCAGGATGAGTTACTTGTACATGTAGCTAGGATGAAGATTAGCGAGGGGAGATGATTGGGGGGGGGGGGGGGGGAGGGGAAGGAAGGGGGGGGGGCCGTTGGGTTCTAAATGAGCTTGGCTGTGGAGCTACAAAGCCACGCTTGGCAAATGAGACTCTATTGTCCTCTCTCATAATTGTAGTATTTAGTGTGTTCACTGAAGCCTGCCACACCACTTTCCAACAATAATGACAAACAGCGTTATTGCATGGCTCCTGGGTAGTGCAACCCATAGCATGCAGACTGGTTGGCACAGGCACACGCGCTGGGCACGGGGCCCTCATTTGAATTGCTAATGAGGCAGTGTGTTCCCTCGTGCGGCAGTCTCTCTCTGTCGCTCGCTCTGTGGCTCACTCCAAGCCAGCAGGCTGGGGCAGTTTATACACTCGCTGCATGTCCTGTCTCTTAATGGCCTCATTTGTCATTCCAGAACCCACCTGCTCTGTGAGACGGCAGCAGCGGATTGGCTGAACTCGTATCCATAAAAAGCACCCCCGTGCCTGTCACACGGCAGTCTGTCAACAGCTCGCGACGACGGGATTTACAACGTGCCAAGTGCCGGCTCTGCTTACCGCAGAATGATGAACATCGACAACAAGCTGCAAAGCATGGCGGACGGCGGAGATGGTGAGTACCGGACTTCTTGTATTAATATCCACTCCCCCTCCCTGCCTCCGTATCATTTTAGCATCCAGTTTAAGCTGCAGCACTCTTCGCTATCTACACCTACATGTACCACCTTGCTGCCTCCCTGCCCCATGATAAACTTGAATTCAGCACTCTCATTTTTTGCTTTCTCCCTGGACTGAGAAAAAAAAGAATAGCATTGATGATCACGCTTTGAAATGATGTGCCTCTGTCATACCTGTGGAAAATTGCTCAGTTACACAAGCAAACAGAGTTTGTAACTCTCTCACGTTGAACACAAAGGAGATAGGAGTCAACTCGTATTCATTTTTGGGGGGGATGATTGAAAAGAGAGAAATTGGCTTGCAATGCCAGCACCTCCTGGCAGCCAATCGATCCCCGATAGCACATTCTCAAACCAGCTTCTGCTCAATCTACGGTATTTTTTTCTTCCTTTTTAATTAAGCTCAAGGGGTAGACCCACGCAGATTCAGGCATAATTAGGGATTAATCTTCAGAGGGATCCGGGAATGCTCTGTCAACAGATTATATGAGTCAGGGAATTCTAGCTGTGGGCAACAAAGAAAACAAAATTGCATGTGGGCTGTAAAAGAAGCAGAAAAATAACTGGAGGGGCGGTATTAAAGATGGCTGAAGACGATGAAGTTGTGAATGAAAGGGTGGACTAGGAAGTAAGGTACATGTGATTAAAAAAATAGAGAGAGGAAAGTGTTTTGTAGGGCAGGAATACAATTTTGTAAAAATAAGATCCGCATTTGCAGAAGTGCTGGATAAGAATGTTTGTCGGTTTTTATCTCTTGTGCTTGGCTTTTTTTGTTACGCACTCGGTCAGTGTCATGCAACTGGGCTTCACTTGGGTGAGTTTTAGGCATTGGGGGGGGGGGGGGGAAAAACACCCACGAATAACAAGATTAGTCACTCCTGGCGCATGGCCTAAGACCGGCACCCAAGGCCTGCAACTGACAAGGGCTGTTTGTCAGGATGTTATTTCGCCTGAATGCCTCTATTCTTGTCTGTCCATGATTGCTGACAAGACAAGAGTGATGACGCCATTTCTTATTTGTACACATAATTTTTCAACAACACGTGCTTTGTCAAATTTAACCGTGTCCGAAATGCCCTCCTCATCCCTATGCAGGAAGAAAAGTGTAGAAAAACGGAGGGAAATGTTAAGCTTCTGTTCTCCAAACAAAAAACCAAAAAGTTCTCGCATACAAGTGTCTACAATGTTCAAACTGTTATTGAGAAAAGGTGAACAAAATATATATTTTGCTCATTGAGAAAACCAAAGGGTGTGTGTGTACTGGTATGATATGCTTGTCTTAATAATTTGCATGCTGGAAAATTTTGTCTGTCGTGCTTGGAACATAAATACAAAAAAAAAGCATTGGCTGAGTGGAGTAATGCTTGGTTGCTAGGATGAACAAACAATCCCTCCTGCATTATGCATGTATTTCATATTAGACTGCTTCAGCAGCAGAGTGGGTTACATAGCACTTTGCATTGCAGTGACTCATTAATAATTCAGCCCATGGGAGCCACTTCAATTCATGAAATATTGAATGACCACTCTCGGAAGGATAAAAAATTCAACCCCTTTCTTTTTTTTTGATGGTTGCTGTCTGTGCTAAATAAAAATTTGCGGTTTATGGGTCGCCGCAGCGCGTGTTGGAAATTTGGGTGTGGTTGAGTGCGATGTAGTACGACATTAATGGCTCGATACTGGGTAAACACCGCGTTTGATGCCGGTCCACGATTAGCGAGGCTGGAAGCCCCTGCCTTCCCTTCTCTGCTTCACGGATGGTTGCCGATGCTAATCGAGCTGTAGGTTGATTCTTGCCCAAATGCCATTATGCATTTTTCTGCTTGGCAACGGAAAAATGGCGAGTTGCGTGAGTGCTACACACCCAGCCGGTATTCATGAGTTCCGTTAATTTCACAATTGTCATGCAGCAGTCATGCAGCATGAAATGAATTGTGTCAGATGGTGCTTTCTCTCGCCGGCTTCCTTGGGCAAAATTGTATTCAGTCTGCATACGGAGTAGTCTATTTGATGATACGGTATGATTTTCTGTACCTTGAAACAGTGCACCAGACATTACAACAAAATCAAACAATGCAAAAATGAGTCATTAGAGTTTCCCAACTATTAAAAATGCATTTTTCCCCTCAAAAAAGAAATTTTTAGGGACCTTAGTTTTGGAAATGAAGTCAGGCATTCATTTAATGGTTGCACATGGTTTGATAGTGGGACAAAAAAACAAAGCCTAAATTCACCACAATCGCATGTACATGTATCAGGCATGCAACTTTTCCTCAGATCCACAGATTTCCTCGTCGTTTTTTTTTTTACTTATTATGAGTGCCATTGCAAATTGAAAAACAATGTCTTTGTGGCTACGAATTTCCTCGTTTTTTATCCCTAAATTCCCAGTTTTATGCCTGCTGTACATGTTTGTAGACACAATGATAGAGCACATTCCATTGAATTTTAGCAACAGTGTCCACAATGTAACCATCGCATAAAATATCTGCCCCATAAAATCAGCTAACACGAGGAGCAACCTCTGTCGACATTCCGCAGACCCTCCCTACTGTAACTTTCCCACCTGAGCCACCCCTAATTTTCCTAACGTACAATTTATTTTGACTTGTCTCCAGCCACTGCTATTTAGTGTCCCCCCTTGCGATTGCGAGGATGTCGATATGAGCTTGCGGGAGATGGATCGGTTGTTGCATGACGGTTGCCAGAAGGGTGTTCCACCCTTTATATATTTTTTTCCGCTCTTTCTTTCTTTTACTCCCCTCGTCCCACTGCTTTGCTTCCAGATATTTTCATGGGTAAACGGTGACATGCGCGACACTCGTGATGAAACACCTGATGTTGTGCAGCCGACGTCGCTGATGAGTTACGGCATATGAAGTCATTTTATTCTCATCCATTTATTAATTTTTTTTCCTTCCCTTTTCTAATTTTACACCCGCTCATAAAAATACTTGTTATACCCCAGGCACAGATTTGTTTTGCATGTACCTGGCAACCTTCTTACCCTAACACTACAGAGGCTTCTCTGATTCATGGTCACGCCGCCTGTCATCAAATCTCTGAATATCATATTACTGCTGACCAAATCCGGGTGTTTTTTTTTACAACACTTTCAGTCTCAGACTTGTTTGTGTTTCTTGCAATTTATTCATGCTTCATAACATTTTTTTCTAACAATCAGTCACAGTTTCAACATTTCCCCAACATTCAATCTTTATCTGAAGGCAAAATTATTACATGTTACATAGGAAAAACTTCAGTATCTTGTTCAACACCAGGCTTAAGACCCTATTTTTGGGGGGACTGGAAGCCATGAAATACATATTTCTAATCTACGGAGTTTGAGTCTCCCAGTTTCAAATGGTCTTTTTCTTTTGCATTTTTTGTCCTAGTGATCATATCAAGTGTGGTTCATGTGGACATGAACTGTATTTATAGAATAAATAAGAAACAAATTTTTTTATCCCTTCCCAAGAACTGTTTTAGTGTGTCGCACCAACAGTTATAGGCTAGTAAAATGCTTCAAAACCAGGCCAGCAAACGTTAGATTCGCTGCTTCTCAAGTGAGCTTTCCGGAATAAGAAAACAAGGTCCCATCCTCTCCATGCTGAGCCCCCCGCTGCCGAGGATTCCGAAACCCGATACTGCCAGGCGAAAGATTTTCAATGACCATACATAACCTATAAGGTGTTCTCTAAATGTCACCAACCTTCTTAGTTTGGCAGACCCATCCGGGTTTTTTTTCCTTTCACTCTCGGACAATGAAATTCAGAATTATTTCCTTCCCATCCTGAATGCCATTGCCGGTTGTTTTTCCTGATTTCCCCCATTGCTATTTGAGCAACTTCACTGGTGTCTGATTTCTCTGTCGTCCCTCATTTGCAGGTTCTCTAGATTTTAAGCCGCCTTGGGAATTGTTTTTAGAGACCACACCATGAATAAAATCTTATTTTCAAATCCTCTGCAAATAAGGTATTAACTGTCTTTTGATGGTTTGCGATGAGATTGGTTGTGTATATATTTACAATTCTGAGTGTGACATGGATCACACTGAAAAGTTCATAATTTATTTCTCCTCAACATCGTTTATTCATTCTTTGGCGCCCAAAAATTATGTGAGATGTACATGTTTATCACATGAACTGAACGGAGGTAATATTTGCACAGGCTGTTTTGAAGTGGCTATTTTGATTTGTTCTCTAGATCGGGTTAGGATATGAAAGGAGACTTTACACGTACATGTAGGATGAAATTGACAATTTAAACAATGTTAGAGTTGATGGCTTCAGTCCAACGCTAGACAGCAGACCAATGGTGAATTTCAGTTCATTCATTGTATGAAAATGTGGGCAGGTGTTCAGAATAACGCCCAGTCCTGCAAGATTTTCAGCGGTGGGCGGTGCTGAAAACGAAAGATTCTTAACAATTTCATCTGCTTTCCTGGGTTTTCCTTTGCAACTGTGTGAGTTGTGTTCATCTTTCATGTCTTTTCGTTGGGCCCCACGCCCGACTGATCAATTTTGAGAAAACGATCGGAGCTGAATTACCTACACGGGCAGTCTGAGTCTGAGTTGACATTGATGCCCTTGTGGTGCTCTTCCCATGGCCTTTCTCTCTCTCTCTGTCTTCCTCCCCTGCCCCTCAAATCCATATTAATCTCATGGAAATTTACTCTGAGTATCAGAGAGCCTGCTTGGTGCCCTTGCCCATTTTCCAAAAAAAAAATAATAATAATAATAATAATAAAAACCAAAATGATAAAAGAGAATAGAGGGATTCAGCCGTTCCTGTGTCTGTTTGTTCATGATCGTCATCTTCGTTTTTTATCATGAGTGCGATGGGGTGAACTTGGACACCCTGACGAAGATTGATTTCTCATCGGGGGCCGGCAGCCTTCATCCCATTGCTATCTGTACAATTAATGAAATCCGCCCTGTGTTGGCTCCAGCCCCACTAATTAATGGATGGTGCTTTGGTGTTCATGTAAAACCCTCACCGCCGTTTGCATTTTTTTTTTTTTTATTCTGTATCGCCCTGCCTCCGCCTATCAGAGGTCAGTCGTTATAACAAACCAGAAATTGGACGGGAATTAAAAAAAAAAAATAGTAATCAAAAACAAAAAACGAAAAGAGATGGCATTCTGACTCATAATGTTTGGTTTGCCCATGGAGAAATGTGGTTTGCCAGAACAGTAAAGCGGTGGAAAACATTTAAGTGCGCGCAAAAAGGGGCGGTTTATTTGCACACGTGGTATACAAGCACACCCTACGGTGCGGAATTGAGTCAATATTTGACTAGCCATAAAGCTATCCATTTTTGTCCTTAAATCCTTATGTCAAAGACTCATATTTTTACTTTCTCGCCGACCCCTAAAAAAATCTTGGTCGTATTTGTCTAAAGATTTTGGGCTCCACTTGTGAGGCTTTCTCTTAGCAGGGGGGAAACTCAAATCTAATTTAAAATGATGGTTTAGGGGAGAGGAAAGGCAAACATGAATGAAAGGCTGGAACTGACAAGAGGGGCATGAGCAAATTGTGGTCAGGTTTATTAGCTTTTTGTCCCACTCCGTATTAGTGGGAAGGGGAAAAGAAAAAAAATGCTTTGTGTCAAGATGGCACATGCAGAGGATGTGAAAGGACAGGCCATGTCCGTGTGCATAAGGGACAGATCGGCCGTGAAATTACTTGTGGTTTTCAGTATCATTTGAAGGCTTTGTATATTTTTGAAGGTTTTTAAAAGCAATGTGTAATGTACATGCATTAGCATAAACTGATGATGCACGGTGTGTGTAGCTCAGTACATGTACATGGATACACTGTGCTATGGTTCTTTTGTCTTGTTCGTGTACCTCAATAATGTTTTGCAATTTCACGTCCTGTGTACTGAATTTTTTCATAAGATGCACAGACAAGCATTGTATTTGTTTTTGCCCCTTACATTTCACCGTAGATTTTGTCCAAATCTGAGTTTGTTACTTGTACATGTACCAGTACCTGACAAGTTTTAAGAAATTTCCATAAATTCCTTGTATTGTACATTATACTTATGTACATGTATAGATCTGTAAGCATTTAAGTACACCTGTTTACATGTACAGCTTGCTGTCAATTCATGAATATGAGATTATGGATGTACAGTATGAACATGTAAACAGGAACAAAGCCAAATGCAGCAGCTGCAGCTGTTCTCATATGGGTATCTAGCTGAATGATAGCGCTCAAAATGTCATCAGGAAATAAATGAAATCTCTGGTGCCTCTGATACACATGGCACAACGTAGAAGCAGGTTACTGCCCGTACACTTTTTCTTGTGAACAAGCATGGTAATCCCGATTTATCTTTAATGAAAAACCTACTGGCTGGCTCTGGAGCCATGTATTATCGTGGCTATATCTTGGCCACCTGATCCCTCGCACTGCCCGGCGCATATATCCCTGCATCTGTAGGACGATTGATATGCAATTACAGACAGATTGGCGAGAGAAGGGCGAACCGAGGCCAAGTGAATGAAAAAAAAGGAAGAAAAGAAGACCCCAAAAAAAAAAAAATATTGGCCGATCCTGGGACTCAGATACCTTTCTGGTCTGCTTGCATGTATAGTTCCCTGCTTGGACGGGGTCTCAGTAGTTCCGATATTAAGCACCTGCCTTTCAGCATGTAATAGGCCTGGAATGGCCTGAAGACCTGACCCCAAAGCCTTCATTTTCTGTCACCTGAATCAATTTGCGTCTGGCATTACACCTCGATGTGCCCCTCGTTTATATCTAGAGCATTGAGTGGCAGAACGCAGCGCCGGTCTATCAAAGTTCACAGAGCTCCTCGAAAGCTTGCACTGCATGCAAATAGGCCACACCCGTGTAGATCTTCTGAGGAAGTGCTTCTTTTTCTACGGTACATAGGGGGCCTACCGGTATATCTTTGGGAATGGTGGCGGACATCTGCCTTGATGCATAACCCATTGTCCCTTTTTAAAAATTCAGTTTTGGTTGGGGGAAAATGTACATGTATGTAGAATCCAACCACTCTTGAATGATGTGAGATTCTGCAAATTTTTCAGAATGGGAGCTGCGTTGTAACAGACCCACGACCTTATCTGTACAGAACAATAGATAACCTGTATTGAAGAAAACACCAAAAACAGGGGCGTATCGGTAGTTCCTATGGGAACATGTAGCTGTGTTATTCAGCCATGCAGTGAAAATTTTGTCCCATCCAGCGCGATTGTGTGATGAATATTCATGCTTGTGTCGTTGAAGCAGAGAGGCAGATAGTATCGGCTTTAGCGGCTGATTCTTATCAGGGCTTGATTCAGCTGCAACGGCGCGATGCTATCGTTGACGCTTGGGCCGAGACTGTTTCCAAAAAAATTGCATCTGACAAGAGTATTGCCACGGATGCCTGGCAATTCAGTGCCCATTCTTAGGCTGAAATGAAGGCACTTGGAGAAAATAGTCTAGGGATGCATGCTGATGCAGACAGAGGAGGAAAGAAGGGCTTAAGCCTCTCTTATTCATTAAGCATCTTTTCTTCCGGTTGTGTATTTGACGGGATCATTTTGTTTACAGGAAATATTTTTCCAAAGCTGTCAATATCCTATGTCCATGTACTTATACAAAACAGTACCGTTGGATATTAAGCATGGTTTGAAAGGATTTAAGTGGTAAGCCTTAAAGTTGTATTGTAAATTATAACGTTTTTTTTCAAAATATCAAGTGAAAAACAACTGTCCCGTGAGTACAGTGTACATGCACATGTATGCACTTTGGTAGTGGCTTGAAAGCATGGCTCTGTCTTAAAATCTAATTCAAACGTTAATAAGAAATGTTTGTGATTGTATTTGATGGGTAGGGAATTATGATGACAATATTTTGAAATTTGAACGTTTTAAGCTGCCTCCATGAATCCTCTGCTTTCCTTGAGTACTTTTGTGTACATGTACACGTACATAGTTTGCAGAAGATGATGAGATCATTTATCATTCTAGCCAACTGTTTCAAAAATAACAAGGGGGGGGGGGGGAAATGGCAGATACATGCCCACCTTGTAAAAGGCCACTCTTGTCACCCTGAGTTAGGGTATCTTGGCCTATTTTTTCAGCCTCATGGTTGAATGCAGCACACAGGCTTACGAAGGCGATGGTAATTTTCTTCACCCCATCACTGCGTATTTGGGTCAGAGATTTGCAAGTGAACCATGAGGGAGAAGGGCGTCGTTTTGTGATAGTCAAATTGAAATGGTCTGAAGAATTTACATGTAAAGTAGGTGCACGAGGGAAATTGATAAGTCACTTGCTTGAAAGGGTCGTACATGTACATGTAAGTGACATACAATATGTATGCACATGTACATGTATGCAAACAGTGTGCACACAGGTATGTGTACATGTACACATGTAGGTATGGTGTGTCGTTAAATATTTACAGGCTGTCTGCCTTTAATAAAAAACATACAGCAAAACTGAAAATGTAAATTTCAGTCTTCGAATTGAGGAAAAAACGCATAATTGTGAAACGCAATATCTCTTGGCAATTGAATTACAAGCAGATACATCAATAAATGAAATTAATTCGTCCCAGAAATTACTTTATCTTCGCAGTGTTTCCGTGCGCAGGAGTCGATGCACAGATATAATTTCCCCAGTGTCACAACTTTCTGGCACCAGAGAGCCTGCAATTGCGAGCACCCCTCGCCACAAATTGAGCACGTTGGCGGGGATTGTAGGGTTAAAGTTTGGAACGGCTCTGCATTGATCAGATGGTAGCAGCTTTTGCAAGTACATGGACAAGGAGGTTGCGGAGGGGTCGACGTCAATCATGCCGTCACAGAGAGTGGTTAGGGAAAGGAGGAAGGAGAGGAAAAATATAACGGGGGAAATGAGGCTATTGTAATTGTACATTTACATGTACACATGTAGCAAATCTAATCAGAAACTGGGTCCTCCGTTACGCACGTGCCTCCATATATGAGCCATTTGCTTGATAAGGTGCTACAATAAATGAAGGCTGTCTCTTGCTATTCTGTGTTATATTCACTAGCTCATTGGGACTACAATCCTTGTTAGGTTTACTCTTGATGAAAAAATACCATAATGGATCAGACCTCACGTTTATCTGTGTGATCTGAGAGTGTTGATACGCGTTGTTGGAGGGGGATGAGATGCGCCCATGCACTTAAGAAATATTACTCGCTGACTCGCGCAGTCTCGGGCGTTTGGTTTGTCCGCAGAGCGTTCTGGTCGTCTGGAGCAGAGTGGGGAACACAACCGGAAATTCTGGAATCCAAGCGCATGTCGGCGTTGCTACGCAGCGCTGTAGTTCACTTTGGAGGGTTTGTTAACGCTGTGCTGCACTCACTTCGCGCCGAGCGAACAGAGTGGTGTTTTGTGGAGATATTTTGACAAGCCCACTCCTGCGGACCTTCAAGTGACAGTCAGTGGCCAGACTGTAAAAAATATAAATTACTTAAACCCCCCCCCCCCCCCCAAAAAAAAACCCTCTAAAATTGATGCTGTATTGATGAAGATTCTGGACTGGAATACATGCATTATGTACATGTAAGCATATTACTGATCTGCCATGCCAAAAGCAAAAATCCTTTGAATACACTAACAGGTTCACCCCTTTTGATGCTACATGTAGCCTTCATTGTAATAAGAGCCAATTCTGAAGAACTAAAGACCTGAAAGTTATGTTGTATGCACTCAGAGGTACTTTTACATGTACATACAAACTTTTATTGATTTCATGTGCATGTAACAGGGTGTCCAGAAAAATAACAAGCTCTGGTTTGTTTGAAAAGGGAGGTAAACATGTTTTTGAGGTGATGCACTATTGCTCAAGTAAGATGAGAATGATGAGCTTTTCCAGCCTGTTTTGAAACCTTAGCATGTCTGAACAGTTTGCAGTTCTTGTGTGTGATGTACAGTGTATAAAAACACTTTTGCATTAAACATTTTTTTCTCTCACTTGTACATGTACATGTAGATAACCCATTTTGGTGAGGGCCTTGCCCTAGTTATGTATGACACCAAAAACCTTTTTCTTTCCGTCGGCAAAGAAAGCATCTCCCCCTCCCCTTTTTGCAGCGGAAAGGATACCGTGTTTATCCTACGCCTTTCGTGCAGCAAACCCCCTCTCTCCATCCCCCCCTGGTGCTGTTTGCCGGTTCGCATCTCCAATATTTTCATTGCCTTCACTGTTAAAACAAAACTGGGACGGAACGTGGCCATCAACAGTGTGTGCCAGATCAGATGGAGTAAATGGATGGGGGAACGGCTAAATGTGCCAATAGGTGATGATGATCGGCAAAGCCCCTGCCTCATGTGTACCCTTTATACAAAATTGGGTATATCTTTGGAGCGAATCGTCCATTTTCCATCACCCATGCTTGTTAATTTCACATGTATGGTTTCATCCTGGGATCATGGCAAGCAATTTCTATCCAACTCTCGGGCTCCTATCGCCTTACCGTACCTCTTTGACCCCCTCCCGTAGGACTCACATCGCACCCCCCCCCCCTTCTCAATCTTGAATAATTCATCTCCTCACACTTGTGGCAGGATACTGTTACTTTTAGCCGGGCATTCTAATTCGCCGGGAGTCATGTTTTTAAGTGATGCCGTTAATCCTGTGGCATTGACTCCTATAACAAGCATGGGCCCCCGCATGGCGATACCAGAAAATTGCATTTGCCAGTGGTGAAAGCCTGGAGGTAACTGCATGGATCTTGTGTTGTTCTGCCTTGTGTCTCTGTCTCCGTCTCAGACTTGGACAATTCTAAGGCTTCTTGCATTTGTTAATTGGAGGAGCAACAATATTTGTTTCAAAATAATATATTTTTTATACGTTTGCAGAGTACACACTGAATGTACTTAAAGAAATATAATACACAAACATGCATATGTATACGTGTAACTGTAGTTCACTGCATGAAAATGCATAGGGATCTGTAACCTATAGAACCTTTTTTCTAATGATGCAAAAAAAAAAACCTCTTTTTTTGGGGGGGGGGGGAGGAACAAACATGGAAAGCACAATGTAATCCCCATGGGAAGTAAAAGAGGCAGGATCCCACAGTCCGAAAAACCTTAAAATTCCACGAAATCTGGGTTTGCATTTCAAAGGATTAAGGGTAGTCGGGGTTGAATTATACTTGACTGGTCATATCATTGACAGTATAAAAAAAAAAACCAATCATGAACTGGCACATACATGTACAATGTACATGTATGATTGTGAACAAAGTAAACTCCGCTTCAAACCCGAATAAAAAACAAAATTTATGAAACTGTCCATTTCTTTTCTGGGCATTTGGTAATATCTGTTGAGATGCATGAAAGTGATGTGTTTAACACATACTTCAAGTTTAAAATGTGTGATTCATCAGTTGTTTTCACACAGAAATACATGTACCTCCTTTGTAAAGATAACGAATGCATGGCTGTTGCAAGTGACACTGAAATAAGACGGCGCTTGCGGGAGAACCGACTCTCGGTAGTGTTTTCTGCCGGGAGCTGCTCCGTCATTGAGATGAGATTGTATGACCACACACTCTGGGAGGAAGGAAGGAGAAAAAAAAAAAGAAGAATCCCGTGGGCGGTGTGAGATTGCTCCACGAATAAAACCAATTTCTGCGCCTGTCCTCTGATTTTCCGAGCAAGCTTTGCCCAAGCTTTGCCCAAGCTTGGATCTCCCGGCATTCCCTTGCATTCTCCGACTACTACCGACCTAAAAAAAAAAAAAAGCGTAATCAAATTGAGGAGATAGCTGCTGAAAAATTGTCTTTTTGCAGCTGCAATTTGTGTTTTTGTCAAGGTCTGGAGGAGCAACGCAGAGCAGACATGTTTGTTTAGCAGGAATTGGATTGTCTGGGTTTCAGCAGACAGAACGATCGAGAGAATTGCAAAATCTTACAGGGCTTTGTTTTAGTACTCCTCAAGTCCGGAGAGATCTACTCGAGGGGAAAACGTGGCTCTTAAAGAGGACTGTTGAATTTGCAAGTCAAATGAAAGATTTGCTTTTCGGAAATATTGCATGCTGTTCTTCAGGTCGGCGATTACTGTACCTAAAAGGAAGGTGTAGTAATCAAGCAAGTAAACTCAAAAATTAATTAAGGCTGTACAAAAGTTGATGAGTGAATCAATGAGAGCAGGTGTTTTGTGCATCTTGTGCTGTGCATGCATTATTATTGCATAGCGTTATCTCTCGTAGAAATTATCTCAGGAGTCCCCCATTAGTTGGTGTGGAGACATCCACATGCATAATGAGCGACGGTAACGCCATTGTGGCCTTTATATTACCGAAAGGGGGCCCCGGAGACGGCAGGTGCCCCAACGCGGAAAATTTAGCGCGTGTTGCAATTTTACTCGCGTTTTATGCATGGATTCCGGAGCAGATGTCGGGAGGTGTCGCTTGATATTCGGCGCTTTGGTCTCGCGTGTTACTCCTTTGTATTTCTGTAGGGAGTTGCCTTCCGTTTCACTTAAAGTATGCTCCGTGCATGTAGATTTTTATCTTATTATAAAAATTCATGTGAGAAATTCATGATTTAATTTCACGAATCCAGAAAGGTTCACGAAATACAAGAATCTTACTTTTTTTTTTTTCAGTTGTCAGGAGTCATTTGAACAGTATTTGTATTTTATGTCGATTTGGAAGTTCAACTATAGTACAAAATCAGTCTTTCACCAATCATGTGCATACATGACCAGCGCAACCAGTTTTATTTATGATTAAAAGTGGATGTAAACTATTAATTTTGTCCCCTCCTTTTTTCTTAATCCTAAAGCAAGTTCAATTTACTTTAGATGTTTTATTTGCCGTTGTGACAGGGAGAATCTGACGATGATACATGCGTCACGGAAAAAAAACAACGTTTGTTAAGCGAAGGATGGCTGCAAAGATCCCATAGCAGACATTGTAACCATAGTAGAAGCATGCCCCATGTTTGCACAGCGGTGTATCTAATGAATATTTTACAGACTGCACTAATTTCCACTTTAAAAAGGGAAAAAAAAAAATGGGTTGCCTGTTGTTTGCAGAGGCACACAGCGTTGACATGCCTGCGATGTTCCCGTCATAAATTCTTGATGTGGAAGTGGCCAGTCTGGCCAACGGTTGTAGATATATGGGCTGGGAGCGCGGCGTGTGCATAAGCCCCACATGTAGGGCTTCCCTATGTAAACCCCGTTGTAGTCCCTCCTCAACCGTAAGTGCCATAATGTGCTGGGTACAAGTGGCTGCGGATGCTATGCATGTCAATACTCCCCCCACGTGTGCATTCATCATTGGACACCCTAACATCTCTACTCTTTGATTTGGTGTCTCCCCCCCCCCTTTTTTCCCTTTTCTAAGTGGCCCTAGCTGTTAGCAGGGGACGTGAAATTTTGCCAGATGCCCCGGTTTAAACATTGACCGAATCCCGTTGCCAGAGTTGAAGCACTACAGTGAAGACAGTTGGGAGTAGGGCACGCACGTGCACATGTTTAAATGCTCGGGATATAGGCATGTTGTATTGAACACAATTCTTAAATTCAGATCTTCAAATGTGTTTCCCAAATCATGATTGACATTATTTTTTGAAAATAATTAGAACATCAGAGTTATTTACGCAGAACTATGCATAAAGTATGACACTTTATTGGTGAAATTTAATTTAAACTTTTGAAGGTGTTGACAAACCAACCACACTTAATTTTTAACATGATTTCAGTGTGACCCTGGAGAAGGAATTACTCACCAATGTGAAGAAACCATAATAAAAGCCACATCAAGATTACTTCCTTATGTCCTCATCAAGCTGTTAAAAAATGAACATATACAATGTATATATTCATGACAATGTATATATTCAAAGAAAGTAATGTATACATTTATATACATTGTATCTGTTGTTATCCCACCACTGTAATAGTTACAGCACATGTATGTATTCTGTTGATTATAGCACAGTCCCTATCAGACTGGCTCAACCCACCTGCATCCTACTGTGGGATCAATAGATGGGGATGGAGAGAAAACACTCCTTAAGAATACAGCCACAATAAGAGAAAACCCTCGCCATTAGCAAAAGGGCAAAGTTCCTGTCTGTAAATGATTCTATTGGATGTTAAAAGAGGCGATATGCCTGCGCGTAGTCACACTGCTGGGTACTGCAACCGAGGAGAATTTCTGCCGATTCGTGTTCAGTGGTCTGATCCTAATGTAATTTGTGAATATAGACATGGATTTTTTTTTCGGCCGAAATTCGCTTCACTGCAAACAATGCAAATCTCATTTTGTGCTCACATATCCAAAGGAATTAGCATAATTGAAAGGCGTGTTGTTGGAAATTCCCGAGAGATGACGTTCTGCAAATTCACATGCAAATTTCCCCATCAAATCAGCGATTTCTGTCATGCATTATGCTTTAAAAAGAAATTACGCACACTATACACACCTATTGGATTTTTTGCTGTTGAAGTACATGAGCGTGCACTACAAGTTTGTACACATCACGCACAGTATTTCTACATTTAATTTGACTTCATTTGATTATCAATTAATTCATTGGCGCCTCCATCACAAGAACTTTGTGTCTGTCGAAAGGCTTTTGATCGTCGGGTCTTTTGTTTCCGTGCCTATGACTAAGCCCGGAGCTGTGCCGTGCCTCATTGCCGTTACAAAATGATATTGCCAACCCACGCCTCATTACATATTCGCCTGTATACACTCTTTTATCGTTATAGCGTCATAATGCCGACTCTGAAACGAGCCCAAGGTCCTTCCTTTTTTTGTATTGAAAATCTGAACGAAACCATCCTTTTGTGCTGTGCACCTCCATTCACTCATTAGGAAAATGTACATACCTAAAAGACGTTCCCCTAGAGAAAACAGACTGCTTGTTTTCTTTCAATTTTCTTCTTCCTTTTTTTTGTGTGGATAATTTTCTCATCTCAGTGGAGGACAAGGATGATAAAATTGCATTCAATTTTAGAATGCAATTGAATTCAGTGTTTTGTTCTGTCTTCTCTGGCGAGGTTTCGGAAGCCTTCCGCTTGCTTTCTAAACATGAACAGGGACAATTTCAGGTCCGGCAGTCTATGGAAATTGCACGGGTGACTTATTTTGCAAATTGATGATTCATATCCAGGAGTCAAAAAAAAGAAATTACAGATTGAAAAAGAAGTTGACTGGGGAAAAAATTTGAAGAAAGTTCTGTGATAATCGACAAGAGGGAGGTTGAAGAAATTTGGAAATGGAAAATCACAAATTAAGTTAGAGTGCAGAGAGGAGCAATCACAAAGAAATTAACAAATTCTGGATGGAAAACTGATGAACTGTACTTGTTATTATGTACGTACTTGTAAACTGTACCTGTGTTATGCATTTTCAAACAACATTTCTGGGTGGTTGGATACATTTACGTGTATATCTGCAGATTGGTATTTTGGTATTTTGCTTTTCCGTGTCACACTGAAAGAGTAAACCACGATGGATTGTGAAATGTGACTTGTTTTTCTGCAAAAACATTACTTAAATACACTTAACGAAAGTGTTTCTGGGGAAAAAAACAAACAACTTGTTCCGAACGTTCTGTTGGACATGTTGGGATTCGGTCAAGTCCAAAGAGAATTTGAGTGTATTCCACTCAAAGGAACCCTATCAACGCAAACCCTTTTTTTTGGAACATGCGTCAAATATACTCTTCACACATTGTACCGGCATGTTCTTGAACATGAACAAGCTGATTGTTGTTGTTTTTTAATGCTAATAACGCAGTGTTACAATGCAATGCAGATTACTGACAACTGTTCTCCCATGTCGTAATCTATTATGAGTCCCCCTCGATGGGCCATACATGTAGATGTGATAGAAGTACTTCATTCAGCAGATGTTATCTTCTTACTAGCAGACTGTCTGGCTGTGATGGATGTTTATCTTTACATGTACAGTGTACATTTGAACACAGAAAAACATGAACAGTAAAAGCAGTATGCTTATCTGTAGGCCTACTTGGGTACTGAATAAATGAAACCATGATGCGTAAAAGTAAACATGTACATTACATCAATTGTGCAAGTATTGCTGGTGTGTACATGTAATCTATCCACTCTTTTTAATCATAGTATTCCATCTTCATTGAAGTTGGGTCCTAAGATGGAATAATCCTTTTTAAGGTCCTCAATTTTGTGATCTTTACAAATCCATGAATGATAAAAGAAGCTTCCGGAAGATGAACAATATATGCAAAGTTGAAAATAACTCATAAATAGTATATGAGATAAATCAGCCTGTGAATGTGGGGGGGGGGGGGGGGGCTGTGCCCTGTCTCACTGCAGCGACAACCGTCAGCGGTCGGCCACTCGGTAGTCCGTATCTAAACACGGAATCTAGCCTAAACCTGATCTTCATCAATATTGATGTCCCGGGTTTGCCAGGGGGCCCTTCTCCAGAATAGATACATGTACACTGTAGTACACACATGGAGGTTCTGAGGTCTGTGTGTATAGATAGGAGAACTGTCGGTAGTTATTTCGCGCATTCACGGTGTTTTTTTTACTGGTGCGAGCTGCGTCAGACACGTACCCCCCCTTCCTTTCCCTCGTGCACCTGATCCCTCAGCGGTGGTATCCGATTACACACACTCACTGTAGGAGTCAGTGGTTGTCATAAATTGTGCGGGTCGTTAATAATTACCCGACCTGGTCAGTTGCTTCAAGAAGCACCACACAGTTTTATTGAGATGCTGCAGTATGTATGTGTAGGTATCGGGTACGGTATGAAGATATACGTATACCGTACATGTACATGTATGCTTGGCAAAAATGCATCAGTGCATGCATCAAATTTTTAAGTTTTCAAAAAATGTATTGTTTACTACAAACATATACGGTGCATTCACCCAATGTTGAAATTTATGGGTACTTAAATTTGTTGTTTTTAAATCATAACCTGTGTAAATACACTCAACAGAATACGCGAACGTACACATGTACATTTTATACACATGTATGTAATTGCAAACCATGAGTCATGGACATGCCTTTTTTAATGTTACACTTACCCGGTACATGTACATGTACGTACAATGTACATGTACATGTAGATGTACACATGTCCATGTTGCTGACTACTGTTTTAAAAGTCTATAAATCCAACACAGGTACATTGTAAATGAACCTGTTTACTGAAACAATGTATCAAGATTAGAAAACTGATAAGCGCTTACGAAGTTGATGAACAAGCGGCATTGCCACCTGTTTGAGATTTGCCGCTGTTATCCAGACTCAGTATCGAGCCAAGCCTGTTAAGATGTACGGAAAACATATAACCTGTACGTGTGATCTTACACCCCCCCCCCCTTCCCTCCGCAGTTCTGATCTCCCCCCAGATATCACCTGTAGCAGGTGATTTGCATGAGTCTGTCCCCCGATCTGAAAGCACCGACTGCATGATCTCATCCCCCCGTCTCCTTTATTGCATTTGCACAAGGTTCGCTTTCACTGCTGTTTTCCCCTTCTTTTTTTTACCCCTATCCGCATTCATCTGTCTGCTTGCCAGGGATGCAGCACCAAATTGAAAAGCTGCTCTGTGAATCCCGCCGACACATTAAAATTCAAAGTCTGGACAATTTGCCCCGGAGTCAAGGAGTGTTTCAACAATTTAGATTACCCCCCCCCCCCTTTCCCTTGCTTGCTACCGTTTGTCCTCTGTGAAAAGCTGCAGATCACATTCAGCAGAGGGTGATTATTTGAAAATGGGACAGTTAAAGAGTGCAAGACTCTAAGGGCAGTCCGACATTGATAGTCTGATATTCACTCCCAATATGTATTCTTCCCCAGAGGAGGTAATTTGCATTTGTGTCCATTAAACTGAGCTATTTGATCAATCGATCATGCAAAACATTTATGGTTGAAATGCAAAAGGACGAGCACCCATTCCTCGCAGTTCAACAATGTTTGTGACATATTGGTCCATATTATTTATTTCAAGCTGCCAAAATCACTGTATTGTTGCATTGTTTTCATGGAAAAAAATATCGAAACAAGCCATCGGAGTACCACAGACAGACAGAGCAAACGTGTCTACGAATTGTACAGGTATTTTGTAATTGCCATCACAACACACTAAACTGTACATGTAAAATGCAAGTTTGGTTTCTCATTTTCTTCTCCCCTCTTCTTTATTCATCTTGCAGCCCCTAAGCGTTCTGCTGAAGATGGCGGTTGCCAGAACTACAAGCGTGCTCGTGGGGGATCTGGCTCTAAACCAGGGGAGGTGGAGATTCGTTTCTTGATCGAGAGCAAGGTGGGTAGCTCATCCCTGATCCGAGATTTCATACACCTCAGGGGTAAACAAAAATAGAAAAATCCCCAGAAAATTGATGGGTTCTCTTCTGGCAAAGTCTTGAGAATTGCAGTCCTAGAAATATCCTGGGGTGGTTTTTTTTTTTTGGGGGGGGGGGGGAAATGTTGACACTTTATACACACTCCGCAATGATCTCTATTGTGCAGTGTTTGGGTCATACTCAATTCTATTAAGAGTTTTTGTTAAATTTAGTTTTAACAACGAAGGGTCAAGAAACAAACATTATTTTTGTTGGGAGGGGGGTTCTGGTATGGTCATCCATCCATGGCATGTACTGTAGCAGAAAAGCTCTTGTAACTTTGGTCTTGTTTTTGTCTTTAATTGCAAGCAGTCAAATTTTTTACGATTTTGAACCGCTGTACGGGGTATGCCTGAAACTTACATGGTCAAGACAGACATCGTTCTTTAATTTTTCCCGTTATGAGAGCGTTAAAAAAACCAGAAAGAAATGTCTGAAAGAATCATATTCTATCTTATCACTCGCATCCAATCTTTTCATTCACAATCAAGTTCTCCGACAGTTGCACGCAAAGTGCATAGCAGGTTTTTGTAGTTTGTGTGCCGTACATGTATGCACATGGATGTACTCCGTATCTCAAAATGTCCAATGGCTACAAGATTTTCCCGATTGCGTCTCCCCATATTAGACAAACTATCCATTACCATCACCACGAAACCGCCTCAATAATGTCAGCGAATCTCTTAAGCCATCAACATTTTTCTTAGGATTTCAGAGGTGTTTTTTCCCCCCGTTTTCGTTGAAGTGGCCGTGGGACATTGTCCTTAGCATTAACACCTTCAAGGGTTTTTTTTACCCCCCCCCCAAAAAATATGATAATAAAATAAAATCAAGAAAAAATTGGAAACGATCCTTGTTCAACGTTTGTGTGTGTGAGTGTTTCAATTCTTCCTTCTGCGGATGGAACGGCCAAAAGATCTTAAACCCGGGGGGGCCAGTGTGGTAAGAGCCACTCTGGCTGGCACTGAAGACATATTGACTCTTCCCAGCCCAGAGGGGGGGGGGGGGAGTAGGAACAAACTGGATAATGCAAGGGATAGTTGTCTTAGGCATGTCTTAAGACTCGGGAAGTGCCCTCCCGAGAGGTTTGTGTTTCCTCTTCCATCTCTCTAAGAGGCGACACGAGACCACTCATCATTTTTTTTTTGTGTCTCTCTGTCCGTTTTAGGGATGTGGTGGATATTAAAAAGATGGACTTAAAAGTCCTCTCTTTGTGAGTCACAATTGCTGGGTTCTGTTATGATCAATGTAAAAGTATTCTGTTTATGAAGTCCGTTTAAAAGCATTCCACTAAAAAGGAAAAACAGTAAATTTAAATAAACTCTCCCAAAAATGAAAAATTAAATGAAGAACCTGAAAAGAAAAAATATTAATGTGAAATTGACTTTCTTTACATTTATTCAGTGTTGATACATACGCCCCCAAAAAAATGCTGATAAAATTCAAATAAAAATTAAATTAATGGTCCTCAGAAAGATACTAAACCATTGATTTAGGCTGTCTGTTACTGTACATGCAAGTACACATTGATGAATCCAAGCTGTCGTGCGCTGAGCACTCTGATGTGAAATCATGCACCGTTTGGGTGGACGCCAGGGGAATGTGAACGGACTGATTATAATATTTGCTCAAACTGATGGGAGGCCATTTCTTAATTGAGTTGACATTTCATCCCTTGGCTTGGATGTATGCTAATTACTAAAGCAAATTTAATTGCGATTTTTTTTTTTTCCCATGCAACATGTGGTGAAAGCAGCAGAGATTTTCTAGACTTCAGTGGCTTTGTAATTAGTGAGTAGCAAAAAAAAAACCTTGTTAGGAACTCATAATGGCCTGAGTGGGCAGTGGGGTCTTTGTGGGCTCCCTGCATCATTAAGTGGGCTTCGTACGTCATTAAGTTGGGTATTCAAACAGTTTCCCATTGTTGTTAAAAAAAAACAAAACGTGTGCGCACATGGTTCTACCTTTCCCCTAAATCCTGTAGGCAGTAATAAACAGTCTTTTTAAAAAAAAATTTTAAGCTGCTGTAATGTTTACAAGTAAAAAATCTTGCATACAGGTTTTAATGAGATTGAAAGTGCATACTGCAGAGAAAAATCTCATTGGCAACGGGATTAAAAAAAAGGTTTGAGATGGGGGGGGGGGTTGGGTGGAAGAAAATGTAATGAGGTTGTTATCTGTTGTCTGTCGGACTCTGTTGAGTTGTTAGCATGACAATATTCATGCAGGGATGATTTCCCTAGGTGGTTGTAGGCAGGCCCATTAGTGGCCCGACTGTTGTACATTATGGACCAGGGCAGGCATGGCAGAGCTGCGGGCTTTTCACATGCTCATTTCCTCCCCACTAATGCGCTGCATGGCCAGGATTTTTTCGACGAACCGGGAATCTGGGGTTTTGCTGTCTGCCTGAAAGTTTCTTTCCCGAGGAACGGGCATTCATGACTTGAGATGTATGAAAGGGGACTGAACTAAAGAGCTTTGGAAAACAAAAAAAATATCTGTGCAACTTAATGATGGTCGGTGGAATAAAATGCGTTTACCAACTGGTGTATTACATGTACCGGTACATGTAGGCTAATTAGGTAATGTACATACATACATTACCTGGCAGAAAAAAAATACTTTGATTTTTACCAAATGTCGTTAAAGGCTATAGTTCTAAAGATGTTTTTGTGATTTATATAATTTCATGAATTTTTTTTTGAGTTGTCATAGTTTCTGAGGATCTAATGGTCCAAAGCGACATAAGGAACTACAGTTTACTACACGGCATACTGAAAAAAATCAAATTTGGATTTCTTTTGTTCCGGGGGTAGAAAATGTGGGTAGACACTAATTCCAGCACAAAAGGTCCCTGTGAACTTGAAGGATCTGAAGGTCTCGCATAATCGTATTATGACTTTTTGTAGTGCGTGCGTTATCATTGAAATATGAAATTCATTCAGTTTGTAGCTGCAGTATTAAAAAAAAAAAAAAGCTCTGGATCTAATTCGTTTATCTCTGTCAGCACAATTGCGAGCCAAGGCCAGCAACTGCAGATGGAAATCACAGCCCATGCATAACAACATGAACAAACCCATTGACTGAACAGAGCGGCGGCGCAGAAGGCTCTCTTGTCTTCAAACAAAAACTAAGTGTATTTGAACAGTTTTCTGTGCTATATTCATCCCATTAGGCCTGCCACCTGGCTATATTTTAATACACGTACATGTCATATTTTAATATTACATGTCAATATAGACACTGCCAGTCCGTCTTTGACGGGAAAAAAACCCCACACACGTACATGTACCGGTATGTGAACACAGCAGTCTGTTCAAGAAAAAGAAAAATATAAACTGAAAAAGAAACAATAGGGCCTAATAAAAAGATATCTCTGCTGTACTCAGGGAAATTATATTCATGTTGAAAAATGAAAGCATTGATGACGAAAAATCAAAGAATTTAAAAATAAAAAAACAATGTGTAGTTTACAGAACTTAGATACTGAAACTACCCAACACCAACAATATGATGTAACCACCCCCCACCCAAAAAAAATCTTCCTTGAAAGTGTTTGTGATTGTTATTAACTGAAAAATAAGATTGACACAGTTTGCCTTGTAAATGGTTATAAAGTTAAACGTTATGGTACTTTGATCAAAAGTCACGAATTTGTGAGAATACGGTAGTCCTGCAAGGCTGCAACATTAAAAGCTTCATCAGAGGATCTTCATCACATGTACGTTGCATCTCTGTGGTGCTCGGACATTGCTGTTCTTTGTATCAAGTCACAAAGCCTATTTTCGGCGTCTGGCTGTACATGATCCCAGGCTGCTGTTTGTATTGTTTGAATGGTGATTGCTGCCTCTCCAGTAATTGCCCTGACTCTCCTTTGATCACAATGGTCTTTGTTGGAGGGAAAGACCATGCATGGGAGACCAGATTTTTCTTTCTTTTTATTGTTCTGCGTCTGTCAGAGCAGGCTTGATTGGAGAAGCTAATGCTTCAAAACAAAGGGAATGATAGAAAAAAAAACGGTTTGCTACTTTTTCCCCAACCAAATGAACTGGCCAGTGGTTTTTGGCTTTGGTTATAAGCAAACAAAAAATATGATGTTCATTAAGATTAGTGGTGAGTTTTCGAGCCTCGAAATGGAAGAATGTTCGTGAACTTCAAAAGTACAGTATGGCTAGACTATGATTCTGGGTGTTACAAAAATGAATAAGCAAAAGAAAAATTATGATGTTCATCAAGACTAGTGGTGAGTTTTCGGGCCTCGAAATGGCAGAATGTTCGTGAACTTCGTAAGTACAGTATGAGTAGACTAAGATTCTGGGTGTCTTTCAGCAGGTTTTTTTGGGGGGAGGGGGAATTTTTTGGATTGATTTTGAATTTCATGAAATAACTTAACGATTTGGCTATCTTGTTATTTTTGTCTTTCTGCAGAATGCTGGTGGTATTATTGGCAAACGTGGAGAGAACATCAAGCGTCTGCGCTCGCAGGTTAGTTTCCACTAACGTCCTGATGTCGGTTCTGTGCTGTTGTGGTTTTGGTTTTTTTTGACGGAGAAAATTGGGAAAAATCTGGAGTAAGAAGAAATCATGTTGCCTGCTGTATTGTCCATGATTGTAAGGGATCCTCTGGGCTCACTTCTCCAGGAAAACGATGTACCCAAATTGAAAAATGGAATCAGCTTTCGAGTGAAACTACTTGATCATTTTGACAGCAGCCAGAGAGACGGTGATAGGAGACGTTTTGTTGATGTAAAAACAATTCTCATGTTATATTTATTGACGGAATAATGGGTAAATCGCCTCAACATTGGTTTTAGTATTGCATGGTGCTTATGAATACATTGTGGGTTTTGAAGGAGAAAACTCTAGAAAAAGAGACACCCTTTTACATGCATTTTCTTAGAAAATGTGAGGTTTTTTCGGTATCTTTGAAAATTCAAGGAAATTGATCTTGTGGGTTTAAACTGTTGTAGAAGGGTTGTCTGTCAGTCAACAGTGGAACGACATTGAACCATTATCAGACTGATATACTGAGCCATTATCAGATTGCACAGTAAATCAAACCTTACAACGAATGGCCCACTTTAGAAGCTGTGCACAGATTGTTTGCTTATTTTTTTTTTGTGGAAGTGTCTGTCATTCTCAACTCTTGTTGTACAAATACTGTGCTTCTTGATTAACGGGTTCCCATGCCCATTTTCCCATGATGCCCTTCTCTCTTCTCCCCCCTCCATGACTCGCTGCCCCGCCTTCTCCTCTGTGATTCCGGCCCTGATAACACCAATTTGATGGCCTCCATTTGCGATTGATCGCTGCGTCCGATATCCGCCCACTATGCCCCATGGTCCGGCCCCTTCGAAACACGGACACGATCCCGACTTCTTCGACCAACGTCCACCGTCCATCCAACGTTCCACCGTTCCACCAACACTCCATGGCCCGCCTGAACCCCTCGTGGTCCCGTGGTCCAACTTCCACTGGTCCAGTACACTCCCTTTGTAGGCGTGCCCGATTGCAGCGGGCCCGAGCGGTATGTCCTAACCAACGAGTGCCAATTTTTTTATATTTTTTTTTGGCACTCGCCCCACTTGTAGCTCTACCACCTAAGATGTATTCTGCTCTGAAAGGCATTTTTTTTTGGAAAATCCTGTCATCATTCAAATTTGTTGGGAGTCTACGTATTTTTGTTTATTGGTTTGGTTTGTGTTCCTTTTCACGTTGAAAAGAAAAAGCAAATTGCAAATTATTATTTTTGGGGTTCCTTTTGGTGAGAACTGAGAGGATTTGCGTGACAGGGAGATTTAGTGAAGTATGCAGAACAAAGTTGCAACGGATATTACAAAAAGGCAAAAGTGTTGCATTTGTAGAGGTCAAAATGGTAAGAATAAAGTGAGGGTATTGGATTAAGTTAGGGTACGTGCACGTGTACCAAAAACATGTACTCTAGCAAGGTATTTAAAATGTACATCTGTAAAAGAGACTAATTTACTAAAAGTAAAATGGTGTTTTTTTCACATACACGTGTAGAAACAAGTGTCTTTGTGTGTTTATGAGGGACTTTTGTTCTTCTGTGTCTGAGGTGCTGCCATTCCATGCTCTAGCTTACACATATTTTGCAGTCATGCCTGCAAAGCTCCATGGAAGTGATTTTTTTTTCTTCTGATCTCATCTTGAAAATCATGTTGCATTAGATTTGTTATCTGTGTTCTTTCTTTTTTTTCATTAGCCCTTTTAGTGTACATGTACTTAAAAAAAAATTCCCCCAAAACATGCTCCATACATACACGTTGACATTGTACCGGTATGTGTTTGTGATTAGCTTATACAAGTAGATGTCTTCAGCGTTTTGAGTGTAGACTAACAAATGTGTAATAATTAACACAAGTTATTGTGAAGATACCGGTACCTGTAGCAGAAATGTGTTGGTCCGCAGTTTACTCATAGATCTATATACTGTGTACATGTAACTACAATATATGGGGGCAGAAGGCTGTTTCATTTGAAGACATCAAATACATGTAACATGTAAATTATATACATGTACATGTTTTTGAATAAATACAATACATTTGTACATATACAACAATAATTAAACCAAATACATAAGTTGATCTTAAAAAAAAGTTCTGTCTCAAAATGTTCACATTTTTAGACTCTGTTGGTAAGAACTACTTTAGTAAAATTAATTGATTTCATGAAATATTTCAAGAAAATAGTGGTTTTTTTTAAAAACGTCTCCCAAAAACTAGAAATCTTGAAGTTGGTCAGCGAATAAGAAGAATTGCTGTTTACATCTGGTGTATATTGGATTTAAAGGCATTTGCTTGCTTTAAAACAAACCTGCTCCTCTCCCAAAGAGAGATGCAAGAGCACACATTTTTTCCCACCAATCTTCAATTTGCCCTGTTGTCGTAAATATACAAAAATATCCATTTTTAAGTTTGGGCGTTTTGTCCATGGTTCAAACTGGTCCTAAATGGCTAAATTCCATTTTGCTTCTTCTTTTTTTTCCACTTGTATTCTATAACCCATGCTTTTTTGGTTTGTGTGAGGGATCTTGGCTAACACCTGTCCAAAGGTAGACAAATTGATTCCTTTTTCATTCCAAATTTCTGTTTCTGCTGAACATCAGGACGCTCTCTCATAATGCTAGACATGTAGCTCAGGGTCTATATACAAGTCTTTTGTTGGTGGTTTTTTTTTTTAATTTTGGCTGGACAACAATGCAGAATTCTCTGAGGTGCCATATTCTTTTTGATTCGTGGGTAAATTTGGTTTCCCACTGATGGTCTGGTTCCGGGAGTCATCCACACCAATACACATGTCCAGTGTACCGGATCAGAAGATAACAATTAACTGATTGATTATTTGATTGATTGATTGATTGATGGTTTGATCAATCAGCATAACTGAAATGGATTGTGCATCAAATTTCATTTGTTTGTTTTTCCAGAGAGTGACTCATGCTTATTTGTCTGTATTTTGCTTCCCCCCTCCCCCGTCTTTGGCACGTGCAGCATGGTGACCATCAAGGCAGATTTGGACACCGTTATTGACTGCTTGGTGGAATGTGTCAACCTTCAGCAGGTTAGTTCCATGAAAAACAACAAATCTTACCTGCGTTTTCAAGAACCTTGGTAAAAAAAAAAAATGAGCTTCTGTGTCCCACATTGGCAATGGGCTTAGATACATGTGTGAACAAGATTTATCTCAGAAATATACAAGTGGATCCGCAGGTTAGCAAAAACGATGATTTCGAGGTTTTTTCCCAATGATTTCGAGAAATCGAGTTTTTTCTAGTGAGTCTTTCTTTTTAACACGACAATACATTTCACTTGAACTATCCACGTACATAACACGTAAAGTGTTGTAGATTTTTTTTTTTTTTAAATGTCATCTGTCTAAATCTGTTGTGGTCAGAAATCAACGGAGGGAGTGCCAGAGGTGCGTCTGCTTGTTCATCAGAGCCACGCAGGGGCCATCATTGGACGCAGCGGCTTCAAGATCAAGGAACTCCGTGCAGTAAGTCAGGCCGCACTTTCTTAAGCTTCTAACTCAATATACCACTGCAACCTGTCACTGTGAAATAAGCCGATAGTCCAAATTGCCGTTTTGCGGTAGAGTGGGAAAAAGCTGAAAATTCAGGGGGTGGGGGGGAGAGTTGGTTTTTGTTTTTCAGTAAACCTAAATAATGTGAGTCGACCTCTACCATTCCCTATTTCTTTTAGTTCTGTCTACAACAATCGGTGTGATAATTTTCAGAAAACCAAAGCTGTATGTACATGTAAGGCCTCCAGCTTTACTACGTTTTGTCACCCTCCAAATTTCGGTCCAAAGATATAGGCCCTACCTGTACATTTTTGGTATAACCACATAGTATACATGCTTGTATACTCTCTGGTGCACTCTCTGAAAGATTGGTGCATTTCAAATGTGGGGGGAAAATCACCAAATAGATTTTTTTTTATCTTAGTATTACCATAATCCTAACAGTTAATCAATGGATTTTGTCTAACAAAATTTGTCCACAGGGTATTCCAAGCCCTGAAGGCACATGTACATGCATTGTCACTGAAAGTGGATACATCAGATATTAAATCTCGGGCTAATCCAAATTCTTCAATAATCTTTCGGAGGCCATCAACTGTCTGGGGGAAACGAAGGAAAAGCTGTCAAAGTTGTTGTTTTTGTCCCAATATGTTTTCCTGACAGCTTAGGCAATGCTGACTTCCATGTACCTCTCATCACAAAAAAAAAAATATCTGGTCCCAAGAAACCTGGCCATATCCTTCATAAATGGACTGCCAGACAGAAAAGTACCTGCAGGGGACATATCTATTATTTCATCGCACTCGCTGAATTTGATATCACCCCGAATGAAATCATATACGACTTGGCAAATTTTTTGACATCTGCGTATTAAATAAAGTCATCCTGGAAAGGAATTATATATTTATTGAGGAAGAGCTTGGTAATCTCTTTAGAATATCTCAAAAAAACACAAAAAGTGGAATATCGGATCCTTATTTGTGCTAGTCAGGTTTTTTTGTAATTTTTTGTTTTGTTTTGGCAAGTCGCCAGCTGTCCGTTGGGACGACAGCTGGTATTGGATAGGTGGGTTCTCATCAGTTTCGTGGCCGGATGCAGGGCTGAGGGGGGAGAGAATGCTCCCTGTCTCTCATTGATTCTCCCCTCTCCTTCTCCCCTTCCAAGACATATCTTGTCACCTTGTCCTCCCGTCAATGGCGGATCCTCCTAATTGTATCCGAGATGGGCGAGTGCATTGGGACGAACCCAGGTGTTAAGACGTAATGATATCAGAAGTATTGATTGGGAATGCGAGAAAGGGGAAATTACGCTGGAGGGCTTCAGGCCGGCCCAAAAACAATATGGCTCGTTGACAACGATAATAATAATGCAGTGTTCGCCTAGCCAATCAATATCCTCACGACATACTGGACATTAAATAGCTCGGTTGTAATTCTCTTGTAAAGTGATTCCTTGCAACTGACTGACGGCTCCGTATTAAAGACATGTTGTGCAGAAAGAAGTACGTAAGATAAATACATAAGACAAGATCTGTGCAAATCGGTTTGCACTTTTGTGTAGTGTTTGGGACAATGGATGTAGTGATGACTCAGACAATTTCTCTCTCTCTCGCTGTAATTTCATTTCAAATAAATCTAAAGTCATAATATATTAGGGGAAAGTTAGGTATGGTAAAAATTACTCTCTGAAAATTCCTTGAACAAGTTGGGGAAAAAAAAATCTGCATTATTGATGTCAAATTTTATATGAAGTTCCAAGATTTTACATGTTCAAAATTTGGGCTGATTCCAAGCCTTTAGAGACCATAATTGGTCCTTACATGCATCTCGATGTTTAATCTGTTTCACGTTTGTTTGTCTCTGTAGGCATCTGGCGCAACTATCAAGGTGTACTCAGAGATGTGTCCCAGTTCAACGGAACGCATAGTTCAAGTCAGCGGCACGACAGCTGTCATTGCCAAGGCAGTCAGGGGTATTATGGAACTGATCGAGGAGGTGGGTAATGATCATGATAAGAAACAAACAGTACTGAGTGTAGTCTGTGAATGATAACACATTTGCTGAGAGATTCTTGTCTGCTGAGAGGTATCGCAATATGAATCCCGGTACAGTTTGTTGGTGCTGTCTTGCAGGAAATATTGCATAGCAATATGGGTCATTCCATACATTTGCGATCCACTTTTTATTTTCCTGTCCCTGTTACATCTGACATCTGTGATTTTATAATTCTGATGCAATCTTTCAAGGTAGTCGTCCTCCAAAAGCCATTATGAATAGCAGGCTACGTCCTCAACAAGTAAACAATCTTTTGAAGTCATTCTCTTCATCATCATCATGTCGGTTTTAAGGCCGTTGTCCAGTCTGTTCTGGGTTGGCCTGCTTTCTTGCTATGGCTCTCCTCCACTTGGCCCTGTCCGTCGCGTCCCTCGCATTGACTCCAAGCAGTCGCATGTCATCTGACACGGAGCTCTGCCAAGTCTTGCGCGGTCGGCCGATACCAAATCATATGGTCAACGTGCCTTTCAATTCACTGCTCCCAAACTATGGAATGATCTTCCTAACCATATCAAAACCTGTCCCACCTTGGATCAATTCAAACAACTTGTTAAAACTCACCTGTTCACTCGCACAAGCGCATAGAGACTTAATTGTATTTTGCGCTATATAAGAACTGTTTATTATTATTATTATACTTGAATGGCAAAAACCCCCAAAATAACAAGGTAACAGGGAAAGGAAAAATGTCCCACTTTTTGACCCTGAATTTATTTAATGACCAGTATGTATGATCTGAGAATGAGGGACAAACATTTGATTTGTCTGTGCTGAGCAAATTCCAATGCCGAGTATTTTCAGTAAAATTGGCTGCTGGTGTTACCCACGAGGGCTTTGTCCGTTTTTCTCGCAATCTTGCAGGTCCCGATCAAGGGCTTCTGCCAGAAGTACGACCCCTTCTGCGCCAAGGAGTATGTGGCCCACGACTATGGCGGCTTCACCTCTGAACAGCACTGGGAAGGCAACCGGGGCTGGGGGCGTAGGGGTGGATCAGGGGGCGGTGGCGGTGGTGGTGGTGGTGGAGGAGGCTTCCGTCGGGGCGGGGGCCGTATGGACTCCCATGGGCACATGGGTGGTGGGGGTGGGGGTGGGGGTGGCGGTGGTGGTCGTGATTTTGGAGCCGGCGGTGGCGGCGGCGGATTCTACAGGGATGATGGAGGCTTCAGGAGAGGAGGAGGATTTGGCGGTGGCAGGGGTCGAGGAGGAGACAGGGGAGGAAGGATGGAGAGAGGGGGCGGTGGCCGTCGGAATTTCAGGTGAGTAGGCCAGACTTTAGGAAGCTATCACCCAAATTCACAGCCGTGTTAACAGTGGCTTATGATAGCCAAAAATGCCTGCTGACTGTAGCAGAGCTTAACCAAATGCCTGCTGACTGTAGCAGAGCTTAACCTTTAATAGTTACACTGTTACATGTCAGGCATGCAACTTTTCCTCGGATCAGCTGATTTCCTCTTTTTTTACTTCCCATGTGTGCCATTGAAAATAGAAAAACACTGTACAAAGTCTGGGAAAAATTTGAATTTCCTCTTTTTTTGTGATTTACCAGTTGCATGCCTGACATGTACATGTATGTTGTGTTATGTCTGAAAAAAAATTGCATGTAATTACTGAAGAGTTCCGGTATGGGCCGTTATGCTCTGTTGTGTCTTTTAAAAAAAAAAACACACCAAGATCTATATATGTGATGCGATCAAGCTAAATGAGTCGTTTGTCAGGAATTTTTATTTGGAGATACAGGCCAAAATAAGATCACTTCATCACATCACTTCATGACATCTCTTGGTGTTCTGACTTCCATAATTTGTGAACTAAAGATGGTATCAGCATGCGGTTTTCACAACAGTAATGCTGAGATTGTGCTCTTTTCAAATCTGTAAAAAATTTAAAAAATTGACCAGGGTCGACAAACGACTCATGTAGCTTGATTGCATCACATATTCAGTTACTTTTGTGCTTAAGCTTTTTGAAATACACATACTGAGATTTCTTATTTGTTGTGTGTTTTTTTTTTCTCCTTTTTTAGTGATGATTCATTTGGCGGTGGTGCTGGTGGAGGATTTTCTCAGCAGGGTGATGTAAGTACTGACTGAGGTTTTGACCAAGACGTTAAACCTAAATAGAACAGTTGAAACAAAGTGGATTGTTGCAAACATGGCAAATGTTATCCATTTCAAAATCTGTCCTAGGAACTCCTGTAAATTTATATGCAGAAAGTTCAGGGATACATGATTTTCTCAGCAGGGTGATGTAAGTACTGACTGAGGTTTTGACCAAGACGTTAAACCTAAATAGAACAGTTGAAACAAAGTGGATTGTTGCAAACATGGCCGCAGATGTTATCCATTTCAAAATCTGTCATAGGAACTCCTGTAAATTCATGTGCAGAAAGTTCAGGGATACATGATTTTCTCAGCAGGGTGATGTAAGTACTGACTGAGGTTTTGACCAAGACGTTAAACCTAAATAGAACAGTTGAAACAAAGTGGATTGTTGCAAACATGGCAAATGTTATCCATTTCAAAATCTGTCCTAGGAACTCCTGTAAATTTATGTGCAGAAAGTTCAGGGATACGTGACATTTTCCCAAAAGAATCCACCGGATGTGCATCTGAGTGCATTTGAACCTCTTAACCAGAATATTTTGCATAAAAAGCTGGCTACAAACAAAAAAAGAACAAAATCAAGAAGCCATTTGCGAGTTAAATTTGAATAAAATCTGGAATGCTGACTTAATCAAATGCTTTGCACATTTTAACCTTACATTCTCCCAACCAAAGAGACTGTTACTATATCACGGGATTCAGGGCAAGCCTTATGCTAGCAACCCCCAGCTCCGGCATGGTCTGGTGTCTTTGTGCCATTCGCACCCATTGTGAACAATGTATTGGTGCTGAGTGTCTCTTACGTAATTATGCAAGAGCTTGCCCCGAATCATGTGATTAGCAACAGTGTCTTTGGTCTGGAGAATTCAAAGTTAAAATGTGCCAAGCATTCTGAGCAAGTCAGTGTACCAGATGTTTTTCAAATTTAAATCCCAAAGGGTATAGGTCACTCGCAAATGGCTTATTGAGAACAAGTCCTTGGACACTTTTGTTAGTACCTGTATTTTTTTTGGGAGGGGGGGGGGGGCTAAGAAAACAGTTTCTTTGAAAGTGGTTAATTTTTTTTGCTTTCCTTTATTTTTTGCTGTTACAGTCGAGTGGCTTCCAGGGAGGCAATTTTGGAGGTGAGCATTGAAAAAAATTTCCTCTACTACATGAAATACGTGTATCGGATTATGGCAGACAAAATCATAAGTGGAACTTTAATATAATGATGGTACCTGTACATTTTCATATATTTTCATAGCTGCAAACTGGAAGTAAAATAATTTCTGGAAAACTATTGCGGCCCTTGCCCCTAAAAAAACCCACCAAAATCAAAAACAACCTCAGAAACTAATTAAGCCATTAGCAAATGTGCTGCTACACTGTATGACATTGTTTTCACTCCCTGAAGAATCCATACACACCATAAAATGCTTGGGCAGTTTGGGCCGTTTTGGCCAGTACAGAGACTACTTGGTTAAACAAAACGAATGTAATAGATTTTTATTATTATTCATGGCTTATTAAATTTCAACTCGGTTGCCAAAGGCAAAATTGCATTGAATTCACAATGAGTGATAAAAGTTAACAATAAAATGTTAAGCTTCATTGAAAAGTTTAAATAGATAACATATAGACAGAATCGTTGCACAATTTCAAAATATTACACATGTACACAAGAATTAAAAAGGTAGCCAAGGACAAAACATGCAGTGAATAAACACTTGGGGTGTATAAACACAAAAGACAAGACGGTAACCTTATTGCACAGAATGACAGAAGTGAAGTATTGAACTATTACCGACAGTTTTTTCTTCAGTAGTTGAACCATGAATTGAATTGCACTATTAGAAATACACACAGAAACATACCCGGTACTAAAAAGGTAGCCAAAGACAAAAAAAATGTATTGAATAAAATTTAATATGGGGGGTGTATAAAAAAAGATTAGACACTGCAGTAACATCAACTATTGCATAAAATTACGGGGGTGGTGGATTTAATAAATAATTATTCAATTATTACAGTAAAATTCTGTAATAATCCTTTCATCATCGTGCCATATTGTGGATAGTACAGTAATTATTAGTTCCACTTGTCTTAAATTGTTTTAGGATTGTCAAATATTTGGCTTTATTGATCGATTGCTTCTTCTTTTATTTTTGCAATACAGGAATGTCGGGATGTGATTCTGGAGAGATTCTCACTAGCCAAGTTACCATTCCTAAAGATGTGAGTCATTTCAGTATTTTTGTTTAATTTTTTTTTTATTAAAGTTCAAAAAGACATTGAGTGGAGCGTGGCTTGAACCTGCAACCTCCGAATTGCCGTTCCAATGCTCCACCAACTGAGCTATCCAGCCCTACGTTGGCGTTTCCTGATTTTGTCGATGTCTTTATTAAAAGGGGCACTAGTCATAAATCTCTAATTTTTTTTTATTTTTTTTTTTATTTTTTTTTAAATTTAATATGCACCTGGAGATTAAACTCTATCTTTAGTACGGTATGATATGACCTCCAGTTAGAAATGACAAAATTTTCAGGAGAACTTTCTGCCTCTGAAATGTGAAAATAAAACACTAATAATTGTGAAAAGCATTTTGTTAGAACACTTTTTTTTTGGTCCGGAACCTTCTTGAATCAGTTAAAATACAACTCAGAGGAAGTTTAGCAATGGCTGCTTTTTGCTCTGATAAAACCAGTTTCTCTACAGTCCGCAATCAATCAAACCCTTAAAAAAAAAAAAAAAAAAAAAAAATACCCCAAATTAAAAAAAATAAATATATTGATGTGGATTTTGATGGATTGAAGTTTGTTGAGGTCAAATATATAATTCTAGTTGAATGGAGACCCCTTGGCATAAAGATGCTTGAAATTGATAACGATGCTGCAATTCGGACAGGATAATACACAAAAAAAATCAGGGATAGAATTATATTGAGGGGCCAAAAGCATTGAAATCTTTATGTAGATTATTGTCAGTTGAGACAGCAATTATCTCTCGCCACCTGCTCGTCAAAATCCAGGTGTTTTTGAAGATCACTTTTTGATAAAGACATTATAATTTCTGCATGCCATGCCAAACAATTTTTTTTTAATTTAGTGTTCATTATGGCAAATTACATGCAAGTTACATATTACATGTGACTTCTGTTGGAATATAAAAGAAAAAAAACAGGTAGTTGTAATTGGACTGTGGGCTTAGCGGTGTTCAAGCTTATTAGAGCATTTTTTTTTTTTTTTAAGTGTTGCTTTGTGTATATTGCTTCAGACTATTACTTGGCTACTTTTTTGCATCGGCATGGACATTTGTGTATTGGTTTTTTTTCTGCATGTCGTCATTCTTAACTCCGTGGCCATTCAGCAGTTGCATAGATTTTGGTTTTCACTGTGATAAGACCTCAACAAAGCAATCGCATGTTGATCACAAGTGTCTCAAGTCATAAGCCATTCAAAACAAACCATGCCAAAGGCATTCCTTTAGGGTTGTCCATCACTTGTTTTAATGCATGTACTTTGTGATCTTGTGATTTGACTTGTGATAGACCAGTGTTGTAGTCCAGTCGAGTCCATCACACGTCTTGTAGTCCAGAGTCCAGTCATGAGCTACTGAAATGAACTGTGACAAATACTTCCCTTTGTTATTGTTCATCCCCTGTTACTTGTGAGCGGACTTGTGACAAAACTTGTGATTACACTCGGACTGGACTTGTGATGCGCTCACCAGCAACTCTGTTACAATTGCTCCTTCGGTTCACTTAACTATTTGTTCTTTGGTTCCACTTCTAGCTGGCTGGTTCCATCATTGGCACCAAGGGAAGCCGCATCCAGGTGATCCGCAACGACTGCAAGGCCAAGATTAAGATCGAGGAGCCAGCGGAAGGCAGCAATGAGCGCATCATCACCATCACCGGAACCAAGACCCAGATAGAGAATGCTCAGTGGTTGCTGCAGTCCAGGTATGTGTTTAGCGTCTCCATCTCTCTCTCACCTCCCCCGCCCCGCCCCGCCCCGCCCCCGCCCCCTTTATACTTGGAATCATTAGAAATGGTGCGAGTATTACTATACAGCATAGAACATGTTGCCAATTACACCACTGTTTTACCGAGCCCTCATGTCTGCATCTAACCATTTGGAAATAAGCTGCACGCTGCACAATACTAGAGTGCCTGATGAAATAACCACATGATCGTCAACATTTTCTAAGCTGCATATGTATGTCTGACACTCTCATGATTTCTAATGTTTCCTTTCATATCCAACCCTTGCTGGTCCTTCGAAATCTGCCGGTCGGTTTCCAAAGCATCCAGCAGAAATGAGGAATGCATAACTTGTGGAGCGCCGTGGTGCAATGGTTGAAGTGTTTCGACCCATGTGTAATGGTACGTGGGTTTGAACCCTGCCCCCCTGGGGAACATGGTGCTTGCGTCCCTGGGCAAGACACTTTACTACAGTTGCCGCTCTCCATCGGGGGTACCTAGAGACCAGATTGCGCTGATCTCGAGCTGTTGCAGAAAAAAATGGTATCATGGCCCGATAAACAGGGGTAATAATTGTGAAGCGCTTTAAGACCTTTGGTATAAAGCGCTTTATAACTCCACATTATTATCTTAACCCAGCCACGTTTACTGTATATGGGACTTGATGCCCCCTCGAAAGGTCAAGTGCAACAAAAATGTCCAATGGGGTTTTCTGTCAAACGGTGGATTTTGTGGGATTCAGGAATTCATCCAATAAAGATGCAGAGGGAGTTTGGGTTTGTAAGGATTATAAAAATGTGCGTCATCCTGTGTCTACAACAGCCGTTTCTCAGGTGTAGTATTCCGCAGCAGTCCACTCTCCAGTGATGACAGATGTCTCTGGTTATTCTGCCGGTCCCCCCATGGAAGACTAGTGATTTTGTTGTTGTAATCAAAAGAAAACATAAAATCACTGTCTGCCACTGGGGTGGCTGGCCTACGCAGCTTTGGAAACTCCCATGCTAGACTCCTAGAAATCCTGGCAGACTTGACGTCACTCCACAGAGTATGCTAAACTGATGCTGTGGAATATGCTTATAATGTTGGGCACAACATTTCCGACAACCGTTAACGCAATTCTTCGAAATTGGCCCTTGTTGAACTGTGAATTTTGGAGACTATAACCTACTACATTGTATTTTTTATTTTGCTTTCAAATTTCTTTTTTTTTTTTTTTTTCCCCACTCATTATGCAGCGTGAGGCAATACTCTGGACAGTTTTTCTAAATCTTGCAACGAGGCCTGTTGGCTCCGAAAAACACACACACCGCACAGACATCATTTGCAATCGAGCAGCAAATCTGGCTAGAGGAAAGAGAGTGGAGAAACGCCACACGCTTGTAATCACCGCTGTAGAAAACCTGAGCTATCAGCAAGCATTTACTGTACATTGAAATATATCCAAGAATGCACATAAAACCTATGAAAGCAGTTGATTATTAACCATTTGAAATGTACTCGTTTAAAGCCCATTTCTATTTGTTCCCCTAGCATTAGAATTTTTTTCTTTTTATGTATCAATTAGCGTTGTTTTTCTCTTTTTGTCTTTTGAGGTGCTGCTTGTGTACACAGATAAAATAGGATAATTAATTCAATTGTTTTTTTATTTTTTGGTATATTGAAGTTTGCTCTTTCTGATCCGGTTGTCTATTAATTATATAATCAAATTTCAATTGTGTGATTTGGAGCATATACATGCAAAACATGGATTTTTAAATTTCTCTCCGAGTTTGTGTTTTGTTTTCTTTTAGTTCTGAAGTGGTGAAAGTGTGAGTTGCAAAATTTGGCTTTTTAAAAAAAAATTCTGTTAAGTTCAAATTTTTCAGTCACAATACAAAAACCTAAAGAACTTTGTGATTAGATCCATTGTTACATTTGTCAATGCAAGATTTTGGTTTTTTTTCCAATTTTTTTTTTAAGGATGAACAGACAACAAAAATTATCAGGAATTTGATTCAAATGTAATCCGTTCGTAAGTTTGCCTCTTGAGAAAGGTCCTGCAACGCCATCTAATTTTATTGATAACAGGTTGAGCATTATAAATGTAGTTACATCATGAATTGATGAGTTCAGTTTTTTAAAATGGAGGATAAGTTTTAAAAAATAAATGGTTTCTGCTTCTAGTTCTAGGTTGTAATCTGTGCTAATCACCATGCTTAAGACGAGTTGTATTTACCGATTCATTTTGCATGCCGTTTATTTCTTCCAGCCTTGAAAAAAACAATTGATAAGTGTAAATCATAAGTGTAGTATTAAATTCCTCTTGTATAATAACGCCTCCTTTAAGCCCACTTTGTAAAATGAGACCCTGTCCCTCTTTTTCTATTCCTTTTTTCTTGTAATCGGTTATTTTTAGTAAAAAAAAGGCAAGTGTGATGGATGCAAAAGTTAAAGTGGAAATGGTTGGATCAGCTGGGGTGTTTTCAGTGTTGTTTGAATTTTTTTTTTACTTGGAATTGAATGGAAATAAACCAATGATGCCTTTCCCATAAACATTTTGTCCAATGCTTTCTTGATAGTGTGTGAAGCTTTAACCCTAACCACCCCAACTCCATCAAAATCCATCCCACCATTTTGGTGGACTTTGGGGGACTTGGTCCAGTGACCTGGTGTGACAAAATCTTGATGGAGTATGATGGACTTGGGCTTGAAGGCCTAAAGCAGTGCTAGGGGAATCCGATTGATTTTGCCTAGCTTCCTGTAATGCTATTGGCATATAAGCCATGTGTATTAAGTCCATCAATGTCCAGTTTTTAGTGGTGGATTCCATTATGTCTTGTACATTTTTTTTGGTATTGGAAGCACAGTGATTGATGGATTTTCATGGACTTGGTCCAGTTCTTAGTAAAAGACATTTGGGAGTTAAGGTTAAAGCATTTGGTTCTAAAATGTTCATGTATTTTAGGTATTCCCCTTGACCCTGAAGTTAAGTTTTTCTTTTCTTTTCTGGATTATGTACAATCTTCTATTGTTTCTACAGTCGCCTCTCGCTAATACAAACTCGTTCGGACCAAGCCAAATTGTTTGTTATATCAGAATTTTGTATTAAGAGGAACATCACTCCCATTCATTGTGCACATAAATGCACAGTCGGGACCGAGGCTTTATGTTTGCTATAACCAGAATTTGTATTAACAGTGTTTGTACCAACGAGAGTCAAATGTACATCCGTCTTGTCAATTCAGAATGTCTATCCTTTTGTAGGCATGAAATAGCTGGCAAAAAAGTACCATTTTGTATTTACGATAACTGAAAAACTTATTTTTTTTCTTCTTTTTTTGGTGGGGGGGGGGGTGTGATTTGTATTACTACGATGGCATTTTTGCCCAAAGATTTTTTTAAGATTCTCTTTTCCAATAGCATTGACAAGGTTAATTTACACTGCACGCAAATTGGATAGATCTCTTTTTATTCAATAGTCCTCTCAATATTTAAAAGACTTTGTATTTCAGCAAAAGTGGTTAAACTATTCTTATCAAGCTTTGTTTTAATACAAGACATAATAAAAAATATAATTTTACCCTGACATAATCAATACACTGAACAATTTAAAACATTATGACTCAATTGAACACAATTAGGAATATAGGATACAACTCTACAGAACTATTCAAATCCAATTACATATACATGTACCCACTAAATCCGGTTCGTAAGTGCAACGTCATTTTAACTTACACCATGTCCACTACACACACAGTAGCATTGGAACTGGACGTAGCAAAAAGGTTGGGTTTTCTCAGAGCTATGCATTTTCTGTCAATGTGCATGTGTATGACCCGTACACTTACGAACCGGATGGAAAACAAATCACCAAATTACCTTAAACCATTGCTATGACGTCACACTATTGTTAAAAGTGTGGATTCGAATCTACGAATCTCTTACACTGGTCACAAAGTGTGGATTCGGAACGACGAATTTTCAGTAAAGTTTGGATTCGGAATTACGAATCCACACTTTGAACGTCGGACAATTGTCTCCATAATGAGCATGAAAAGGACCGTCTGCGTGCAAATTTGCTTTCCGAAAATTACCAATGCATCTTCACAGTCCGATCTTCGCCGTCACTGCAAAAACTACTTTTAGTCAGAAAGAAATCGTCGTCTGAACTACATTGTATCCATTTTGACGTAAGGAGCCTGTACACACAAAATGACTTGATTGTACGGGTGTGGCGAAAAATGTTGCAACCTGACGCCACTTCCGCGCTTGTGTACAAAGTCTATGGAGAGTCATTTCAAGTATTTCCTAACAAAATTGGAAACATTTCTCAGTCCCTGTTGACTTATCATCATTTTTGCAACGAATGGCCTTCATTGAGATGATATATGAAGAAAAAAGTGGCGTCAGGTTGCAACATTCTTTCCAATACTTCTGTTGACGCAACTCGCAAGTGTGGATTCTTAATTTACGAATTCACTCGGCGCTTCGCGCCTCGTGAATTCTTAAATTACGAATCCACACTTTCTCGTGTATTCTCCTTAACTTAACTTGGGAGGCAGAGCAATGATATGGGCATGACGATATTCAATCACCAATCATGGCATCAGTCAAAAACTGTTTTAGTTTGTAGATCTTTTGACAACTCTGTCTATGCTGAATCATAATACATTGAATCTCTAGGATTTACAGAGTCAGTGTTGGAATTGATAAAGTCAAGCAAGGGTCAAGGGTCAGGTGACGGGGGATGAACAATGACAAAGGAATTTCTACAATGAATGGCATTGACTTGACTACTGGCATTGTGGATTTCCTATGGGAGTTGTGCCTATAAATCGCTTATTTCCATGATCAACATTGTTTAAGAAATTTTGGGGTGTGAAATTTATCAGCTGCCAAGATTCTAAAAGGGTTTGGGGAGGCGGGACGTCATATGACACAAGGGGCGCTGTTCAAGACGGATTGGCCTGGACACTATCTGACACTTGGTGGCACTGTTCATGCAGGCCTCCCTTAATGGCATTATAACTGGAATAAAAGAATGCATACGTACATGAAGGTGTAATTTCAAGAGATTTGAACCTTGACTTGAGACAGTGATTTTTAGCAAAACAAAGACGCGTTTTGTTGTTCAAATTCAGTGACAATGAAAGTACAAAGTGTCTACTCATACATATCACAGAGGAAGAAAGATCTCCTCATGGAGGGCGCTCTTATTTGATAACAACTCTGGCACATATGGGTGCAACCCTGCAAAAAAAATCCCAAAGACACTAGTGCTAAATGCACATACTTCAAAATTCTTTTAAAAATACTCAGAACTCTGCACAGAAAAATGATGATCAATGTGTCATCCTTCATTTTCTTTTCATTTTTTGGTGGGTTGACCATTGACTTTCCGAGATATTCTCACCCGAAGAAGACGACCCCTATTTTCCCCAAAGCAGAAAAGTAGCCATCTTAAAAAACGATCCCTCCACAACATGGCAAAATAGCGTCACTCTCAAGCCCAATAGCATCCAAAATGCTCAGAATTGGAAGCCCCAAGTCCGGGCCAGAGATTCATTACCATATCTCTTCAATTCCCCAATTTTATGGCTCTCAAAAGTCTCTAATATAGAATATTTTGAGGGTATAACTTTTATTCATGAGCTCGGCGGACAGATTTTTGGCCTATTTACAGGCGTGCACTCATATTCCTCAGTATCCAAAGACCAATTATATTATCAGAGCGTTCAGTATCTGCCAATCACCATGCGCATTGAATTGTTCCAAGCCACCATAAGCTCACAGTTTGGACTGGTGTGTCTCCTCCCAGACCACCCCCTTCTCCCTCAGATTGGTGATCTCTTCCTCACTCAGTCCTGCCTCCAGAAGCACTGTCCGGGTGTCCGCGCCTACCGCCGTCTGCCTGGTACTCTGCACGACAGCCGGTGTCCTGGACAGTTGGGGCGCTGGGCCGGGCTCCATGCCCTCATCCATGCCCTCCGACCGCAAAAATGCATTCCGAAACTTGTTGTGAGGGTGGTCTGGTGCCTCGTCTCCCGTCAGCACTGGGCTCACGCAGGCGTCGGTGCCGTCGAATACACGGCACCACTCCGCCTGGGTTTTGCTGGTAAAGATTTCGCCGATGACTTTCTTGGAGGAAGGCCAGTCTTCCCGATCTTCTTGTGGAGGGAGGTCCGTCTCCGACAATCCTAGACCTGTAGAAATAGTAAGATTCTATTCTTTTCTCAAAACGTAAAGGTACCGATTTCAAGTTTTTACTTAAAAGGCATTCTTACTTCTAAGGCTTTTGCAAAGGGCATTTTGGGGACTTTGTGCAATTAGTAAGAAGAAAGAAATAAATTCCATGAATTTGTTTTCAGGTCAATACTTCTCCATGTTACTCAATCTGACCCCATGCAGTTGCTGTCAGAGAAAATGTAATGTCACTATCTGAAGTTCGAATAATAAAAGTTGAAATAGATTTCCTGATTCATTTTTACCTTTCATCAGCTCGCTATAAAACTGCGGCTCCAAAGCTCCAACTGCCATGTACTTGCCATCTGATGTCTCATAGGTGTCGTAGAAAGGGGCACCGGTGTCTAATAGACCGGTTCCCCGCTCCTCAACAGTCACGCCAAGCCCTCTGGTTGTCCAGAGGAAAGAGCTGACATAGGCTGAACCTTCAACCTGGAAAATCAATTCAGGAAAATTGAAATTGTAGTAACATTTGACATCAGACTGGAATAAAAAATCGTACCAGCCCTCTTCCAACTGGGCCTTCCAGTGCTATGGGCTCCGTGCGCCGACGAAAGAGGGCACCCTTTTACCGACCAACGACGTCCCATGGGCGGGACATTTTGGTGGCTGACGCACACCGTTCCTTGTGTGTGACGCACGTACACCAGGAGATTTGTACTATGTACACGCAGAGGCCGCGCTTTGCAGCAAATGAATTGCAGTCTGGCAAGATGGCGTCGGTCGGTCACCCCCAACTGTACTCTCTTTGCCGTTGAGGGGGTACTTGTGAATGGAGCGGATTAGCAGTCTCAAAATTTGTCAGTGTTACAGTCCAGGGGTTACTAGTCAAAAGCCATATTCCCAATGCCTTTATTACAAATAATCAAACAACCGACACAGGGAAAGACCACATTTCTGGTCCTAGTCAGTTTCCCTTTTACAGACCGTTTAATGATTGTAATTTGGCAGTTAAACAATGAAAAACTCTCTCGTTTATGAAAGTCATAGCCAAAAGTGGCGACGGCATAGTTTTTGTATGAAATTTGAAATCAGAAATGATACCCAAACGGCTCTACTGAATTACTAAGTTCTTTCCTGGGTCTACTTGTCCAACTACATGTAGTTGCTGTTACTGACTCTCACTTATCTGGTTATGTGTGTGGTTGTTGCTTTATTTCGTGACTGTGACTATAAACCAAACAAAGGTTTTGTTTAGCTGAAGTCTGTTACCTAAACCTACCATGTTGGCATCGATGATTTGACCCTTGCCAGACCTTGTTCTCTCTAGCAGCGCCATGGTAATGCCCAGGGCACAGATCAATCCACCCCCGGCAAAGTCCCCCATGATGTTGACCGGTGGAACAGGCTTGTCGCCTTTGCGACCAAAGAACGACAGAACCCCTATGGGCAGGACATGAAAGATTGGGATATGGGGTGAATCTTAAACCAAAAGTTAGGAAATACACTGAACAATTTACAAGAAAATATATATTTTAGGTTTTTACCTTCACCGACACAATCGTAACATCATGAGTGTTTTTTTCTCTGAAAGCTAATGAAAACAAAATTCACAGCTTCTTCATGTGGGACTCGGACCCACAACATGCTAACTAGTAGTGTAGATGTCTTACATTGAATTAGAAACGGATTGTCAATTTAAATAAAAGGTCTGAAAGTTGGATGAAAGGCCTGAGAGATGCATTTCTGAAAGATGCATACTTATGTCTTTCTCTCAGATTCAAAAGGTCTGATTTGGGACAAAAGTCTGATAAATCTCATGCTAGCTTAACTTGAAATCGAGGAAGGGCAGGGTCGGTTGGGTAGGGTTGATTTGAAACCTTTCAGATCCAGCAACTGGATACGCTGGACAATAATGGTGCGCGGGTACGCACGACTCAGAAAAACTACCTCGTTTTTTTCATATCAACATTTGTGTGGCTATATCTCACCAAACCCACATATAAACATCTCAACTACTGATGTGAAATTCAGATTGCCCATAGCCTACTAGAAATGGTGCGGGTACGCAGTATGTATGCAACTTGGAAAAACTAGCTCGTTTTTATATCAACATTTGTGTGGCTATCTCACCAAACCCACATATAAACATCTCAACATTCTAATGTGAAATTCAGGTGCCCATAGCCTGCCAGATGAAATAACCATGCGAAATGACAAGTAACTTTTTCCGAGGCCGCATACGTATCCCATACGCGTACATAGAAATGGAGACAACTTTGTCATGTCTATGTGGGAGTATCACTGAAGGGTCAACATTTGATCAATACAAAACTTTGGAGGCATGACAAACCACAGACCTGACTGCTTTGACAATGCACACAAACTAATTTATTTCATTTGGAGACTCCAATTTTTAGCTGCAGGCTGAAAATGTACGTGGTAAAAGTAATTACAGCAGGTTTGAAGTTTGTTGACAAGGACAAAGATTATGTGTTTCCGGGTTGTTATACATATTATAGGAAACTCTGAGAAACTCTAAAAGTTTTCAGGGGTCTTGCACTTTCAACTTGAAATTCTTGTGTTGACCTTGAGAGTCCATGTTCACTCCAAAATTTGATAAATATCATACCATCCGCATTTTGAATTTCAGGTTGATTTGTGTTTAATACCTGAGAGTCCAATGTAGTTGATGTCGTGTCCGGCCATTTGCTTGTAGGGCCCTGATTGGCCAAACCCAGTCATTCTTGCATAAATTAACCCGGGGTTGTCCTTCATTAACACTTGGGGTCCCAGGCCCATCTTTTCCATTACACCTGCAAAAATAATAATAATAATAATAATTTGGGAGGCTAATCATCCTTATAACTCACAGCTGGTATGCTAAATTGCGAAGGACGCGGCTACAACGTGGTCGGGCCACTGGCACGTAAAGGCGCCTATGGCTGCCGGCCACATCGACCCATTTATTACCACGGAGCACAGGCTGAGATCGAAAGTGTTTGATTTTTCCAGAGGGAGGAAAACCGGAGGGCCCAGAGAAAAACCCTCGTGGCACAGGAGAGAACCAACGCACAACTCTACTCACATGCGATCCGCGGCCAGGATTCGAACCATGGTCACCTTGGTGAGAGGCGAGCACTTTACGCACAAGCCACCCATGTGTGCATTATGTTTTGTACATTTCCAAGAAGAATAGTCAGGACCATAATATTGCCTCACAGGAAATTTTGTTAGCTGAAGTGTGGTAGAAAGGTTGGCCAGATTGCTTCGTAAATTAAAAAAAAAAATATTTGTATATTTTTCATTAGTCCCAGTATGATTTATGAAGACTCTTCAATCAGTTGGGGTGAATAAAGCCACGCCTTTCGACAGACTTATCACTATAACTATAAATACAAAATCCACTAATTACTTTCCTGAAACATTACATTGCAAGTATCAGTTAATTGTAGGCCTGTGGTCTATACATGTATGTCAGGCGTGCAACTTGGAAGTCATAAAAAAAGAGGAAATTCCAACTTTACAAGACTATACAGTGTTTTTCCCCATTTTTCAATGGCATACAAGGGAAGTGAAAAAAGAGGAAATCAGTTGCATGATTGATATGTGCCGACTTGAACATCTCAGCCACCCTCTGCAAATATCCGAGCTTTGAACATCTTTGCCAACCCCCTCCCCCACCATCTTGTAAACTCTTGGACTGACCTTTGGTCAATGGGTTTTTACCTGGTCTGTATGGTTCAATCAGCACATCTGCCTTCTTGCACATTCTTCTGAAGACCTGGACCCCTTCAGCCTTCTTCAAGTCGAGGGAGATGGACTGCTTGCCACGGGAAAGACGGTCGGTGGTCAACGGGATGCGCATGACGCGGTCAACACGGACCACTTTTGCCCCAAAGTCGGCCAGGACCATACCGGCAAACGGAGAAGGGGCCAGGCCTGCTAGCTCAATGACTCGGGTGCCTGCCAAAGCCATGGTGGTCTGCAGCTAGTCTGCTGAGAGAAATACACATGAACAGACAAAAAAACTGAGTTCAGAGATAACAGATAATAGTTTACTGTGCCGGTACTCATAAACTTTAGGACCCTAGGCCAGCCAGACTTAGCCCATTGGTGACCACAGTGAAATTATGTAAGTCTTGGATGACTGAGCACCACCGATTTCAAAACACCAGTTCAAGACCCTATTCAGCCAAATTGGTCTGCTTTTCATGGTGATGCGAGTTGTATTGTCGTAACATCACAATGCGTATCCCTGTGGCTTTGTGGACTGACATAGGGAGATTCGCCGGTCAGGAATCTCCCCATGAATGATAAATGATGAGCCTAGACAGTAGAAAGCTGGAAATTTCAAGCTAAGCCCCACCATGGTCGACGTCGGAAGGCTACAACAATAGCTATCCCAAATAATAATAATAATAAATAGATGTGCCAAAACTAAAGAGGGGCCTGTAAGTGGACTTTCGCCCAAGTTCATTACATTTTATACATAACGCGATCTGGTCGTGCAGTCAATAAACCAACTAAACTGGACCTGTAGACTTAACCCAAGCATGCATAATAATTATGCAAATTTATGCGTAGAGCAGTGCTATGCGTATCTTTATATAGCGTTAGCGTTAGTTGCAAGAGTTGATATTAGTGACCCTTAATGTTGTTATTGCTTAATAGTTCTAGTGTTGAAGTTTAATTGTTTAAAAGAATTGCAGCCAACTAAACAATAGCAAACCAGAGAAGCAGAATGTTTATTACAAGCATGATTGTAACCTAAGAGCTTTTCTTCAGAAGAAGAGGGATGTAATGATATTGGACTTGAATAAATTGGCTGAACTATTCCGATGTCTTCATAACTTGTGTGCTTATTTACACACCCATAATATTACACTGACTAAATCCCCGTCATCTGATTGGTGGATCGTTGATCACATGTCATTGAATTATTCGTCCCAACACACGGCGCGCCTAGCGCGCAGCGCACAGTGCAATGGAAGTTCTATTGCACGCTGAATAGAACTTCCATTGCACGGTCACTGCTACTGATGGTGGCGCTGTTTTAAATCGAGATACATTGAATATGATTGTTCTCAATCTGTTGAACAGTTTGAACTTTTAAACAGTTTTTAACCTGAATAAATTGGTTATTAAAGAAGTATTAAAAGTCAACCAATCAGATGACAAGGATTTATTCAGGTGTTCTATAAAACAAATAATGAAAGTTTCACGTTCGTGCAATGGAAAGAATAATTTCATTCGGTGACAGATGAAATATTCCTACATTGCACTCACAAACATTCATAATTTGTATATTATTCACCCTTCACCCGGCACCATGTGCAAATCAGCTGGGCGAGCGAGAGCTAGTACGAGGTCGCCGATTAGCCGTGTGCGCGGCATAATCATATCCGCACGTACGCATTGCATATCTGTCACATTTCAATAACAAATAAAAATATTTACAAAGGAAATTAAATCTCCAAAAATACATTTATTACCTGGAGAAATAACATAGTTTTCTCAAATAGCTGTTTTATATTCAAAACTGATTAAATGGAGACGTGTACTGTTTTTCTTTTAATGTTTTTTACTTGAAACATTTTGTAGTATTGAACGAGACGGTAAATTTCCAACATGGCGCCACCCAAGACGAAGTTTGCTGAAGGTTTGTTTTGTTAGAGTTTTACTTTTTGGGGGTCTATTTCTTATAATTGGGGTGTGAATTATGTAACGGAATTGATATCTTCGATGTACATTTCAAGGAAATACAAATCATTGTGTCATGAGCTCAAGAAATGCCAAAAGATGGAATGAGCATTTCGACTGTGTGCGCTGCCGCGTACCGTACGGCGAATGAACAATAACGGACGGATGTCCTACAACACGTGTGTACATACGTGTTGTACACTATCCGTCCGTCATTGTTCATTCGCCGTACGATACTTAAGTGTGAATGCTTTACAAATTATTTTTTGCTCATTTATTGTCAGGTCACAGGTGCATTTTGTCCTATTTTCGTCATTAACATAATAACAATGAAATTGAAAACTAATTTTCACCAATCACATTATTTGTTGGAAAGAATGTAGCTTGAGTAGGCCCCTAACTCTAGCCCCATATATAAAATGTGGCCAATTTACTGGACTACCTGGACTGCAAGGCGATGCTTTTTCTGACTTAAGGTTTTGATTTAGTTTCTTACTTTCTTTGTTTCAGGGGAAAGAGTTCTTTGTTTCCATGGGCCACTGCTGTATGAAGCAAAAGTAAGTGTAGACCCGTGAACGTGGCTTGTAAACTACGCCACGCTCTTGTAGTTGTACATGTTCGAACCAAGCGAAATCGTCCTTCTGTGACAAAGACTGAACATTGCCTTACAGTGCGATAAGTATTCACATATCAAGCTTCCTTGAACATGTTGAAATCTGCTTTTACGCCAAATCTGGCATTTAAACGATATTCGAGGTAAAATGTGGCAAGATCTCGACGTCCTGCAACCTCCTCCAATCATGCATGTGATTTACCATGTGATAAATGCTGCAGATAATTTGGTATCGCACTGACGCTCCGGGCACTCAGATGTCCGGATCATAAGTGCGATTCCAAATTATTAGCTGCGTTTATCACATGGTCTCGTTATTGGCCAATCAGACGCCACCTATCATATGCGCCACATGAAGCAGACGGGTAGCTCGGAGGGCTCCGATAATTTTGCACGCAAATGACCCTGGGTACTCGTCCAGGGTCATTTGTGAGGGTCACTTGTCAGGTTAAAATCTAATTTCTACACGTTCGTATGGGTCTTCATTGATGGCAAATTTTTCGTCGAAATGACACATCCTGAACACGCGGACAGGCAAATTTAGATTTCTAGGTGAGTACTCAACATCCATACGAAATTATGTATGGCGGATCGATTTCGCTAGGTATGAAAATACACAACAGCGTGGCGTTGTATACAACGCCACGTTCACGGGTTTAAAGTAAGTGATTTCTTTGAATGCCAAAGTATGGGTTGGGGGTAAATGTACATTTACATGTATATTCTGAATACTTGTTATAAAACATTCTTCAACACAGTTTTTGCTACAATCAGTTTTCTGTGTTTTGTTTATTCAGTGTGTAAAGTCGGTCGTGAAAGACAAAACGATCAAGTACTACATACACTACAATGGCTGGAATAAAAAGTAAGTAAAATTCCCGAGTCATTCATCATCAGAATGTATTTCTCCAGAGAAATCCTTTTGTTCATCTGGTGTGATTTAACTCATTGGTTCATATACATAAAATTCATGTTTAACTCTAATTATACCAAAATCATATGTCAGGCTTTTTTTGTGTATTTTGATTGAGTTAGAATTTTCCCCTTGTCTCCTGAGGAAAAATATCTCAAATTGCTTGAGCAAATTTACTGCTACTTTTTGAAATCATTGATTATAAGTGTGAATGTGGGCATATTGTTTACTTAATTAACCCTAACCTTCCCAAATCCTCTTTGCAAAATGGAGGATTTTGCAGGATTGAGGCTAAATGGCAAAAATGTGTGGCTGGTTTTGGAGGATACACTGTGTCAAGGTCATGGGCCAGACCTTGTGTTGTTTATGCTGAACCGTGCATCGGCCAAGATTATACTTGAAATCCTCCGCACTGCTCCAGAATGTCACTGGCTCTGCCTCAACATATTGACACTGATTGCTGCAGGATTTTGCAGGATTGAGGCAGGGGTCACCCCTCCAAGGACCACATTCAAGAAATAATGGAGGATTTTGCAGTGTGCAATTTTTACATGAAGGCAGTTGGAGGATTTTGCAGTATGCAGTAAGATTTTTTAAGATGTTGTGCTGATTATCACAAGTGTTAACATTGTGTTTTCCCTTCAATAATTCATCATTAGTTGGGACGAATGGGTTCCGGAGAGTCGAGCGCTGAAATTCAACGAAGCCAACCTACAGAAGCAAAAAGAGCTTTTCCAGGCCCACCAAGCGTGAGTATCAGTTGCTGGGCGTCACCGATTATCAGTTGATTCAAACCTATCAAATTATAGAACCTAGCTTTAACAATCATATATTGAAGCCGTTGTTCCATCTTGTGCAGTGAACTATTATTTATATCAGACTTCCAAGTAGTAGAAATAAATCAGCGTATCGTCCACTTTCAGGAAAAAGTACTCGGAAGACTACGCGATATGGCTTTTGGTATTGTATAGACATTTTGTGGTATCAAAGCGCATTTTGCTGGTTCCTGCTCAACCAAGAGAGTATAAACTCACAGCTGCCAACCAGTCAACAGAGCGCACTATCGCATGCAGGGTATACGCACTGTTTCAGGCATGCAAGTTCTCCTCGGATCCGCTGATTTCCTCGTTTTTTAGTTCTCGTGAATGCCATTACAAATTGAAAAACACTGTACAAAGTCTTGTTGGGTTTGGAGTTTCCTCGTTTTTTTCTAAATTCCCAGTTGCATGCCTGACTGTTTGTAAACAACAAAAATGGCAGCTTCGAGCAGTGCGAGATTCACTTAGCGAATAATAATTCGACGAAATTTGAAAACTAAAGACGCTGAAAATGCCTTGAAAGCAATCGAGATGACGGTAAATATTCTGCGAGCGTATCTGGCCGAGAAGAATCTACCGCCCCTATACTGACGGATTGTGAGATGCTGGAAAAGCCTAGCTTGAGGGTATTTTGTCGAAGCTCGAAGGTAATGCTAATATGAAATTAAGGAAAGCAGTCGGCGATTATTACATCTTCAGATTTCTTTCTTTCGGATCAAGTCAGTTTGATATAAATAACAATAATATTGGATGGTTTGGCAGCATGTAGACTAATATTAGACTCTGTCATATTGACATAGAAATTAATAGTTACCTTTTAGAGTCTATTAATCAAGCATGACGTAGCTTGCAACGTCGTCATGACCTCTTCATTCAGCATTGTGGCTACATCACTCCGCTCACGTGACCACCTTTGGGATGGTCACGTGAGAGCAGATCAAAGGTGGTCATGTGAGCGGAGGGATTTAGCCACAACGTTGAATGAAGAGGTCATGACGACGTTGCAAGCTACATCCTGCTTAAAGGGAATGTACATCACTGGCCTTTGCTGTAATTTTCAGAAACGAACTATTTTGGGGGTTAGTATAATAGATCAAATATTGTTACACTGACATGTTTGAAGTTTTGCGTTCGAAAATGCTGGAATAAACCAAGAAAAACAAAAAATTTCAAGTAGTCTGTTTCCCTGACTCCAGTAAAATGAAATGGATCAAAAATGCCGGAAAACTGTAAGGTAAGGGAACCAGTCTAGCTGGCCTGCACCCGTTCATGAACATGGAACCAATAGCAAACAACATTTGGACTGAAAAACAAAAAAAATGGTAAATATGGAGCAGTAGTTGAAAAATAGTTAGGTTTTTCCAACGGTGGTCGGCCGACCACTGTTGGAAATGTATACAAAAGTACCATTTTTCTTGAAAATGACTTCACACCAGGTGCCATAATTTTACAGGATGCTTAAGACTGTCATTTACCAACATCCTAGTAAGGTATTTCGTAACAACTCGGTAGTTTTAATTTTCGATGTTTGCAAATGTTGTATTTTCCCTTTAATCAATAGACTCTGAAAGGTAAGTATTAATTTCCATTGGATGGCTTATTTTCGGTGTATACAAGAATATATTGCACTGGCTGTAAAAATATTGCATTCCTCATTGACTCATGCAATGTTGTTTTAGCTCATGCAATATATTCTTGTATCCTCCTGAAAGCAATCCAATAGTATATAATGTTGTTATACTACTTTTTTTGTCAGGATAGCACAGACAATTGGAAGCTGTCACAGTTACGCTTACAGTGTACAATTTTGACTGAGCTCATTGCAAGCCAATTTGTAGAGCTGCTAAACACGGAAAATCTGCTAACCACAGAAAGTATTGGCTTAGCAAAAAGAAAAAAAACACCAGGTTACCAACTGAATGATAATTTGATGTGTATGCTTGTAAACTGGTTTCCAGCTGATCATTGCTAATCACATGCATTTCTACTAATCAGCACCTTAAGTTGTTTCGACAGATGCACCTAACAGTCACTGAACCCTCTGCTTCAGAACGGAGTATGATTTTTCCTTTTGCAGCAAAGCCAAGCGAGCGAGGGCCCAGAAACAGAAGACAGACAAGCCCAAGGAAGCAGAGAAAGACAAGGAGAAGGACAGGGAGAAGGAGCGGGAGCGTGCACCCACGCCGTCTGCTGAGAAGCCTGCCACCAAGAGGACCAAAACAGAGACAGGTATGGGCTTTTGCTCGTACCCCCCTCCCTACATACAGGACGCTGGGATACGCTGATGAATTCACGCTCTGATTGGTTGGATTTTGCGTGACCTGTGAACTGCACTTAAGTCATCACGGCCACGACCCTGCAAGGTTTGAAACGGCCGTTACAACTGAGTCATCACTCTTTTTTTATATTCCCATTCATAAATGTTTGTTTTTTTCGTTGAATAGCATAATAATATAGGAAAATCTGTAAAACATATGTATTTGTTTTGTAAATTTTTGATTCTCGTCACTTGCTCAGGCTCCGTTTGGAATTCACGATGGGTCAAATTGCATACAATGCGACGCACAAATTTGTCCACACGATCCGCAATGAAAAAGAAATCACATCCGGTATGGAATGTATGCATTTCTATGAGAAAGTTTTCGGATAGCATTTGCGCGCATTGGCTAACTGCGGTCTTAAACAGCTGCAGCCAGATGCTTCATACATAGGTCATGATAAGTTACCCAGAATTCCATCCCAACTTCCTTCACAAGATTCTGTGAAGCTCTTCAGCGAATCCCAGCGCCCTGTTTGCAGGGCAGGGGGTACGAGCGAAGTATGGGCTTCCCCGTCCCTCAGGAGTGAGAATGCTTCAAGGCATATAGGATAATTTGCAAACACTCAGAACAATACTGCTAAAATATTATGAAATAGCCCACTTGATTAAAAGGAAACAATAGTATGAAACGTTCTGTGAAATCCTTGAGCCTGATATGCTGTCGTTCTCAAGTAAAGAGGAGTTTTGTATCAGTACTAACGATGGTTAGGACCTAACCTTCGCTGAGAACAAACAGTTTTCTCAAATACTACATCCGTTAAACGGCCATGAGCCAGCTGTTGACTTCATGCGTATGCTCGGGTATGCTAGATATATACATGTATGTATGCATTAGTTTCCCATGACAGAGCCCAGCACTCAGGCACTCCCTGTGACCTATGGGTTCTATGCAAAACAGAGCTGCATTTTGATGGTTGAAAATGAGCAGCATTTTTGAGGTTTTTTTTCCAGCACCAATGGACACAAAGCATGGAACAGTTCAGTGCAACGATGTCTGCTATAAATGAAAGCCTGTCAATTGGTCCATTTCATGCAATTACGATGAATGCAAATGATCCTATATGCCTTCAACCCTAAAAGCCATGGTTTTTCCAGTCATCTTATGGCCAGGGGATGGGATGGACCCTCCCTCCATCCCCTTCTGATCTCGGGAGTGCAATGACTGATTGTTTTTAACATTTTATAGTCTATTAGAGACGTTCATGCTTGGTTCATGTGCCAAGCTTTGTTTCAATTTGACCAAAACGTTTGTAGAATTTATGATCACCAATATTCCATGCTTCTGATTGTGAATGAGTGCATTTTCCTATTCACGGTCTGTGTCAAAACAATTGTGTCAAAACATCTGCAATACATCAGTCTACAGACTCATAAAGGCTTGGCGCAAATATAAAAAAATTGTGCAACTGTGATGTCAGAAAAATATCCAGTCCAGGGGGGCCCTTTCCCAATCCCTTTTAAAGGGACACTAGGTCCTGGAACAGCCCAATTGGGCTACAAAATGCGCTTTGAACGAAATGATGTTAATCAGAAAAAAGCATTTAAAAGTAGGATATAAACATACACACAACTATCCTTTCAAAACTGGGCGTTTTTATGTAATTCCTGTATTATGCGTGCGAGAACCAATTTCGGGGTCCACTTTTGCGACCCCATAAATTCGAGCTGTTTGGATGCTAGTTGTGATTTCATTCGTGAAGTGTTCGTCTTTTGCGGACGTTGAAGAAACCCCTATTTTTGCATTGGTGATTGGTCACCGCTGTTCCCGAGACACACAACGTGTATATCGTACACTGAGAATGACACAAAAAACGTATTCGTGCTCTGTCGTGTCCGATGTAAACAAGCGGGTTTTTTTTCGTCTTTTCTCGGGAACGGTAAGACATTAGGTTGGTTTCCTTTCAACCAGATGTTTGCAATAGGCCTAGTAAACAAGCCAAAACATGAAATTTTCGAGGATGTCAGGACCTTGTGCCCCTTTAAGGTAAACATTCCTGTCAATGACGGGCACTTATCGATTATGCAATGATTCTTAAGCAGGGGATAATGGCATGTGAAAACCAGTGAGGAATAATTGAATTGAATTTGAAGTTCAAACACACAACATTTTTCAAAAACGCAATGTTTTGCTGGCCAGTTGTCATACACGTACGTTGTGCATTTTGTCTCTAGCAGTACCTTCTGTCGAGTCGGCTAGCAGCACACCGACCCCAGAACCCCCCAGGAAAAAGAGAGCGCGGGCGGATGCTACAGTGGAGAATGTAAGTCAGTTATCAGTTCATCAGTTCATTGATCAGTTGATTGGAGGCGATCAATTGATCGTCTGTTTCATTGATTGAAGATTGGTGAATGGATTGAGCAGGTGGTTTGTTGATCAGAGAACGGTTCAAGCAACCGTGTCAGTTTATTGGAGATTTATTGATTCATTGACTGAAGATTGTTTCATTAAATGATTGAGTAATTGATTTGTGGGTCAGTAAAATATATCATTTTTCAGTCGCGGATTGTTTTTTTAGGTCAAACTTGTGGGAGGTATGAAAAATTCATCTAATGCACTCTGGTATTTGTTGTTAAAACAGTTTTATATCTAACTTTCATTTTGTCAAGAAATTGTAACTCTTGATGTTTTGCTCCATAAACACAGTGACATGAAGTAGAAAAAAAACTTGCCAAAAAACATAAATTGATTTCAGGAGGATTCGTTTGTGAACAAGGTTGAGATCAAGGTCAAGATACACGATGAGCTCAAGCCAATCTTAGTGGATGACTGGGATCTCATCACAAGACAGAAAATGGTAAGAGAATTGTCTCTTCTTATTATATTTCGTATTTGGGGAGGAAACTCGTCAGATTTTGTTTTGGTTGGATTGACCCGAAAGACCAGCATATTGTTGATGTACCCTAACGTGGCACATCCCCCAACATGGCACACTTTGATTTTTCGCCTGTAGCGCCTACCTAGAGCAAAGGTTTTAACTGAAATTTCACAGAAAGTGAAATTTCATCAAGTTCTAAACACTCCTGTTCATAAATCGCGAGTTTATATACCTGCAACAAAGTTAGAAGAAAAATTAATTTTGGCGTGATTTTCTGATTTTATTTTCAAGTGCAAAGTGAACCCTTTGAAAATGCCCCAAAAAATAAGAAAATAATTTTCTGACAAACATCTGGCTGGGTATGTAAGTAGAGATAATAATTATTTATCAGAATTTATCAAGTTTACAGAAATTCTTAAATGTTAATTTGGAATTTTCCGAGATTTATTCAAGTGCGCCACGTTAGGGAACACTCCGCCAATTTGTGCCCAATTTCCGGACGCCACCGTTTTTGAATTTCGGATTAAATTTTATGAAACCGAAATTGTTCACAGAGGTTAAATAGTGAGCATTAATAAGGTCAAAGTATCAGTATTTTACTGCATGAATTTGAGGTTTGTCAACAAAGAGGTTTGGCAACACTACACAAGGAAAGTTGGGTAAGCTTCGAAGTGCACCACTTGAGGGAACACAACTATATTGTTTTTTTTCCGGCTGACTGGGTTTGTCATAAAATCTGTATTGACTTTTTTCCTTCATATTTGGGTCATTCTATAACTTTAGGGTCCAAAGTGTGACATTGGTACTTTGTTGTAATTTACCATTCAAGTATCATTGAGAATGACTTCAAATGATCTTTATTTGTTGGGTAGGTAGTTTGCTATTCAGAATCACTCTTGGAGGACAACTGTATTAACCCTAACTCCCTAGGCCTTTTTGCTAGGATGTAGCCTCAATCCTGCAAAATCCTCCAATTGGCATCATGGAAAAATAGCATATAGCCTCAATCCTGCAAATTCCTCCGTTATCTCTTGAATATGGTCCATGGAGGGGTGACCACTGCCTGAATCCTGCAAAATCCTCCTGCTATGACTGTCATTAGGTTGAGGCAGAGGCAGTGACATCCTGGAGCAGTGCGGAGGATGTCGAGTATAATCAAGGACTAAATTTATGCACAGCTGAGCATAAACAATGCAAGGTCCAGCCCAAGACCTTGACACAGTGCATACTCTGAAATCAGCAACGCACTTTTGCCATGTAAACTCTTCTTCTTCTTCTTCATTCATTCATTTTCATGATGACTTGATGAGCTGGGCCCAACTGTCCCTGTCGAGCATAGTGTTGGAAAGAGATGGACCACTCAGACCAGTTTCTAGCTCGATGGATGTTTTCAGGGTCATGTTGGGACGACCTTTTCGTCGAGGGGCTTCAGGGTTCCAGAGGAGAACTTGACTAGCTGGCTCATTATGTCGATAAACGTGACCGGCTAGCCGAAGGCGACGCTGTCTGATGGTGGTGGAGATAGGGGGAAGGGCACCATACAGAACAGAGTTAGGGAGATGTTGTTGCCATGAAACGTTCTGAACAGCCCGCAACATCCGTGTATAGGTGCCATCAATGGATGCAGAGATCTGTTTGGTCAGGGTCCAGGACTCGCAACCGTAGAGGAGGATGGATTCTACTGAGGTCTTGAAGATCTTAAGTTTGGTGGTCTTGGAGATCGAGGATCTCCATACTTTGGTCAGTGCGAACAGAGCAGACCAAGCTTGAGCTTTTCTACACTCGATGTCATGAGCCGTGTTGGTGTAGGAGCCCAGATACTTGAAGTCATCAACTTTATCGAGCTTACTGCCATCTAGTGCAGTGACATCATCAGAGGTAGATGGGTTGATGACCATGTATTTAGTCTTCTTTGCGTTGAGGGAGAGACCAACGGACTTGCAGCAAGCTTCTACTTTATGGAGGAGAGATTCAGCATCAAGGAGGGTGTCAGCAAGCAGACTAATGTCATCTGCATAATCTAGGTCGGATAGGTATTGGGCAGGGTGTCTACTACTCCTACGGCGTGAGAGGGTGAGACCATCGGTTACATTTAATGCCGTCCGCAGGGCATAATCCAGAACTATGATGAATAGGTAGGGGGCGAGAGGATCACCTTGAAGAACTCCAGTGTTGACGGAGAACGAATCTGATTCACCTTCGGGAGTGAGAACAACAGCACTTGTATCCTCATACATAATTTTGATGGCATTAATGGTCTCCTCCGGGATACCGTAAGCATGCAGGATCTTAAACATTGTTGGTCTGTCAACAGAGTCAAATGCTTTACGGAAATCGATGAAAATGATGGCAGCTTCCTTCTGGTGATTACGAATTTCCTCAATAAGGCACCTGAGGGCAAGGATTTGAGATGAGGTTGAACGTAGAGGCCGAAAACCACTTTGATTGGGACGGAGTATCTTCTCAACTTCCGGACGAATGCGATTCAGAAGTAGTCGATTGTAAACCTTGGCAGCAGTTTGAGAGAGGCTGATTCCCCGGTAGTTGTCTGGGATGGTGAGGTCCCCTTTCTTTGGAACTGGGACGATGCCGGACAAGCCCCATTCTGGAGGGCGGTTACCTTCAAGGGTTGCATTGCAGAACCTTGTGAGATATTTCTTGAGTTTAGGAAGCCTCCAAACTTCAATAGGTATGTTGTCCAAACCAGGAGCCTTGCCAAGCTTCATTTGTTTAATGGCTATGTTGACCTCGGCTTGGGAGAATTTGCCAGTTGGGATGTTAGGGTTTGGATCAAAGACGGGATCAATGGAGACTGGGTCATTGGAGGCATTATCAGAGTTGAGAAGCTTCTCAAAATGGGATTTCCAAGAGGCAAGTCGATCATCACCTTGAATAAAAACGGTGTTTGGACGTTTACCAGAGAGCTGTTTTACCAGTTTCCAGGCATTTTGGATGGAGTTGGTCGATTCCCACTCGTCAAAAGCACTGAGGATGTTGTTGACTCTGAGGTCTTCTTGCTCGTCATACACACTACTGAGGTTGGATTGAGCAGCAGGAAGATTGGTTGGTAAGGAGGTGAGTACCTTTGTTCGAGCTACATTGACTGGTGTCGATGATGCAATGCTAGGTGGTCGATTGGTTTGTGATGGAAGGAGAGACTTCCCAACACTCTCACACACTTTGACGAGGGAGCCATAAGATTGGTCATCAGGGCACAGTGAGGACCACTCATGGGTGATACGGTCCTCAATAGAAGATGCAAGTTCTTTATCTGAAGCCATTGCAGACCAGTTCAGTCTAGGACGGGCAGTAGGTTTTGTGGAACGAAGACTGAGCCTTATCTTAGCACAGACTATACGATGGTCGGAGCCAATTGGGTCAGATGTTGAATACGCTTGAGAATCTAGGATGCTGTTTCTCCAACGTTTACGGCACAGGATGAAGTCAATCTGTGACAGGTACTTGTTAGGTGAACGGTGAGTCCAGAGCTTTTTGGAGGACTTCTGAAATAGTGTGTTGGTAATCAGAAGGTTGTTTTGATTGACAAAGTCACTGAGGAGCTGACCATTACGGTTGGTGGTAGAGTGGTAGGAGAACTGCCTTGCAACATGAGCGTTGAAGTCCCCTCCGATGACAAGGAGGGCATGTGGGGGAATGGAGGCAATGGTGTCATTGAGACATTTGTAGAACCCAGTAATAGACGCCTCATCACTGGTGTTAGTGGGAGAGTAACAGGAGACAACGTATGTCTTGGGATTGCCTTTGAAGATGGCGAGCATAATTCTGTCGTTGATCTTAGAGATAGAAGTCAGCAGCGGGAGCAGTGATGTTTGGACAGTTATTGCTACTCCACCAACGGCTGCACCTTGACGATTCCGAGTTGCAGAAGAGGTGAAGATGGTTGATGATCCTAAACTAGAGATTCGGATATCAGGGTCTTCAGGTCGATGCACTTGACGGTGCTCTTGGATGCAGGTAACAGAAAGGTTGTAGTCACAAATGTGTTTATTAAGTTCCTCTCTTGATGACAGCGAAGAGAGACTTCCTGCAAATTCCTCCAATTTGCGAGAAGGATTTTGGAGGATTCAGGGCGGTTAGGGTTAAAGGAATGCATCAGAATTATTTAATTGTAGATGTCGGATATAACATGGACACAAGAATAAATGGACCCCAAGTTTATGGAACGACCGTTTGTATTGCTATTGTTCCTGATTCCCCAGCCTAGATTTTCATGGATTGCATTTTATAAAAATGCTTCAACTTTTTGTCATAATGATGCTAAACAATTTGACACTCTTTTTGGGGAAGGTTGCAAAATGTCAAAGGGGCTGGGCATTGACCTCTGAACTCTTTAGTTGGAAGACACACGCATTCTAACTGCGCTAAAATCCATAATTTGGGTGTTTTTTTTGCCTCTAGTTACTTCATTTACCAGCCAAGAACACAGTGGACTCCGTCCTGGATGATTACGTCAAACATAAGAAATCAAAGAAGGACATCACACCAGCCAAGTAAGCGCAGATGTTCACAATCTCCATTTTTTGGGGGGGGGGGGGGGGTGTGTTAAAAAATACTTTAGATACACCTTTCAACCATAACGGCCCATTGTCATTCATTGTCAACTTCATGATCCTTGGGATGTCCTATAAAATTTGGTTGACCACAATTTCTTAGAATGCGTTATTATAGATTCTTTGGCCTTTAAAACAAACTCTTTGATCCAGCGGCTTGCCGTTCAACTCAAGATGTTCTTTGTGAGATTCTTTTATCTAAAAAACTTTTTTTAGATTTCCCAGCATAGCAAGTTACAGGATCATGACCATCATCGTCTCTTAGCCTTCTAAACAATTTAAAGTTAACAAGGAAGTTTTCTTAAAGGGTTTTCCAGAACTTGTGATTGGCTTCCTTCACAGTTCTGGATTTTGGAGGAATGGGGAAGGTTTTAACAGAAATGTCTAGGGTGTTCAGATTGTTTCACATCTTTGAAGTTGGCGATAACAAAAAGCCCTAAGATAAATGTAAGAATGTGTATGGAAAGGCTCTTACACATTGCTTTGAGTTTTGCTCTGAAATGCGGAAAAATAAATGGACATCTCAAACCGTAACTCCCTACTGAGTTTTACTAAGAACAGTACCAAGTCTGCAGAAATCCATCACTGACTCTGCTTCGCATAATGCTTCAGGACCAAATCCACCATTGCTACAGGTGGATTTTGATGGACTCTGTACTCATGGCTTGTCTGCCAAAATCTCCACAAATGGGGGGGGGGGGTGGATTTTGATAGATTTGGGAAGGTTATGGTTAAGGTAGTATCTGTACCAGTTTTGTAGTGGTGTGTGAGATTATTGTGATAACTGACAAGAGATCACAATTACGCCACAATTGAATAAGTTAGTCCTCTGATCCCAAGTCAACTCACAAGGTATGTTAAAAGTGTTACATCATTTATCTCTATCGTTTCGGTTTGCAGTAACACCATGTGGTAATAACTACTGCTTAGAAGATATTTAGTTCTGAAAAGAACTTGTCCTGCTTATTATCAACTTTCGCTAAGTAGTTTTTGTTCTGATAAGAACTGTCCTGCGTTAAGTTCTAAAAGAACTTGTCTTTGGTCTCAATTTAAATTTCAGTCAAGACGAGTTCTTTTAGAACTTAAATCTTATATTATTCATCTCCTGTTATTTGTGAATTGACTGAAATTTAAGTAGTTTTATTCTTTTTTAAAACTTAAAGCAGAATTGTTCTTATCAGAACAAAAACTACTTAGCAAAAGTGGATAATAAGCAGGACAAGTTCTTTTCAGAACTAAATATCTTCTAAGCAGTAGTTATTACCACATGGCGTTACCGCAAACTGAAACGATACCGATACTCCACCATGCAAAGCCTCAAATCTTATATCATTCATCTCCTGTTATTTGTGAATTGACTGAAATTTATGTTGTTTTATTCTTTTTTTTTCTTTAGAGAGAGTGCCATATTGGAAGTAACGCAAGGCCTGAGAGAGTACTTCAACGTCATGCTGGGCACGCAACTACTGTATAAGTATGAGAGACCACAGTACGCCGAGGTGAGAAAGCAAAACGCACCCCTCCTGAAAGTTGTTTTTAGTATTTTTTGAATTACCTGGTTATTAAATTGCATGATTTGTGGAGGTAAAGTATATTAAACCCTAACCATTCCAGATCCTTCAATATTCTAGCCTTGGTCAAGGCGTTCGACGTTAGTGGTCCGATGATCGATGGTCAGCCACTAACATAAACAGTAGCCTCGCGCTATGCACTCACACGTTTTGTCCTTCTCTCGGATGTCGCCCCCATTCATATAATTATTTTGCTTCAGATGTAGCATTTGTATAATTAATTTTGCTATTGTATCATTTTGTTTATTCTTTCTTGATGTTACATGAATGGAAATTAAAATAAACAAACAAACAAACAAACAAACAAACAAACAAACGTACTGTATGAAGCGTGAACAGCGCCCTCACCCGGCAAGGCTACAATATGCAAATCAGTTTGTGCTGAACGAACACACAAGAAGAAAGGCGCCGCTTTCGTCCCTAGTCCAAGATTTTTGACGATTCCGATGTACCTATTGCTGCAGTATGTTAAAACCCAATGTACAGAAGAAAAAAAGACAAAAGTCTTGGAGGCAAAGTCGCCCATTCACTCACTCGCCGTCCGCCATTTTGGTATGCATCCTTTGCGCACATGCACGGTAGGGATGCTTGGCGTGCCGTCCGTATCGCGCATCCCGAACGTTCAACAGCGAAGGTATGCGGGCAGGTATGGCCCATACCGGCATACGTATTGCGCTATTGAACGATGTGTCTATGTCTTGCTTGGAAACAATACCACTAATCTATTTTGTTTAATTTTTTTTTTGCAGATTCTATCCAGTCGACCAGATGAACCGTTAAGTAAAATCTATGGGGCTCACCATCTCCTCAGACTTTTTGGTAAAGATGTTTCCTGCTCATTCTTTGCAAAGCCCCCCCCCCCCTAAAATAAGACATCATGGATCCTAAAGATACTATATGAAACACCTCAAAATGTACGACTTCCTCCAAATTACTGCAGTCAGTCCAAAGTCCTAGATAATGTCTTTGCAAAAAAAAGACTTAAAATCTTATTGGTCTGCATTTCAAATTTGGACTCGGTGAGTCAGGACTTAGGCAAGCTTAGTCAAGATCTGAGATTGGCATCTATGTATCTGAGTTTGGCAAGTTCAGATTCGGCACGGGAGAGGGTAAGGTGGGTTTGGCTTATGCACCAGTTGGAGTGTGAGACAGGCTATGCCCTCTTTTATATTCTGAATTCTGAAAGTAGATGGGGTGGGATTTGGTCTTATATTAGAAGTGTGCCCAAATATCGTCATTTACCACTGAAGCATCGGCCAAGTTCGCGCAAGGACTATAGTTGACCAATGGTTAACCATAGTAAGACTAACGCTTGCCCGAACTCTGTCTAGTTGATGGTGGTTAACTACGCTAGTCGACTATTTGGAACCAACGTACTGGGGCTGGTTACATCGCTGGTAACCAATAGCCGCGCGCATTCATAACGCTAGCAGGGAGCCAGGATCCAGAAGTTTTGCGATGACATTTTGACCAGCGTTTGACTAGAGACGTTCGCACGTTGCTATCAATGCGCAGGCGTAAGGTACGTCACAAATCAACCACTAGTCGACTAATGGTCCTTGCCCAAACTTGGCCATCACTGACTATGAGGGAAGTGCCATTAAATCAACAATGTCATCTGAAATGTTATTACTATTCATGTACATGGAACACCTACACCATTGTTTAAAGCCACAATTGTTTGTCTCCATTGCAGTGAAGCTGGGCAGCCTGTTGGCCTACACCCCTCTGGATGAGAAGAGTGTCCAGCTCCTGCTGACCCACCTGCAAGACTTCATGAAATACCTGCACAAGAACTCCTCCAGCCTCTTCAGTGCCGGGGATTACGAGACGGCGCCACCGGAGTACCACCGCAAAGCTCTCTGAAGCCTCTTGATGGCCGCAACGGTGTAGCTGTACATGCTTTTGCTGGAGCTTTAAAGATATAGTCCATCATTTGTAATCTGTGCATTTTGTTCGTTTGAAGCAACAAAAGTGCTCAAAATCTAAAGAAGGGTACTGAACAACTAACCTGATGAAGTTTCAGCTCAGCTTCAGCTGTATATTCCGAGAAAAACAGCATTCTAGGATCTCAATTTCAAATCAAAAGTTGCTGAATCATGTTTCGAATTGGGCCTGAATTCAGCGTCCGAGACACGTTCTCACTGAGCCGATTGCAGCTACACGATGTCACGCACTGATCCGACGAATTATAGCAACCGCGCGGGCATGTGTGTCGTGCAATGCTTGCGCGCGCTTCGCCGAATAACAAAACGAACTACTAATTTAAATTTCCTGTGGTGCGTCTTAAGAAGCACCGTTGGAAAGGCCTTCTTTCGTTGATTACTTCAAAATGACAGCTTGCCAGAAAGAATAATTTCACAGGGAGTTTAGTCTCCTTACTATCTTTCAACCAAGTATGTTTTTCAACAATAATTACGCCAGTTACTTTTTGGATGGCTGCAAATGATGGACTATAGCTTTAACCCACTAGTCACTGTATCTCCTCAAAACAGCCCTGCCTACTTCTTCCTGTAATGCCTAAAAGCATCCTAGCACTCGTAAAGTTTATAAATTCAGCAAGTGAATAAACACAATGTAATACAGTGTAGCACATGTGCTAATGGGTTAGGGACATATTTCATACACATCGGTGCAATTATGGCAAACATTTACAGGGCGACGTCATGGCAAACCTTATAAAATAACATCCATCTGTATTTTTGAAAAATCACTCAGGTTTTTTAAAATTAAATTTTGGCCATGGACTTTGACCCAGACTTGACAAAAAGATTGCGTAATGGATTAATTAGCTGTAGTACTCTACACTGCCGTGGCAGAATTATCTAATATGGTGTAGGTATGGTGTGCTCTTTTTTTTAAAGGATCGTTACGAATACCCATCTCCAGAATATTTCCAAATGAAATTAATTGTGTGCTGTCTGTCGCAGTGGAAATGGGGAAATCATGGCCTTTTTCAATCCCCCGCATATTTGTACAGATTGTAGATTTTTTAAATTGTATATCCAAACAAACTGAATAACTGCAGTAGAAATATCCCCCTTTGTTTTGATACAATGGCATCATAGACCCATGTTATACTTAAACCGCTTTCACAAACGATCTTTGCCCAAAGATATTTTTCTACTACCCTGTTGAAATAACTTTTTAACGATGCCCCAACATATCATTGACGTACATATACCAGTTGCTTTTTTGCGCATTGTGCAAAACGCAGTTGTCGGTGTGTACAAATGTTACATGTTTTGTAGGGTGGCAAAAATGTGCAAGTATGCACTCAATCGGTAGAAGTCAGTATCTGTTGGTCATCTTTAGCATATGTCTCCTTGTGGATTTGATTTCACTGTTACAGATTGTTGAACAAAATTGTGAAATTAAGTTAATCGCAACTTTATATTGAACGTTTGCAAGCAACGTTGTTGAAAGTCATAATGCTTCAGTTACCTTTAAATATAACGTCGCACTTTGTTTACGTGTGTGCTTTCCTACGGTGCTCAGTGGACCGTGGGCCCCCACTGGCTCCACAGGAAAGTGCACATGTAAACAAAGGGTGACATCATCAGTACAGAGGCTTATTATTTTGTTTGTGCACATGCAACCTTTCCTTTGATGTCCTCTTCCACTTTCCATGTTTGACATTAAAAATGGATAAACACTGCAGATAGTTTTATAAAGCTACCAAGTCGCACAATTGACTTCTTCCTCTGGCCATACCCATTGCTTTTGAAAGTTTGCAAAATCCACAGGTTGTGATTGAATTTAGTTGCTTTGTGCTGAAATGGCTGCCCCAGAGAACTGATACAGTTTTTGGAATGTTTCATTGGCCCAAATGAGCAGGGTAAGGCCAAAAAAAAAAAAATAGTCGGTCTCTGGTCAGACCAAAGTTCCGGAATTGACGCGGCGATGCGGCTTTTTTTGGGGGGGGGGCTTTTTTTTTTCTTCAAGCTTGGATTGTACAGACAAGGTGGGGTACTATTTTGCTTTTTTGGTGTCCTCATGTACATTGGTGTCCTCCATAATTTGCCTTGGTGCTCTCGATCATTTGCCTTGGTGCAATTTCCCATTCCTTGGTGCTCTTTGGTAGAAAAAATTGAGGAGGTGCAGCAATAGAGGGCGCTGTTGGAGCTACCGCGGAACATTTTGGAAAAAAAAAAGATTGACGCGCATGATTAAAATCGACGCGCGCGCTGACCAGAGACCGACTTATTTTTTTTTTGGCCTAATAGTGAGGCAGCGCCTTGAGCACCAATGCTGGTGGATAACTGTGCTTTATAAATACACATTATTATTATTATTACTACAGGTATTTAATTTGTCCAACTCATGAAACAGCAGTACATTTATATTGACTCGTAGCCAAGTAAAACAATAAACCAATTTCTCGTCCCCGCCCACTTCTTTTTTCCCCCGTCACATCCCTTTTTTTATGAATGCAAGTTTAGAATTGGGGGCGGCTCCTTTAGACCCAAATGTCTCGGCAAAAGAGACAAGAAAAAGGGAGAATCCATCTTGGCAAATCCACCATCTTGGATAAACAAAAGGGGGGGGGGCGACTCCTCCCTTTATAAAAAAGCTTGAACAAGTAACTATTCTTGCTTTACTTTGCCTTATTTAAATGTCCCCTCTGGTGGTGTAAGACGTTAATTGTTAACGCCATTTGAGGCCGTTTGTGATGCACATGGGACTGGTCCCAGGGGCAGAGATGAAATTAAATCTCCAGTCTAAAGTATGAATTAATCTTGTTCTTTGTATAAATTAACATTTGTTGACAGTTTAATACTTGTAGCTAAAACCAAACCATTGTTTTGTTTTGAAAAAAGTGTTGCTTCACGTGACCACATCCCATAATTAAGTATGTAAATACGAGTACATTGTAGGTTTGAAATAAAACCCAAAGCTAACAAACATGAAGGAGTGCTTCCTTTTGTTTTAATCATATATATTCTGTACAGAAGTAACAAATACAAAATGGCACAGTTTATAATACAAATGAAATAGCTGCGCTCTAGATGAAAGGGAGGTTTAAGAACATCCAGGCTGGTTGTATTCCAACTAAGTGGTGTAGTACTCATACTCCTACCCAAGTAGATTTTTTCAAACTGGGATGCATATAGGCAATTCCACGGTTACTCGCGTTACATTTTTGATGTACTTTTGAGTTTCCTTGGGCTGTAATTACCTTACTGAAAAGGTTTAATAACTGTTATCCCCATGGTAGATAGAGTAGACCTAGACCTACCTAAGCACCAAAGATGACATCCAGAAAAATGTGTTATGTATGATAAACAAGACGCACAAAATTGGTTACTCACGTTACATTTTCGCAACGTGAGTAACCGTGGAATTGCCCATGAGAATGTACTTGTACTCATACTCGCAAGAAGTATACTACAATGTACTTGCAATCATGGAAATATTCTTCCACTAAAATTTTATACCTCTTTTAAGAGGTACATTCAAGAAAAGAACTAGTTCTTACGGTTTGGGAGGCTTTTTCATTCATTAAATGCCTACTTTGACAACAAAAAGCCAATGAAAACATGTCTACTGATTAAAATGTGCTTGAACCCATGGAAAGTACTCGTATTCATACTCGTGGAAATGTACTCGCACTCGTGGAGAAAAAAAATCATTGTTCTTATACTTAAGGGAAAGTACTCGTGCTCATGAAAATGTGCTCGACTACAACACTGAGTTGTCCAGTTTGGTTCCACTGCTTACATTGGTTACCATGAAATGACAACTCGTTTTTTCAGCCCATTTTGCTGAAGGCTAGTTTCCTTCAGCTCTCCTTCCACAGGTATTGTCTTACTGCTGACCTAGGGCTCACAGTTCTGCATGCAAATGACATGCATCCACAGAACGTACAAATGTGCACTGATCATGTGGTAAGCTACTCACAATCTTTGCTTATTTCCGTCTGTGAGCGCAGAATATATGAGCTGCAGTTTTGAAACATTGGTTATTGCACACTGTGCTGCATATGTCCTGAAGTTGATGTTAACCACACCACGGGCACACAAGAGAACAACATTGTCCTCATGCACTCCGCTATCCTGAATAGGCAACACAATGATTCCTGCACAAAAACTCATAACCTCTTATTTGTCCTTCCCACTGTATCCGCTCCGTTCACAAGTACCCCCTTACCGGCAAAGAAAGCACAGTGTGGGGTGACCGACTGACGCCATCTTGCCTGACTGCAATTTTGCCGCGACGCACGGCCGTACCACTAGCACTGCGTGTACATAGTACAAATCCCCTGGTGTACGTGCGTCACACACAAAGTACAAGGAACTGTGCGCGTCAACCAGCTACTGTCCCGCCCATGGGACGTCGTTGCTAGGTAAAAGGGCGCCCTCTTTTGTTGGTGTACAGAGCCCATTGGTCAACCAACTCTGGTTAGCTGAATATCCCAGGGTCTACAAAGGGGTAGGCAGTGAAGGAACCCAATTTGTCGCCGTGCTTGTCATAGTGGAGCATCTTGAAGCACTTCTCACAGTAGAAGCTCGGATCCACGTTGGAGAAGCTGTCTGCATATGTTTTCCACCTGGCCAACACAAAAGAGAGGAAATATAAGTTAAATGTTATATGTAACAAATCACTGCTCTGTGTAACAAGTAAATATGTGTACAGGGTGAGTAAAAAAAAATGGAACCCAGTGTTTTCCAACTTTGAAAATTTTGAAGCTTGGCGGGTGCCTCAGAAAGCTTGGCGGGGCACCAGGTTATATTTACAGGTTGGAGAACACTGGTCAACCCAAACCCCATAACATATATTTCATATTTAAAAAAATATGTAGCACCAAAAATAATGACTGGAAAGCCAATTTCATAAGCTACTTTAAGATCAAAAAATTACTGAAATTGCTCAATCTGTTCAAAGAATATCACCATTTAAACACGATGACCCTAAAACCTGTCTCGTCCCAAAAACCCCCAAAAACATTCATTGTGTGTTTTTTCTGTTTGGAACAACAAAGAAAATGACATAGAATACTTGTTTCAACAACTGTCACCAACTGTAGTACACAATATCTTTATTAACAACCCTGGTTAGGCTAACAATATGATTTATAAAATCTACTTTTTTTAAAGGACGGGCCTTCAAACGGGTTCTGTTGAACGTTTTTAACGTTTAAACTGAGATTTTGTAAACTGTGATGTTTGAAGACAATTGGTACGACGATTCTTGAAATTGCATGTTTTTGGACGAGACAGGTTTTATAGGGTCATTGTGTTTAAATGGTGATATTTTCTGAACGGATTGACCAATTTCAGTCATGTTTTCATCTAAAAGTACCCTATGAAATTGGCTTTCCAGTTAGTATTATTTTTTTGGTGCTACTTTTTTTGTTAAATATGAAATAAAATTGTTGGGGTTTGGGTTCCGCTTTTTTGGACTCGCCCTGTAACTTAAACCATGTAGGCAAAGCGGATTGCAACAAAATTTAGCTGGTTCACTATCCCACTCACCACTTAAAATTTGTGAATTGCGGGGTAGGCTTGGCTTAGCCTGAAAGTGAGAGTGAATAGACTGGTTCCTGATCTCTCAATTTCATTCTAGGCCTCCACAGAATTGAGTCATTTACTGAGACAGTGACTTAAAGCTATAGTCCATCATTTGCAGCTATCCAAAAAGTAACTGGCGTAATTATTGTTGAAAAACATACTTGGTTAGGGGACTAAACTCCCTGTGAAATTATTCTTTCTGGCAAGCTGTCATTTTAAAGTAATCAATGAAAGAAGGCCTTTCCAACGGTGCTTCTTAAGACGCACCGTAGGAAATTTAAATTAGTAGTTCGTTTTGTTATTCGGCGAAGCGCGCAAGCATTGGCATGACGCGTGCGCGGTTGCTATAATTCATTGGATCAGTGCGCGACATCGCGTAGCTGCAATCGGCTCAGTGAGAACGTGTCTCGGACGCTGAATTCAGGCCCAATTCAAAACACGATTCAGCAACCTTTGATTTGAAATTGAGATCCTAGAATGCTGTTTTTCTCGCAATATACAGCTGAAGCTGAGCTGAAACTTCATCAGGTTAGTTGTTCAGTACCCTTCTTTAGATTTTGAGCACTTTTGTTGCTTCAAGCGAACAAAATGCACAAATTACAAATGATGGACTATATCTTTAAGTTGTTTAACATACTCACCTGGAAGTATAAACACTACAGCAGGTACAGATGACACGTTTCCAGCCTGGTTTGTGAATCAGTACTGGGTACATACTGGGATCTTGACAGTCAGTGTTGGTCAGTAACCTGAAAAAAAAGGAAAGGCAACTTTCTGTTGAATGTTGGCCTCTTAGCGATTTCTTTTCTGCCATGCAAAGGTTATAATTGGCATGCATTTTTTTTACCAATAAAAGGTTCACATAGCCCCCCCCCTTCCCCCCGGTTAATTGATGTGCATTTCAACGATATGCCAGCTGTTCCTACCAGTTACCTCTTTTGTCTGTTGATTGAATTTGACTAGTTGCAGTGTTTACATGAATGTGATCGGCTTTTTTTTACTAACCAGTATACAACTGCGCGGCAGAGGAGGTGGAAGAAATTTGTGACTGTCTGTAATTAATGATGTTGGTAACTCAAAACACAAAATGCATTTCTGCAAGACTTTGGAATTGAGCAGAATCAGACTATATTATACAACACCTGAATAAATCCCTGTCATCTGATTGGTGGATCATTGATCATATGTTATTGAATTATTTGTCCCAACGCACGGCGCGCGCAGCGCAGCGCACTGGAAGTTCCATTGCACGGTGAATAGAACTTCCATTGCACGGTGTCATCGCTGCTGGCGGTGGCGCTGTTTTAAATCGAGATTACTTGAATATGATGGTTCTCAACCAGTTTGCATAAATTAAATATGATGAACTTCCTTGTCAAACTTTCAAACAGTTTTTAACCTGAATAAATTGGCTATTAAAAGTCAACCAATCAGATGACAAGGATTTATTCAGGTGTTATATAAAACAAATAATGAATGTTTCACGTTCGTGCAATGGAAAGAATAATTTCAGTGACAGATGAAATGTTCCATTCCACTCGGCTTTGCCTCGTGGAATGGAACATTTCATCTGTCACCTCATGAAATTATTGTTACTATTGCACTCACAAACATTCATAATTGTATACTATACTTCACAATTTTCAAATAGTGGTCGCTACCTGAGATCAGTAAACACCATGATGTGTTGACAGTTCCCGAGATGGTTGTACAGGTAGGGATAGCCAAGACGGATGTCGAGGTCATTAAAAGTGAAGTCATCCATGGACTTGGACTGCATTGTCTTCTTGGGTTTCATCCAGTCTAGGACAACCCTGGGGAAAAAAATCAATATCAAATCTACATAACAAAAGCCGATACATGAATTTCTTTGTCTCCATATTTCACTTAACCCAATTTTAACAAAGCAATTGACAGAACCAGGATTTGAACAGAATACCTCCAGAATACCATACTTGTGCTCTACCGACTGAACTATCAAGCCCTTTATCAAATGGCAGTCCTTAAATTTGTCGAGACGCTACTAATTATATTTACGACATAGTATTGTGAAGTCAAAAATACAAGCAGGGATTGTGAATGAAAAGAATGATCATCCAGCATCCCTCAGTCAACTTGCATCCTTCTCACGCCTCACCGCACCCATCCTTATAACATCGCATCATCGTTGGAATCCCTCATTCTCCTGACGACGGGCAGAACATACTGTTCGAAACGTCGAGTCCCTCCGGTTCTTTTCAGAACCACACATACTCACAAAAGAGATTTATTCACAGGGTGCTACCGCAAACATATCTTGTCTTAATGAAAAGTTGACCGGTGACCTACTTGCTCAAATCTCGGCTGAGAGGGTCACGGTGGTCATTGTAGAAGGTGTCTTCGATCACGAAGTAGGAGGACTTGTAGACGTCTTGCTGCTTGGGTTCCTGGGGAGCGTCGGGGACCTGGCTGTACTCCCCCGATGCCACGCACAGGTCCGCTGCACAGATGATCTTGTCCCGCAGAGCCGTGAGTTTCTGGTCGGCCATCACAAGGATCTCCCGGTCGACGAAATAGGGCCTGTAGACATTCGATTGCTGTGAGGAGAGAGGGACGGCGGGATGAAACAGTTTCTTCCTGAAAACTCCAGATAGAGTAACCCCCTTGAGTGATTTACTAGGAACCTTCCTCACTCTTGCAAAATCCAACACCATATGGTAAACTCAACACCCAAACTGTTGGACTCTGATTATGGTGGTATGCCTGACCCCATGTAAAGCATAATCAGTTTACTAGTGCAGTACTCACTCCAACAGAGTCCAACAAACCCTGCAGTTGGATTTTGAAGGGTTGGGGTGGTAAGGGTTAAAAGACAACTGTCATTACTTTGGAAAACACTCCTTTGTGAAATCGTACTCTGTTTGAAACTGCATGACACCACATTTCAACTAAATGTTATTTACATTTAAAGAAAACTTTGTAGCCCAAGAGTGCATTCAACAAAGGAAAAAAGGCAAACATCACTGAAAGTTACCCGTAATCTTACAGCAACTGAAATATGCATAAACATTGTAGCCTCCACAACAAAACAAAAAATCACTGACTGAACACTTAAAAAGGAGTATTTAAGTAAGATAATGACATAAATGGAGAATGTTTTGAGGCTACCTACATGAATGGCTTGTGAAGCTCTGAAAAATGTGACAGAGAGAACGGCCGTGGGCTTTTTGACACAGATTTCCTCCTCATCGTCAATGGCGGCATTGAAGCAATCCTTTACACACAAAAAACAAACGATAAGATCGGAAGCATTTAAAGGTATAATCCATCATTTGTAATTTGTGCATTTTGTTTGATTGAAGCAACAAACATGCTCAAAATCTAAAGAAGGGTGCTGAACAACTAACCTGATGGAGTTTCAGCTCAGCTTCAGCTGTATATTCCGAGAAAAACAGCATTCTAGGATCTTGATTTCAAATCAAAAGTTGCTGAATCATATTTTGAATTGGGCCTGAATTCAGCGTCTGAGACACATTCTCAATGAGCTGATTGCAGCTACGCGATGTCGGGCACTGATCCGACGAATTATAACAACCGCGCGCATGTGCATCATGCCAATGCTTGCGCGTGCTTCGCTGCAAAACAAAACAAACTACTAATTTAATTTCCTATGGTGCGTCTTAAGAAGCACCGTTGGAAAGGCCTTCTTTTGTTGATTTCTTCAAAATGACAGCTTTCCAGAAAGAATAATTTCACAGGGAGTTTAGTCCCCTTACTATCTTTCAACCAAGTATGTTTTTCAACAAGAATTACGCCAGTTACTTTTTTGGATAGCTGCAAATTTAATGATGGACTCCAGCTTTAAAGAAAACAAGTTATGGACTCCAGCTTTAAAGAAAACAAGTTAGGGGGTTCATAATAAGTGTCATGTTTTGTGTGTGTGTGTTTTACTCAAGGACTAACGTTTCTCTAGGGGACTAAGGGGAGTCAGGTTGGCGTAGCGGTACTTTCCTCTCTTTCCTATGCTGTGACCCGGGTTCGATTCCTGCCTGGGCCAATATGTGGATTAGGTTTTCAGTCCCTACTTGATTCCGTGGGTTTTCCCCAGATTATTCTGTGGTTTCCTCTAAAACTGTAATTTCTTCACACTGTCTTCTCTTTACTGGGCCCCATGGGAGACCAGTGGATTCCACTGAATGGGCTGTACCAGTTAAAATAAGAAATAAATAAATGAATGTAGTAAAATGACTGATTTACCATGCAGAAATACAGCAGCTGATGGCACAGGATGGCGAAAAAGTTGACATTGTTTTGCTTAAGATCAACAACCAGAACACATGATGTACACAACAGGCCAGTATGATGCATTATACATACGCAGTGAATATCCTTTTGATTCGGTCAGTAAATGCAGCTCACATACGCACCACACTGTACACGACAGGGACTTTAATGTGAATAATTCTACTTTTAGGTTTGGTGATACGAACCCCCTCCCCCAGTTTTAGGTCAGGGAACATGTCTGGTACCTATGATATGCTTGGAATCCATTTTATTTTTGTTTGTTTACTTGTTTGTTCAATTTGTTTACTTGACCCGCAAGACAGTTGTTTTAATAATCTTTTGATAATTTTTTAATAATTTTTGTCTCACTTACGCGAGAAACGTCGGTCTTTCTATATCGCTTGTCCATCTTTCCGTATTTTTTGTGTCGTAACCTGGGGAACAACCAAAATTTATTCAGATAAGTTCATCTCAAACACTTATCAAATTTGAGAGCGATTGCAAGTGTTGAGGTTTGAGGTTTGTAGCAAGTTCACCGTACTTGCAACTGTCTTTCCAATTGCAGACTTTTACAACAGAAATTTCTAGTAATCAACTCCTTCAAAAAATTCCTGAATAGTTACAAAAATACAAATACAAAAATACAAAAAATACAACAAGGAAGAATAACAAAAATAAGTTAAAAGAAAACCTGTGTAGAACAGATTTGTGTGTGATGGATAACTTCACTGAACATTTTGACCATGTTGTGCAGATACGCGAGTTGTCACCACAAAATGAGCTCAAAGACAGATTTGTTCTTAAGAATTTAGATATTTGAATTTCTGATTTCTGCACAACAGCTTTCTAATGGTTATTTCACATTTGCGGTACTGAGATCAATGAAGGAAATGAAGAGTTTGTTTCCCACAACATTTGCCAATTTGTTACCTTTTAGAATCCTGGCCCCCCCCCCCCCCTCCTGGTTGCAAAAAACCAGTTTCGACAGCTGTTATGTACTTAATTAATTTTTTTAAAAACAACCAAAGAACGAAAAATGTACTTTACAAACAGTTGTTTATACTGTGCACATTCTATTAATTTTCATAACCATGCAAATTTTTCACTTTTATCAAAAGGTTATATCGTATTTCAGAAAAAAACTCTTCAGACAAAGAATGCCAACTTTATCGAAATTGAGTTGGGAATGTGCATTGTATCTAGAGGCTTCACACGCTTAAATTTTTTTCCCACAAAATTTTCAGGGACCGAAGAAAGCCAACTAATGAATGGGTTAAATTACATTTTATATTCAAGCCAATTTTTTTTTAAACTGGGGACAGGTAAAGGAATTACAGGGATGAGGTTCATCTATAACCAAAAACCCCCATTATTTTGGCTTCTCTGTGCTGTAACGTGGCAATATGTGACTTCAGGATCACTTCCTGGTGACAGGTCACATATTCATGGATCAGGGTGACTATTTTAGCCGATTTTCGGCTGACTTTGACAGATTTTTTGTTAAAAACGAGTTTGACAGAAAATTTGACAGAAAGGATTTTTTTGGCAAATATCTGGCAGAATTCTACAAAAATGGTTATTCGACAGAAAACCATAGCAAATTTGAAAAACATATGGTACATGTGTTTCAAAAAGCTTCAGTCTTTTTAAAAAAAACCCTTGCATAATGGGACAGGTTGGCTGGTGTAGGTGCTGAGTTTCACTGGGAACCGGACCTCGTCATGACGCAACTGCGTTTTGCCTGAAATTTACGCAATAATTTCACAACATCTTTATGTGACTATAGATTGTTTATAATGTAATTTGAACCCTAATTAAGGCAATACTACAAACATGTATGTGATTTTAAGTGTTTATAGTGTATTTCGATTAATTCTGGGGAATTTGGCAGATTTTTGATATATCTCTGACAGATTTTTGAAGTGCATTTAGCAGAATTTTGCCATGACCTTACAGTCACCCTGTCTTGGAGGGTTACCGCAGTCTATAAAGTAGCTGCTTACTGTAATGTTCTCAGGTGTTCTGCTCCTTCTGGTATGCCTTTCGATGTGCCTAGAGAGCACCCTATGTCAAGTGGATGATTATCCTCAGCTGGAGAGTGCAGCATTTCAGGACTGTTCAACACAGAAAAAGAATTGTCATCTAGTTACAGAAAAAAAAGTTCAAAAGCATACAGAACTTTTGTTCACTTCATCATGTCCTTGTAGCCTCCCTAACCCTAACCCTCCAGGGTATTCTCAGTATTCTGGCTTGAAACCCTACTAAATGCAGCAAAACACAACACTCGTCAAAATGACAAGCCTGCTCAGTGTAGCAAGATCCATCAGATCAAAAAGCTCTATAGGCTAAAGTGCCCCAGAGTCTGTGGTCACCCAATTGCTGCAGGATACAACTGTGGCATTGTTCAATGGGACTAGCTTCGATTGTTTCAGAATTTGCCGTTGATGCACTGGTGTTGGTGGTTCCGTGCAGCAAGGTCCCACAGACAATTTACACCTGATGCAGTGTGTTGCATCTGGCAGGGTAAGTGCTTTCCCGAACCCTTCCAGACACAACACAGTGCAACAGGTGTAAAACTCTGAGTGCGGACCAAGAAGCATTGGGCGATCAACATATAAAGTAAAACACATGGCCAAATCTGAGATGGTGGGAGCTAGTACCATTGAACATGTTGAGCAACGCCTCCGGTGTTGCAGTCGGCAACCACAGATTCTGAGGCAGTGTGGCAATGAAAATTTAGACGTGATGGGTCTTACACTGGGCAGGCTTCTCACTTTGACAAGTGTTGCATGATGGGCAGGGTTTCTAAGCAAAATATCCCGGAGGGTTAGGGTTATACTTGAGGATTTTCTTGGATAAACAAGTGGGTCAAGTCAGGCTCAGAGTGAATCAAGTCAGCAAGGTATCAGTACAGTCGACAGTCTCAGCCGGATTGACTGACCTGCAGACTTTCTCCAGTTCCTCAACCACCTCTGCCGTTGTCTCCATCATCTCTGCCATCTCCCCGCTGGACTTCTGAATCTTCTCAGGCAGCATGAGCTCTTCTGATCCCACAACTCCCTCGCACTCCGTCAAGAAGTCGCCGACGTGTACCAAGGGAGTCACAACGAATCCTGACTCATCCCTGTACATGTCTTCTGGCATGACGTCTTCATCATTATCATCCATCTTGCCTCTGGAATGGAACACGGACTAGAAGCCAGCAAAGAATGGGACTTCAACCTGCAAAAAGAAATCAATATTTTTTTTTACGCAAGGGAGATGTATATTATTAAGTTTAATATCAACTTCTGCTTATTGACTCCACCTACTTAGTCGCGTCCTAACTATAGCATGGCCCCAACTACAGTTGGGATGAATCAAACAATAATTTGGGTTAGTCAAAGCTATGGTTGGGCCGTCCCAACTATAGTTTGGGCGGTGCTTTAGTTGGCCCCGGGGGCGTAACAACTTCACCACCATACCAGCCAGCCGACACTTGTCACCAAGCTGCCAGATTTCTGCACTGGTTGTGGGTTTGAGGATCACACAGCAATTAAAAAAGGGCAATATTATTTCGTTGAAATAAAAATCAAATATGCTGATTAGCATGATTTTCACTGCTCCTACAGCCATAGCAGTAAATCAGACACTCCATGCATAAAAAAAGTTCACCATAATTGAGAACATTTGTAGGCCTATATAATAACAATTTACATGCATAAATTTATGAAACAAGAATGACGAATTGGTCTCGTTGTTTTTTTTTCTTTTTGTTGTTTGCTCATACTCATATAACTTAAAACTGGTCATCTTTTTAAAATGTCTTTGAATTATAATTCAAAAAGGCCAATACTGACATACATGTATATGCAAACACCTTAAAATTTAAATCATTTAATATCTAAATTTACAAAAATATGTGTGGGACTGGGAGGCATACTAAAGTGGTTCGATAGAGGGTGCTTCAAAACTATACTGCAGAGTAAAAAGACCCCATCGTCGTTGAAAAAAAACCTTAAATTTGCTAAGAAAAGGCAATGGATTTTTAGCCGGAGACGGCAAACCTTGAGTAAATGTTAGCTTGCCGGATATGCACTGAACATGCGCAGTTACTGTTTTTTTTGTACTTTGGACATTTTCCTGTGACTAATTTTAGTCTGGCTCCATGCCAACATTATCGTTGTAACTTCGTATTCACAAGATGGGAATCAGACCATTTTACAATTTCGGACTTTATTTCCCTTTAAAAATATCCTCCAGTGCCACAAATCTGAAAAAGAAAATAATACTCTGCAATAAAATGTTTGAGACACGTTAAAATAATCAAAGAAGAATATTCTTATTTTGGGGGGATGGTGAAAAAAAAAACTCAGAAATGTCGCCAGCGGGGATAGGGATCGAATCAGGGTCTTCCCACTCGTGAAATCCGTTGCTTATCCATTAAACCAAGGGTGCTACACAACCGTTGGTGGTAATTTAATATATCTTATAAATTCAGGGCACAACTATAGAATACAGGGCCACTCCATTCCATATCTGGCATCCATGGCTGCGTGGATGCGCAGTCGTTTTTTTTTATAGCGCCCTCTATTGATTAAAATTTACTTCATGCCTACTCCGCATCCGCGCATCCAGGCATCCAATAACCCGCCCTCTATTGATTGAAATTTACTTCATGCCCACCCCGCATCCCCGCATCCGCGCATCCACGCATCCAAGACGGTATGAGTGGGTAGGTTGGGGTTGGTTTATAGAGTAGGCCTAGTGGGTCCTATAGGGTAAATACAGTAGAAGGTCCTGGGGTAAATAAAGCACGCGGATACAATATACGGGGTGGAGTTGAGCGCTGGAGGGTCTAAAGAGGGCGTTATTTCCCTGTAATAAGAAATGCGGCTAGCAGGGACAATGTGAATTGAATGGGGAGCAGGGGTTAAGTAAATCTAAGTCCAAAGTAGGTGCCAGGAAGTGGATACGCGGATACGGGGATGCGGGGTGGACTTTATTTTTAACGGAGGAAAATATTTTCCAGAATGAGGCATCCATACACATGCCATATCCATGTTGGAAAATAACAAAGGCAGAGACAACGACGTGATTTGAATGGGGAGCAGGGGAAAAATGTCTAGACTGTAAGTCCAAAGTAGGTGCCGGGAAGTGGATACGCGGATACGGGGATACGGGGTGGACTTTAGAGGACGTGAACGCGTGTGGTTTGGTTGAGCATCCAAGCGTGACTCCGTATCCGCGTATCTGGATACGAGGTGGGAGATAGGTACGGTGATCGAGTGGCGGGGTATTCTGCAAATGTGCTAGACCCGTGAACGTGGCGTTGTATACAACGCCACGTTGTTGTGTCATTTTGAACCTAGCGAATATCGATCCGGCTACATAATTCCGTATGGGTGTTGAGTACTCACCTAGAAATCTAAATTTTCCCGTCCGATTGTTCAGGCTGTGTAATTTCGACGAAATTTGCCCATCGGTAAAGACCCATACGAACGTGTACAGAAATTTCATTTTTACACGACAAGTGACCCTAACAAATGACCCCGGACGAGTCGCTTGGACAGATTGACGGCTGTTTCATGTCGCAACCCCGAAAAAACAACCCCGCACCCGATTGGCTGTTCGGCTCATGACGTGTACGTGTGCGCTCACGCACGTGGGCGCACGTGCGCCAGCGTGCGGTGCGGTGAGAGAGGAAAGGACTTGAAACTTGTCTAAAACGATGTCTCTTTTAGCTGCGACAGTAAACAGCCGCAGAATTATACGAAGGACGGTACAATAAAACGCAATGCGCATGCGTCACTTGGGAGAAAATGGCAGCTAGCAGGACTTCATAAACCGGAAAATCGGGGCCAGAATTTTCCTCAAATTTCGTCAAATGCAAGTTTTGCCGTGCAAACGGATTTCAATACAGCTTCATATGTGAGTACTTATTACATGGGCAAAATAACATCCAGTGTGTGTAACGGAGGGAGTCAGAGGGACAATTTCGCCAGGTTCAAAATGACACAAGAACGTGGCGTAGTTTACAAGCCACGTTCACGGGTCTACAAATGTGCAATTGTGCCAACCGCATCCAACTACAAGAAAGAAAAAAACCTTTACCGGCGTGGCCCTGCATTCTATAGTTGCTCCTAATTCAGCCCTATTGTAACCAGGTCGGGTTTCAGTACTTACTTTTACCCGACAGGTTCCCTACTCCAGCATTCATCTCACAACCTTTGTAAACTCCGTGTTTGTCATTCCACAGTGTACACATGTCAGCAGTCATCATTGCGAACATGCTTTTTGCCTAGCGCCCTCTTGCGGCCAACTAAACTTTTTTTAGCACAGCGCGCGCCACCCAGAATTTTGCCCGCTACTTTTTAAACTATGCAAAGGGCGTAGCGAGCCGGCGGAGTTTTACATTCCACCGCGCTTTGTTTAAGTTAGATAGCTGGAAGAATCGGAAGAAGAAATTCTTAGCTTCATGTTAGGGACAAAAAAAATCGCCGTCATCGATGCCGAAACGTCAATACTGGTTACTGGTATAGCTAACCTTCAGGTCTGGAAGAAATCGTTTGAAAACTTCCCCAAATCTCATTTCTAGGAATTTCTCAAAATTGTTATTTCACTAGCAGTTGAACACTTATAATTATCATCTAAGTATATTCCGAATTTTAGCTTAATATGTTGTTGCAAACGCCAGTGCTACAATTTGAACGATCTCCATGGAAAATGTCGACGATGATTTCGGCCAAGTCACACAATATCGTATTGTATATTAGCATATTCATTAGCGTCACTCGGCGTGTTTTGGCGTGGGTCTCGGTATCGACCAATGGAAGCCGGCAAAAAGGTTGATATTTATAAATTAATAACTCGTGAAGGAGGATTTTCTCAAAATGTTTACTGCACACCATAATGGATAGGAACCGTATTAATATTTGTTAAGGCTTGAAAAGATGGACAGCTATTGCAAACGTCAGTGTTACAACTTTCAATGATGCACGTAGCCAGGCCTATTTTTCCAATTTCAACGAAAGTAATGAACACATCACAACGATTTTTAGCACATACTTGGACCATTATGAGGAAAGTAAACCCTGAAAGTTGCATGAAGATAAGGTCTTCCAAACGGGAGAAATTAATTTTCAAAGATTTAGCCTGCCAACGCCAACATGTGTGTGCACATGTAGTTTCATTCAACATGAAGTGTTACGTAACTTTTAGAAATCGCCTTTCGCAACCGTATGACTGTTTAATGCGGATTTCATCAAGGAGTGCACCTAAAATTTAAAATGAAGGACGTCAGTATTATGTTTGATGGTCAGTTATTGAGGACTAGAGGCTTCCTATAAATTATATTGGTTTCAGATCTAGGGCAGCTATGAATCACGTGATACTCCTCCTGGGAAAATTCGTACTAAAATAGCATATTGCGGTTGTAGGCTTACAACATTAAACTCTATAAGGTAAATTTCGAGCCAAGTGTACCAAGCAGTGTAGGAGGAGCAGTCGAATCGCCGATGACATCTTAAAGAGAGGTGGCCCACCTGCACTCAATTTTGGTTTCAGCTGTATACAATGCATCTGTCACGTGATCAATGGTAAATACAAAATGGGCTTTCACCGCAATATTTAATGCGGATTTTTAAGCAAAAGGTGTACCAAAAACTTATACAACTGGTCAGAATTATGTTTGATGGTCATTTATTGAGGACTATAGACTTCATATAAATTATTTTGGTTTCAGATTTGGCAGCTATGAATCACGCGATACTCGTCCTGTGAAAATTCGTACTAAAATATCATTTTGCGGTTGTACGACATTATGCCTATTAAACTTTCAGACAAAGTGTAGGCCTACCAAGCAGTGTAGGAGCAGTCGAATCGCCGATGACATCTTAAAGAGTGGTGGCCCGTCTGCACTCTATTTTGGTTTCAGCTGTACGAGATGGATCCGTCACGTGATCAATGGCATTGCAAAATGGGCTTTCACCGCCAAATTCACCTTTGTTCTTATAATAAAGAATTAATGATTTTAGCAAAAAGTGTACCAACAACACAACACGTCAGTACTATGTTTGATGGTCAGTTATTGAGGACTGGAGGCTAGTCTAGGGCAGCTTTGAATCACGTGATACTTGTCCTGGGAAAATTCGTACAAAAAAATAGCATTTTGCGGATAAACAACATTATGCCTAATATTGAGACAAAGTGTACCAGCCAGTGTAGGAGAAGCAGTCAAATTGCCGACAATGACATCTTAAAAGAGTGGTGGCCCGGCTGCACTCTATTTTGGTTTCAGCTGAATGAGATGGATCCGCCACGTAATCAATTTTTTTTTATATAATATGCGGGTTTTACCAAAAAGTGTACCAAATAATGAAAGGTTTGCAGAAACACCATGTGCGAATAATTTCTCATCTAAGAGAATGGTTCTGAAAAGAACCAGAGATATAAGCTCGACGTTCCGGTTAGTATGCTCTGACCGTCTTCAGGAGAGTGCCAAGAAAGTAAATACTTAAGTAGCAAAGCGAAATCGATGAAGTGTGAAGTTGCATCCTGTGTGGATGCCAAGTAGCTGGGATCCTAGAGCAAGCTTGGTGCCCACTGAAGTGGAACAGTATAGGGTTGCAGTCTCCGTAGAGGGAGGACGTAGGGTATAGGAGACCAACCCACACCGACCGCTATCAACACCAGCGGTCGTTTCATCACCCCAGCATCAAGTCATCAGTCAACCAGACCCTATAGTACATACAGAGAGCCTTTGATGCCTGCGACCAAGACAACCTCAAGCGTGAACTCAAAATTAATGACGCACCTTATCAGAGTTTCTTGTTGATAGAGCATGGGTACTGTGATCTTGAAGTCTCAGGTTCACATCCTGTATTATCTGTGGTTTCCGATTTGCAACAAGTTTCACAATTATTTGCTGGCATGTGGCCATGTTCTGAATCCTTATCCAATATATAAAGACGACGTACGGTTGGTCAAGTCACTGGAGCCCTATTTGAGAAGTTCTGGGTTCAAATCCATTTCATCGTTTGTTACTCATCCAAAATCTTTTGAGAATAAAGAGAAGAAATCCAAAGTCATACCAGTTTAGGTTTTTATGTCAAAGTTGTACTCGTAGTTCTGGCAGTCGGGCCGTGCGGTGAAGTCCTCACTGCTGGCTTGAGATATGGTCGCGTTGTTAAGATGACACTTCAGCATCCCAAGATCTTTCAGGAGGTTGAAGGAGCGGCAGGCGGGCTCCTTGGAGCAAGCTGTGCAGCACTGCAAGGGGTGGGCCACGCTGGTTTCCATGATGGTGTGGTTCATCAGGCAGGGGAAACGGTCGGTGCCGTTCCGACCGTTCCCCGCATCCGCGACGCCCGCCACAGCAAAGCAGTGGAGATAAGCCATGGGTTGGAGAACGTTGCGCTCACAGATTGCGTAGTAGTTGCTGGAACAACTTTTGAGCTCGCTGCCTACCCGGTTGGTGGTGACAACCATGACGGTGCAGTTGTCAGAGCCCAGTTTCAAAGCCGCCTGATTATGATCCATCGAGCACCCGTCTTCACTGACTGCATACCACACGGAGACGTTGGCATCCCTCGCCACGCTCGTGATGAAGCAGGTTTCCGTCGCGGAGGTACATTCCACCAGCCACCCACCGCCTTCTGAGCACATCTCTCTCGCCTGGGACCAGGTATACTGGCGATCGGTGAATATCTTGTAGCAAGATTTGTCATGCTCGGCCCATCCTTCAGAACACCTGCAGTCATCAGATTCTGTCGATCCATTGCAGAGCAGAGAACCACACACCCAAACGAAGAAACCGCAGAGTAAAATTTGTACACAGTGCATGATTCTAGACTGTCAGATTTTTGGAGCAAGTTGAGGATGTTATAGACAACGCTTAATGTCAAAAGAAGCTTTCAATTGTCAAATCTTGTGATAACAGTGAAGCGATGCCAAATTTTTGCGCAGTGTATGTGATTGCCAATTCAAAATGTGGGCTCTTGGGTGCTGGGATGTGCATCTGTGCAAGTGGAATTACGGACTGAAATAGCCTGGTGTCCGCTGTACCAGCTCTATGTATACTGATGGCAAGCAGTGTCAGAACAACTTAATATATGAGCTTCATTACCGATGACAGTGCCTCTTTTAACAAATTTAGGAAAATTGAATAAATACAAAGAAGGTGCCGTAATTGTTTAACTGTGTACAGTGCCAAGAGTATTCATTGACCAACATGATGAATGCAAATGCTGTAGCTCTTGTGATAGTTCACTTATTGGATGGATGAGTGTTCACACGAAAGCTCCAGTGAGTGCCAAAAGCACTTAAATGTCAATTAATCTTGATTGAGTGAAAATTAAAATTTTGTGTATATTTTTAAAGATCAAAATGGCCCTTTGGTGGCCAAATGCCTCCACTTCCAATTACGGCTATAAATAAAATTAACAAAGCCGTAATAGGTATGGCTGTTGTTTTCACCGAAATGATGTATGACAAGGTGATTACTGTTTGATGTATTCCTTTTGGGGGACAGAACCAAGTGTCGTCCTTTGGAGAAAACAGAATCGATTAAATTTCATGTAGGCAAAGAATCGGCTCCATTAAAGTGGAACCTTTGTTGACCACTTGGACAAATAGAACCAATGAATCAAGCAAACAATGCTTTTTGTAATCATTTGTGGTGTCTATGGATGGATATAATGAGAAGATGCATGTCACTCGTTAGTCAGTTAATTCATTTGTTTTTCTCTTCTGTTAAAGTTAGGGCAGATCATTTGTCATTTGTGCATTTGTTTCGTTTGAAGCAACAAAAGTGCTCAAAATCTAAAGAAGGCTGCTTAACATCTAACTCAGTAACTGCTGCAATATTCCAAGAAAACAATATTCTGGGATCTTGATTTCAATTCAAATGTTGTTGAGTCATGTTTTGAATTGCGCCTGAAATCAGTAATGGGACACATTCACATTTAGCCGATTGCAGCCAAGCGATGTCACACACTGAACTGACGAATTATGGCAACTTGCGCTCACATGTGCGTCTTGTCATGTGCTTGCGCGTACCCATTCACGGCTTCGCCAAGTTAATAACGAACAAACAGAAACTTTCAAAAATGTGTCTTTAGACGCATCTTTGGAAATGACCTTCTTTTATTGTTTTCTTCAAAATGACAGCATGCCAGAAAGAATAATTTCACAGGGAGTTTAGTGCTGTTACTATCTTTAAACCATGGTTGCTTTTCAACAATAATTTTGTCAGTTACTTTTTGGATAGCTGCAAATGATGGACTGTCCTTTAAGCATAGAGCAAGGAAAAGAAGTGGGCAATTATTGCTCCTGTTGTCCATGTCAAATCCCCCCCAAAGGATAATCTCCACATAAATTGTCAATTCATTCCCTCTGTTCATACGAATAGAGGAGCCTTATAGTGTTGAAATTTGTAAACTTATTCAAAATTTCAAATAAATTGCCCTGAAAGCTGATTTGAAAGGATCTACTTCGAATAATGCATAGAAGCAATATACAACAAAATAATTGTATTTGGATTTTTATTTTTTTAAATTGAACAAAAAAATTGACTGGAGTAGGGTTTGAACCTGCGACCTCTAGTTTACCGTTCTGGTGCTCTAACCAACTGATCTATCCAGCCCTAAGTTGGCGGTTCTTTGTCAATTTTTTTAATCTCAAGAAAACAATATGGCAGTTGCACCAGTATAGATGGTTAAATTAAGTGATAATTCCATCTCACCTTTTGTCTCGAACCTCTCTCAAATGTAGGTACAACGGCAAGGACGAGTTTTCCAACATGGCCGTCCTGCAGGTGCGCATGGTGTCGGGCTTTGAGGCGGATGCTAACGCCATCCGTATGCTGAGGTCGCTGTCTCCGCCAAACCTTAAGAGGATCGAGGAAGAAGGAAAAGGTGTCTTCTTCTACTTTGATCAGGTAATTGAGAAGCTCAAGATGGTGATAAAAATGGTAGTTTGGGAGGCTAATCATCCTTACTTGCAGCTGAGAAGCTGAATTGCGAAGGACGTGGCTACAACGTGATCAGGCCGCTGGCATGTATAAAAGGCACCTCTGGCAGCGAGCCACATCGACCCAATGACCACGGAGCACAGCCACAGATCGAAAGTGTTTGATTTTTTTTCAGAGGGAGGGAAACCAGAGGGCCTGGAGAAAAACCCTCTTGGCACAGAAGAGAACCGACGCACAACTCACAAATGGCATGTATGGTCCGTAGATGGGATTCGAACCAGGGCCATGGTAGCCTTTAGTCAAGTCCCACGCGCCTATACCCGGACCATCCGGACACGTAACGCATCCCGGATGCTGGCATGTAAAGAGACTAGCACGAGCGGTGGAGCCGCGAGGGCCTTTACTATCACGTGGAACTAATCACTTATTCATTTATTCACGTAATATAAATCAAGCATTATAAACCAATCATCTAACGGTGGTTTGCGGTTACCAGCAACAGCACGCGCTGTCTGGCGCCAGACGACGGCTGATTTACGTTAGTTATTCTGCATTTCATTGGTCAATTCACAACGGGTAATGCATTATGTATGTCTACCAAATCGATAGACAAATGTAAAGAAAAACATAAGCGTTCTCCATGAGATGGTAAAGGCCCTCGCGGCTTCGTCGCTCGTGCTAGTCTTTTTACGTGTCAGCATCTGGAGTGCGTCACGGGTCCGGGTAAGCGCGTGGGACTTGACTAAAGGCTAGGGCCATGGTGGTGAGAGGCGAGCGCTCTATGCACAAGCCACCCATGCCATGGTGGTTGTGATTATAAGGGTCGTAGGTGATAACGGTGGTAATTTGTGGTGTGATTGTGATGATTGTGATTATTGTAATGGCAAGGGTGATGACTGCCGGGTTGATGGTGATATTGTAGGTGGTGACGAAGTGATTATAGTTTTGTAAAGTGAGATTTTGGTGATTATGGTTATATTGATCGCAGTGGTGATAGGCATAATTGTTAGTTATGGTGGAAGGTGAGTGCGGCAGTTGTTGTGACAAGGTCACAGTGGTGACTTTGATAATATAATGAAGTGAAAAGCCTGTAATTTTGATGGTTTTGGTGAAGGGGTGATTTGTTGTGGTTGGCACGACAATAAGATTGTGGTGATTATGGCCATGATGTGACGACTCCTTAACGATGATAATGATGATGGTAGTTCTGTAGCGTCATGAAAGGCCTTGGTTTGACATACTACAGGAACTTCTAGCCATCTTCAATGACATAATCCATCTCATTTTGCTTTTACAGCTTGGTCATGAGGAAACCTGTGTGGACTTTCTCGCCAGACGAGACATCTTTGTGAAGGACCCTCGCGATGGAGTCATCACCGTCTTTGACTACTATGAGAAAGGTAAGACGACTTGTAAAACATTTCTTTCTAAAAAAAAACACGAAAATAGTTGCAGCATCTTTGCACGTTACGAGAGAATAAGCAAATGGTACAATAATAGTATCGCTTTTAATATGTTTATGGGTTTATGACATCTGGCTAGCATCGCTTGAACAAATACATGTACAAATTCGAAAACTGCCAACATGGGGCTGGATAGCTCAGTTGGTAGAGCACTGCAATGGCAATCTGGAGGTTGCAGGTTCAAACCCCGCTCCAGTTAATATTTTGTTCAACTTTGAAAAAAAAAGTTCTTTTAATTTGTTAACAGTGTGTTTGATAGTATGTACCACTAAGGCTGTAATTATGCACAGTGTGTTACTTATTTTGATTTCAATATCTGTAATTTTCAAACGCATTATTTTTTTAATTTTTTTAACAGCTTTATCATCCTCCCAGCTGTAAAACTTTTGAGTGCCAAGGTGTTGCCTAGACAACCACCCACCAACAGCACAAAACATCGGAGCAATAATTCTTAACACACAACCCAATCCTTAAATATTTGAAAAGTGAGCTTTGCAATGTTTTATTTCTGCAAATCACTAACCAGCATCAAACGGAATTGAAAAAGCAAGTGTGTGTTGCAATTGCTGAACGCTTTAAATCTTGGCTTAGCATATTACTCTTTAAAGGAGCTTAACCCATGTAAATTTCATTGTCAAGGTAACACAGGAACAATTTTAACAGAAAAAAAGTGATTTAGCATTCTAGTATAGCTCCTAAAAAAGTAAGACTTATAATGTTACCAGGTACTGTTTTGAGGTTCAAAGTGACTTTAAATTGCATAATCGTAAGTTTGGCGTGGTGGTTTTTATTTGGTGATGTAAAAAAAAAAAACAAGTAAAAAAACAAGTGTGTAATGTAACTTAATGTTAAAGCAGCTTAAATAAAATATTCTAGGGTCTGTATTGGTGATGTGAAAATGAAATTAAAAATTACAATTGAAGTGTTTAGTTCAAAGTGTAATATTATGTAAGAATTAAATTATAACCATTTAATTAAATGGAATATTAATTAGTGATGCATGCTTGACCCACATACACGAAATATAAACCAAGTTCTTTGTTTTGAAAAACGTTAAGTTTAAATTGCTTGTGCAACGAAATTGAATCAAAAATAACTAAACCTTTATCCAGGGATTTGTTAAATTTTAGTTCTTTCTTTTTTTTTAACTTGGAAAATAACAGTAGGCCCTTCAAATACTATTTCCTTGATTTGTACTTACATGTCACTGTTTTCTGTTTTTTTTTCTACATTTTTAAAAGTAGCATTCGTTCCAAGTGCAAAGACCTTTTACTGAGGACATCAACAGTAAATAAAGGGGAGTTTCGAAACTGCGGCATTGTCTCAGCTGGTTTCAGCATTAAAGCTTCTAAATGATTCTGAAGCCATAATATGTGTGGCCCAAGCTGGAGACAAAGCCCGGATTTTCAAAATCATCAAAATTGTCATACGATCTGAAGGTCCCATGATCTGAAGGTCACAAGATTTGATATTCCAGAAGACAGTAAACACTATTATAAAAAAACCCTAATATATTACTGCATTGGTTTTTATTTGCAGCATCGATCACTATCTACATTTCAATGTCAATGCGGGAATTGGGTGGACTTTTTATCTATTGGTCTTTGATAATATTATGACCTACTCGAGAACGGTCCAGAAATAAATTTGCTACCCGCATAGGCCACCCAGAGGTTTGTAAACATATGTTGCAGAACAATGCTGATTGTTGGGGCACAGAACAGTTAAGAATTTTAGTTTCTTTTTAAAGTAAAAGCAGCTGCAAATGTTACAACTAATAACTCTATGATATTCTGGATGGTTGGAATAAATCTGTGGTGTGTGGGTTCTGGGAAAATGTGTTTTGTTATACTTTCTTAATAAACTTTTGATGGGAATGCTCCTTAGGGAATGTAACAGGCTTATTCTGGGATTGCATAGTGGCAGGTTTTATTAGATTGAGAGAGTTTATTTTCAGGGGGGGGGGGCAGCTTGTGGGCAACTAGCTGACCCACTACCGACCCCGACTCGCCTGCCCATGGCACACTCTTTTTCTTCAAATGGTATCACGAGCACTCACAGTCGGCAATAGTAGTAATACCACCCCTCCACCACCGCCCTTAATAAGTACAAATAATACAGGCCACTTTTTTACGAGAAAAAAAATTGTACCATATGTCCCCCCCGACCCAAAATAGATGCATAGATCAAGTACTTCCAGACATCAACGTTTTAAAAGCCTATCACAAAGGACGCATTTGTGATATTAACAGATAACCAGAATTGGATGACATCCCTTTGAAATTCTCCCATTTTGGGGTCAGTTCCGCCCCCCATTTGAAACCCAACAGTCTACTAAATTGACACAAGTAAAAAAAAAAAGCTGTTACAATATTAGGCTTTCCATAGACACTCTATTTCCATATATATCCTATCACAAATATTAGCGTGAACAACAGTTTCAATTTCAAATCTCCTTCCTTGATATGTAACGAGTTGTCAAAATAGCAAACGTGTTTCCCAACTTATTAAATTAAAGGGGGATGTTTGTGCATGAAATTGCATCTTTCCAATTTTTTTTAAAACTACTTGCAAGTTGTAATTGCCAGGGCCAGGTCTAGGAAATGTTTGTTCAAAAACAACGCGTAACGCCACCGAACTCGTGCACGTGACGATTCATTCTATTCAAATCCCTCTGTTTGTTTTGATCACCCCGCCCTCTACACTCCCCTAGCCCTGTGACGTTCTAGCCCCACTCAATGGCCATAGCATTGAACATGTTGTTTGTTACTTCTTTTACTTACGTAAGACATCATTTTTTACAATTTTAATAATGTCCCCTCAAGCTCGTCCAGAAATTTCCCTCTCCGTGTAACGTAAAGTATCTGAGCTTAAGATTGTTTTGTTGAGGTTTTAGCAAGCAAATCACAGAAGCGAGAGGAATGTACAAATGTTGATAAATCCTGAAACTAAACAAAATTTTATTTCATTCATGGCCGGTTGTTGTGAAAGAAAGATCGATCCACGTGACTGTAGTACTGGTCACATTGTGTATGGTGCCCAGTGGTCTCGTCTTGTATTTTGATAAGAAAGATTTAGTATGGTACCGCGAAACAGACCGTGAGTTGTGAAAGCGAACAGCTGGGTGTTGATCTCGTGTTTAAATGGTCGTAAAATTGGCATTTTCGTCTTTCCATTTATTTGCCATGAGGGTTTCGATGAGCTGATGCATAGTGTGGATTGAGTTGGTGATTGTTAGACCTTGGTAAGTGTTGTAAATGCTTTTGTTATTTCATTATTTCAACGCGCGCGCATTGTCACACACAAACATGACAAATTGAATGCGAGTACAGTGCGTAGAAATAGGACCGCCATGACCGCGTAGCTTTAGGGGGTCTGGCAAGTTTTATCATTCAATCACAATGCGAAATAAATACTCTGCCATGTCTGCGTGACTGTAGCAGGTGAGTTAAACTGTATCGCTTGAGTTTGATAACTCGCGAGCGAACGCGAGGCCTAGGCATGCTAGGGGATAGCGCGCCCGCCTCGCATGCAATGTTGCTTGAGTTTAAGTCCCAGCGTGACCAATATTTTTGAAAGTTTATTTTTCTGTGTCTCCAAAATATAAGAATAGCACTCCGCACTAATGTAAAAAATAAAAGCAAGTACCCGGATCTCAGACAAACATGCTGTACGAAATTCTCATGTGAAGATTACTTGCACGCTTGCAGCACCGTTTCTATGCGAATGTATGCGGCCAGGTGTGCATGCATGTGCGCGCGTGATTGTTCCAAAGTTTGTCTGACATGCGGGGTATGCGCGCCTATTGCGCGGAGCAAAATTGACGTCATTAGTGCAGAGTGCTATTGTCTTCTTTAATCATGTATATTGTTTTAATCAAATCCTACATTTAATTTCATCATCTTTTTTTTAATTCGTGGCTCTGGGGGCTTGTTATTTTTAAGGAAAATAAAGTCCGAAATTGTAAAATAGGTTTGATTCCCATCTGTTTAAACATGAAGTCACAACGACAATGTTAGCGCAGAACCAAAGATTTGTCACAGTAAAAGTTTCTCATTCGCAAAAAAAAACAATCACTGTGCCGGTACAATACTTAAAACAATCGGGGACCGGTTTACGGTCCAAAATCGAATGCCTATTTTTTATCATAAAAATATGTCATGGGCCCCGACCCCATTCCTACAAGATAACTAAAATCCATTGTTTGTGTTTTCATGGTATTGGAATTACCTAATTATTTTATACTGATGAAAACAAACATGAATCTTTGTGGAAAGTGGGAAATTTTATGGGTTTTTTTAGGGAAAGTTTGTAGTAAAACGATGAAAAAAATTGACAAATTGCAACATGAAAATAAAGATGGTAATTACTGCCGACACCACGATCACAGTCATGACAGTAAATGCTCAAAAGCATGCTAAAAAACAAAAACATTAAAATGAACAGCAGATTGCTTAAACCTTAAGGTTGCAGAAGTAATTACGGAATGACAAAACACTAGTACCAACAAAAGACAGGCCTGTAATCTCAACAATGGTACAATTAAAATTTGTATTTAAATAATTGTTTTAATTGAAAGAATTGGTATTCTAATGCCACTTTGGTGGTGGTTCTAGAAATTCTTTTGGAGTTTTTCTCAGTGCCAAATTCATTATCCGTTGTCGTAGAACTGTTTTTCTTGGGGCCCTAGGTTAAAACACTAAAAACATATAGTTGTACAATACACAAAAAATACATTATAAAAATAAGAACAGATAACAAATTTACATACGAAAAATGCAAAATTAAATCTAGTAAAAATATTCGCAATATTGTCAAGATGGCAGAAACAAAGAATAGTTGAGCAAATAAATACAAATTATAGTTTAAAAAACTTGTACGGTTGAAAATATAAGACAAACGTTTAATCTACAAAAAAAGTTTACTAAAATAATTGAATTAAAAAAAAACAGGTAAAGAGGGAAAGGAAGATAAAAATATATTTGTGTAAAATATCAAAAAAAGTAGAAGTTAATAACTCAAATGTTGCTCAGTGTCTGCATTATAAGTCTTCATGGACTATGGTAGTCTTAATTCAAGACTGGATTGGGTTTTTTATTGCCTTATTACAGCCCGTCCCTGAAAAGCATCCTGAAGCTGCTGTGGCAGTCTTGGGAATATTGACAGCGTTACCCAGGAAATTCCGAGCATACCAAACGTGTGTGCATTAGCTTTAATGCAGCGTGCGTGAGGTATGCTTGGAGTTTCTTGGGAAACACTGTTTCAGGATCTTTTTGATAGCAAACTGCGCCTCTGTGATAGCCTAGGTTGGACGATGTCTTCATTGCCTCACTGCCTTGCGACTGACGTCCAGGGTATTAATTCTACTACCATAGCGAAACATATTATAACATTTTTTTTCCCCAATATTTTTACCTGATGGCGAAAGCTGAAATTTTGTTTACATGTTCTTTGTGTGCGGAATTATGCATCCGCTTGGTTTAGAAACTTGTAAATATGTCATTGGGCGATGTGTTTACCGAAAGTAAACCGCAGATCCAAGCTTTCGTCGAAGACATTCTACGAACTCCCCATGTGGAGACTTATGTGGCCTTGCAACACGTACAGTTAGGTCAACTATGCCATGTTTATGCGGGACGTGCATGCACGCGCGCGCATAAGTCTTCACACGACATGTTCGTACTGAGGATGTTTTCGACGAAAGTGTGGATCTGCGGTTTATTTTGGTAAACACGTTGCCCAAGGACATATTTACCTTTTCTTAACCAAACGTATGCAAAATTCTGGACACAAGGAAATAAACAAAATTTCAGCTTCCTCCATCAGGTGAAAATATGAAAAAAATGTGTTAAATTTTTTTTTCACTATGGCAGCAGACATTCATACCCTGGACTCCGTCGCCTGTACACAAAGGAGGAGTCCACCCTGGTCTACCGCTGTGGTAGCTTTATTGCGCTTGTCAGGAGCCGGCTGTATATTTAGGGAATAAATCTATATCCAGTCTTGAACAAAGACTAGGTCTCTGATAGATCCTGTACAATGTTATAAACCACTGTTTTTAAAATAAATTTATTTAAACAAAATCTTAACCACAGAAAAAAATGTATGCAGCCCTTAGAGTGCAAACATATATCCATTGCCATTTTTAAGTCATTTTTCATGAAATGTACAATGTCTTTTTGTGTTGCGGAGTTTGATAAAAACCACCCCATTTTTTTATGATCGATATTCTGTCGATACAAGCTGACTGAGATGATGCAACGGAAACAAACAAAAATAAATAAATTTGGCTCGATAATATTTCAAGTAAAAGCTTACTTAGGTGATGCAAGAGAAATAACAAAATATACAAATTTGCCTTGCTGCGTACATGTTTACTTAGTTCTAGTCATGTGTTAAAATTGTTTGTTCACAACACGTTGTATGTTTACTCTGATCCATCAGCGTATCTGGGTCAGTTACTGTACGTTGACTTTCTGATATAGTACCAAATCATGTGATACTTGTAATTCACCAGGCTTTATTGAATGATTTCAACAATGAAATGTAAACACAATGACTTCATCCAGTCTTGAATTTTAAACTCCTTCTGTTTAATTTTTTTGTTTGTTTCCCAGTGCTCCCCCCAGTGCCCATGCACTGGGGTTTGGGCACTGCGTGGCACGCAGTGCCCCCCAAACCCCCCAAAAAAACAAACTAAACCTGAAATTTGCTGCTTGCCAGGAAGTCTCTTTTTAAAGTATCATTTTGAGTAAATCAAGAAGAGGAATGTACATGTAGGTAGATGACTGCTTTTCCCTGTTGTTGGGTCCGCCCTTGGTGCCCCCTCATAACATGCTGGTGCCCCTTCCCCCCTCCCCCTGAAAAAAACCCCAACGCTCGCTATGCCACTGCATTGCATACAAAGATATTAACAAATTGGAAAAACCGCCAACATAGGGCTGGATAGCTCAGTTGGTAGAGAACACTATGGTTTTATTCCCACTCCAGCCTCCAGTCAGTATCTTTGTTCAAAGAGAGTAGTGGGTCACTGTTTGTGATGATAAACACAAAATGTGCCCTTGGACAGGATTGCTTATCTGGAGTCTCATGACTTGATTTAATCCATTGTCAACTTGATGATAACAGCGCACATGACAAAGTTTCAAAGTGTTCCTGTCATTCCTTGGCCATTGAAGCGTAAATTTATCAATAAACTCACAACGACATCCTGTTTTGTGTGGTGACAGCTTGTGATTATGCATTCATTGTGTGGCGAGACGCTTTGGCTTAGGAATAAAAAAAATAGGTTACTCGTTTTCCAGAATCATTCCTACTGCACTGCAATCAATCTTCTTTAAGAAAACAGGTGGTTTTTGTATTTGTTACTGTATATTGTTTCACAAGTACACCACAAAGTCGACTATAGTCACAAGTACAAAAATGACAAGTCAGTTCATAAGTAAACAACATTAGCAAACATCAAAAAACAAAACTATCATTTTTATATGAAATACCTTACTTGACTGTAAGTGAATAATAGTCTCAAGCATCCTGTGAAACCATGGCACCTGGTTTGCTGTCACTTTCAAGAAAAGTGGAAGTTTTGTATCAATTTTTAACAACGGTCGGCCGACCATCATTGGAAAAAACCCAACTTTTTTTCAAGTACTGTCCCCAATTTACCAAATTTAGTTAGTCCACATTTTGTTTGCAATTGGTAATTCGCCTGACATCTGTAAATTGCTCCGTTTCATCTTAAGTAGGGTCAGGGAACCAGACTACAAGAACAGCATTTTTCCTTGATTTTCCAGCATTTTTGAACAAACAAACCTTAAATAGATCAGTGTAAATAGTAATAATATTTGCTATAACATACTAACCCCCAAACCTATCCATTTCTGAAAATTACAGAAATCACAAGTACCGGTATAGGGGATGAGCTACATACATGTATGTACATTTCGTGTGTATAACAACAGAACGGTTTTTGTGTTTTAAATTTCATGAATGCCATTACAAATCGAAAAATACTGTACAAAGTTTTGTGTGGTTTGGAGTTTCCTCTTTTTTTTCTAAATTCCTAGTTGCTTTTTGTCATAATAAATGTGAATATGTTGTGAATTGACTTGGGACTGGATGAGTTGTGATTAACTTTCAATGGCTTGTGATGCTATAAAACGCTGGAGACTCAGTAAGTAGCGGTAATAGTGTTGGGCGGATCTGACAGGTATCAGGTTCTGCCCGAGTCCAACATGAGAAGCGGAGCTGCGAGTTCCTTTCAAGAACCGGGTACCCACTAAGCTCAGTTCCAGCTCTAAAAGAATCAGTGTCAGAATGAATTACCCATTCTCTGTACACAAACCCCGGAGCTTAGAACCAGCTCAATAAATAAGGCTGGGACCAGTCGCTGCAGCCAGTCAAAACATTGGAGAGGGCAAAAACCACACAGACTCACACACAGAGACAAACCACACGGCCGAGCCCTTCGCGGCCACGAGTCATAGAGTCACAGACCGTTTTCTTTAAACCCTGTTTGGGGACTTCGGTTGAACTTGAGTGGAAATAAAAATCGGCCCTATACATCTGTACAGGTGATGATTCCTGACCTCGTTCAAATTATACATTTTGCTGGTCTACCAAGTTTGCCTGCATGTGTCCGAAGTATATTCAGAACCAGTGTGTAGTATTTGTTGGCTGGAACAATGCAAACAACTGTGCATGTTCAAGGCCCGATCCAGAACACAATTATTTTTTGTTTTGGGGGAGGGGGGGGGGGCCAAAATCTTTTTTTGTTCCCGGAAAATGTGGTTCCAAAATTTTCCGCCCCATATTTAATATATAAAAAGCAAGGGGGGGGGGGGGGCTATGTATTACTTTTGTTGAGTTTTGTGGGTGATGTAATGGTGGCAGTGGCTGCCTTTTTGGGTACATCACTTAAAAATAAAAAGAAGAAAAAAAAAAGGTTTTTTTGTTTTGTTTTGTTTGGGGGAGCATGGCCCCATTGGCCCCCCCTCCCCCCCCCCCCGATCCGCCGTTGGAAAATATAGCCCAGTACAGTGAATCCACACAGTCGACGATCGTCGGGGTGAATAGACTTTCATTACACGTCGATAATACCATATATGAAAACCACAGAGCATGAACTTCACAAATTGACACAGTTTATACTTTTTACAATGCAATTTCAATTTCAATTGTAGTTTTTTTATGTTTGTTTTTTTTCATTGCATTTTCTGGGAGCTGGTTCAACCAGCTGGAACTGCCCAACAAAAGTCTGTTCTTATTACATTATTCATGAGATGGAATTTGCATCGGGGTGATGTAATTTGAGATTCATGAAATTTGAGATGCATTTGATGGTGTGTGTCACATGAAGGATGTGACGTGACACTTTCCCTGGCAGGAAAGTGGTACCGAGTACCTGCAAAGAGAGCTTATACCATTGCTTCTTCAGTTTATTTCTACTGTGCGCTCGTACAAGCCAGGATCTAGTGTCAAAACAAGACCGTCAAGTGTCCTATTGATGCACATTTACAGTGTTTTTTAATCTGGTGTCAAAAACCACTGTTTCTTCACGTGCATGAAGTGGCACAGAAAGCTGTGCCTTTGGTTGCTGGAATCATGAAAAAGGAGAAACGCAAGATGCGGTAAGAGGAAGCAGATTTGTGCTGGCCCCAGAGGGCTAACCTTGTGTCCTTTTTGTAGCTATCTCATTGGCCGACTGACTGACTGGATGTGGGTCGGTGAAGAGAACCGGGCAGTGCTGTTGTATAGGATTACCACGTAACACCAATAAATGGGCTAAATCCTGCCCATCGGGTAGACCAGAAGCATGGAAAGATGTCCAGTGAATAGCCATTCTGAATCTATTAAATGTTGTACTCTCTGCCTTTGACTGGTCTTAGGTTTGCTAGGCTCGCCTATTCTTGTTTTCACCCGACTGGGATGATTGACGTTGCCGTTCACCCCTTTTTCCATCATTTATAATAATAATAATAATACAGTGTATTTATAATGTGCCAAATCCATCAAAAAAAACTAATGTGCATACAAACTGTTTATATAATTGCATTTCACCCCCTCCAGCTTCTTACCCTAGCCTTCCCAATTCCTCAAAAATCCTCTTTGCAAAATGGAGGATTTTGCAGGATTGCGGCTCTGTTGCAAAACTATGTGGCTGTTTTTGAAGGATGCACTTTGTCAAGGTCTTGGGCTGGATCATGTGATGTTTATTCTCAGCCGTGCATAAATTGAAGTCTAGATTATACTTGAGATCCTCAGCACTGCTCCAGGATGTCACTGGCTCTGCCTCAACATATTGACAGTGATTGCTGGAGGAGTTTACAGGATTGAGGCAGTGGTCATCCCTCCAAGGATCCCTCCCAGAAATAATGGAGGATTTGTATGCAAAAACGTGGAGGCAGTTGGAAGATTTTGCAGGATTGAGGTTGCATCCTAGCAAAAATGCCTAGGGAGTAAGGGTTAAACGACGAATGTTTATTTGTTGTTTTATTTATTAAGATATTCTTCGTTTTGTTTTTGTTCAGCAGAAAAACTAAGTTTCGCGCTACCTTAAAACTACAGTTGCTCGAGCCGAACGTGCCTGAAACTGCTCCCTCCCCTGAAACTGCTCCCTCCCCAAAAATGGCGGAGGATGGAAAGACTCCAGCGTCGTTACGAGAAAGGAGGAAAACCATCACAGCGCCAGATGCTCCGTTTCTTCTGAGCTTCCCCCGCCGATTTGCCTACGGCGTCGGCCATGTTCTCAATGATCTGTGTGCCTCCATGTGGTTCAGCTATCTTCTTGTCTTCTACCATAAAGTCCTATCCTTCAAGTAAGTATTTGAATATAAGTGAGAATTTAATTTTGGTTAGGCCCTAACCCTAACCCCCTAGGCCCTTGTTGCTTACAACCATCCTCAATCCTCTAAAAATTTTCAACTCCGCCTAAATTTTTCAAAATTGTCAGACAGTCCTGCCTCAAAATGCATTCATCCTCAATCCTCCAAAATCCTCCTCATCCCAAAACTTTGCACTCGTGTTTAAATGAAGGATAACCAACGCCAAATCCTTCAAAATCATCAGACAGTCCTGCCTCAAAATGCATTCATCCTCAATCCTCCAAAATCCTCTTGTGCTTCATTCACCATTCATCCTCAATCCTCCAAAATCCTCATGTGCTTCAATCACCATTCATCCTCAATCCTCCAGAATCCTCATTTGATTCAATCACCATTCATCCTCAATCCTCTAGAATCCTCCAAACCGCCAGGAGGATTTTGGAGGAGTGAGGTGGGTTAGGGTTAGCTAAAGCAAGTTTTTTTTGTTAAATAATAGAGTTGATAACTTTGATAAGTTTTGTTTTTTTATTCCCCGCAAACATGACAAAGAAAAAAAATCAAAACATAAATCAAAGAAAACTGTGAGTTTTGGGAAAATTTTGCCCCCAAGAAATGAACTGTTGTGTTAAGCCAAATGCATTTCCTTTAGGTTTTGAACTTTGCACTGTTGACTATGCAGACAATCTAAAAGGCATTGTTTTTGTTGGGCCATTATCATGGATTCAGAGTTCAAACAAAAAAGTCACGTCGGCAGAAATTTTTTCTTTCCCGACTTCTGTTTGCCACCAAGTATGTGACCTTAACATCAGATTCAGAAGCCACATAGTCAAAAAATTTATTTAAATATTCTGAACACTTGATGATACAAAATTGGAAACGATTTCATTTATTCATTTCCTAAGCAAAAAGCAGTTGGGCATGTTCCAGGCCTTGTTGAAAAGTCAAAGTTTGGGAAAAAAAAAAAATTATATAATTTATATGGAAAAAACAGGTTTGTGCCTTGTAATGCCGATACCTGAAACCGCAGGATATGATCTAGGATGTCAGACAGAGGAAATAGGATACCAGATCTTGTCACATGATAATACCTAAGATCAAATAGAACAAACACCAAATGGAACTTTCTGTACGATCTAGTCAATCAAAGAGGGAATGTGGTTTATGACTTGTGACCCACAACCAGGACTAGATAAACATTGTATCTGACTGGGAGTAAAAGTGAGTGGTGTTGTCAATCAGAGCAGGAAAAGAAGCCTTTTTGTTCTGTATCCTCTGTTTTGAATTCGTCGAACTTCACCTTTGGAAGTTGAAAATGACTAAAACAGCTGCAAACGGCTTACTGACTGGATCGACCAGAAATACACCAACAAAAATAAAATTAGGAGGGGGGGGGGGGTTTCGATTTTAAAAAAAGTTGTTACATTTATGTGGATTTAGCAGGCTGCCCTGAGGGAAAATGTGAAGGAGTTGGAACTAACCCTAAACTGAGAGCCTTCAAAATCTCTCAGCTTTAGAAGATTCTGTAGGATTTAGGAAGGCATATTCTAACATATTTATACTTCATTTGGGGTTTATGTATTTGGTACTTGGTAAAAAATCCTCCTAAATATCTCGCTAGGGAGATTAACAAGGAGGCCTCCAGAAGAGTGAATCAAATTATAATTTGAACGGCTTATCACATTGTTGTTGCCTATGGGCTCCGTGCACGTATCCCATCAACGGCCCGAAAAGGAGAGTTGGGGTTGACCTAGACTTGTTCCTGACCCATCCACTGCGTATTTCATATGTATCCAAAGTTATGACTCAGAGACCATCGCAAGTTGAATTCGAATGTATTCGTGCGCCGACGATGCCTGATGCTCACGCGGCCTGGAGACGCGATGGCTATAACTTTTGCACATTCAGGAAGTTGTACGTACTTCACCCGCAAACCAGTACAGTACAGTACGCATACGCTGTGTGTCCTGTCCAAGGAGCTCTCGATCAAAAGAGGTAAAAATGCGCCCTCTTTTGTTGGCGCACGGAGCCCATAGTTGTCACTTAAAGCGGCTGGCGAGGAAGAATCATGATATAAAAGATTGTTCAATACCGTGATGGTTCTTGGCAAGAACGAGTGTTCAAATGTTGATGTTGATATATGGTTTAACTTGAATTGTCCCTTTAAAGTTTAAGTACAAGTTTCAAAATCCTGTTTCCATACTTCCCCTCCTTACAGCAAGGATATTCTTCATAACTTGATTTACACCAAATTTTTGAAGTTGACAAAACCTCTCTCTCTTTGTCACAAAAAGTTTCCCTTATAAACTGTCAGTTGAAGTAAATAGTCAGGTGTGACCCTGTACGTCTGACCTTGTTGTCTAGCAACCAAGTCAAAATCCAGTTACCTGGAACAGAGCCAGCTGAATTCTGCAATGGACCTTTCACCTGTGTTTTCAGGGAAACTATTGTGGAAGGTCAAACTAAACAGATGCTTTTATCTTTGAACACGTAGTTGGTGTACATGTACATCACAAGCAAAAATTAATAAATTGTACAAGAAATGCAGTAAAAGTCTTTGCCAATTTTGCATTGATATAATGTGGCCAATAATTAGAAACCCATGCAATTAATGAGAACTTTCTAAAAGGCATGATATATTTGAAGTACTAGACTAGTATATAAACTACCGTAGACCCCTGTGATAAATACGCCCAATTCCCAAGATCAGGAAAATACTCACAACTCTCCAAGGTGTTTGAGACACACATCAAATTGAAGCTTATTTCAACATCTTTCATTTGCTGTTGAATTTGTTGGGGTTACCCCTTGACTTTTAGGAGAAAATTCCATCCAAAATTGATCACCCTTTTAGTAGTCCTGAAGCCCATCACCATTTTGAAAAAAAAAAAGATGCCTGTGCTCCATTGCAATTTTAGGCCCCAATTTCACCCAAAGTTCACAGAAATACGAGCTCACAGTCATGTTCACGGCGGCCGCCTTTCTCATTACAAACCCTTAATCTGTTAATGGCCCACAAAATGTTCTGATAGAAAAAGAATTGAGGGCATGCAAATCATGATATGGCAGTTTCGGGCCTATTTACTGGCCTGCAACCTGGGGCTCGATGCCCCTGAAAAATTGTAAGAATGTGGCTTGGGTTCCTGTCAAGTTGTGAATTTTGTAGGATTCCGGAGGGTTTCTCGCAACAATTTTTAGGGTTAGGGTTCATCAAGATGCGTCTAACCACTACATGAGAGAACAAAGAACCTTTTTAAAAATTTTAAAAACAAATTCAGTTTTTTGCTGGTCCCAGAGTGCCTGTCTAGTGTAGTGCGGAATATTCGAATATTAGAATTATCGATCAATGTCAATTTGAGTCAATTATTCAAATTGACTCGGCCCTAGCCTAGTGTCCTCTTTGTACAGATGATCTCACTGACTGACTTACTGACTGACTATCACTTCTGACTTGGACTGCATGGTTGTAGGCTGGTGAAGAGGGTCGGGCAGTGCTATTGTGTAGGATTACCCTGTATACCAATGAAAGTGCTAAATCAAGTTCATTGTGCAGACCAGATGTATAAAAAGATTTCAAGTAAATAGCCATTTTGAATAAACTGAGTAGAACTATGTGTGCGCTGCACAGCCGAGTGGCGTCCTTCTTCCTAAGATCTTTATTGTCAGTTGTGACTTACCTTTACTAGACTTGTCTATTCTCGTGTTTTGTTAATTTTGTAAACTTTTTTTCTCCTCTGTCAAAAACAAGTAATGTGAATGCAGGTTACATGATGCTGATTGGGCAAGTCAGTGATGCCCTGTGCACGCCCCTGATTGGCTACGAGTCTGACAAATCGCTGGGCTGTCGCTACGGCAAACGGAAAACCTGGCATCTCTTAGGTAAGTTTCCAGTCACAGCAGACGCATGATTATGCAATACATTATTTTTTCATGGGAAAACTTTGCTGGCCGGTACAAGAAAAACAAGACGACAAAAAAAAATCAGTGCAACTCCGAAAAAACTACATTTGGTCACTCTTGTGGTTATGGAAAACATCCATTTTGCTTCAATTAATGATGGAAATAATAAAAAATAAATCTGTTCATCATTTTCAGTTTATTTTCCAATATGAGGGGAAACACAACATATAATATGAGTTGTCTTGTGGTCAACCTTTTCATATGTAGATATTTAGTTTGTGCAACCAGTTTGGATTATTAAAAACTGAAAATGCGGTTTAGTGATGATGCTGGTTGATAGTTTGAATTCAAGTCGTCAGAGTTGAAATTCACAAACTTGTGCGAAAAAAATTCCTTTTTGAAAGTGTCCTTAATTAGAGCTCTACCTTTCAAGGGAATAAATATGTGCTTTGCCAGTATTAAACAAGTGCATGTACGTGTACCCCTACCTGGCTAGGGGCCTGGACAGGGATAATGGCCTCGCCTTTGGTGTTACACCTCTCTAGCTATATGTTTATGGTATGTGCCTCGTGCAGGTAGCACTAAAAAATCTTGTTATATGGAGTACGCGCGATGTATACAGGCTTTTCCTAGAATTGCTTGCTCCAGATTTGGCCACATGCCCCGGCCACATGCCCCAGCCACATTTTTCACAGTGCTCGTGGCCGAGGTTGACTAAGCTGCCCTGGTCACCTGACTAAAAGTCACAATCTAATTGGTCAAAGCGCACTGTTTGATTGACGGCCATTGACGGCCGCTGTGCATGTTCTGTGCTGGGTTTGATGAAACCGTCAAATGAGCTCAGCCTTGTCTAATTTTCAAACCGTCCACCAACAGGCACTATCTGCGTCATGGGCAGTTTCGTCTTCATCTTCAGTCCCGTCATCGCCACAGAGCATGCCAGCCAGTGGGCGGAGCTGCTGTACTTCGCTCCGTTCATCGTCATCTTCCAGTTTGGTTGGGCGTCCACTCAGATCTCGCACCTGTCTCTCATCCCTGAACTGACCAATGTGGCTGCTGAGAGGGTGGCCCTTAATGCCATTAGGTAATTCCTGTGTGATGGTCACAAATAGTCCCTATACTTCTTGTTTTTACTCAGACATAGCCTCGGTCAGTTGTCTGCAAACAACAGTAGCTATGCACTGACATGTACTGCACGAAATGCGAACAGCGACGTAGCGAAGGCTACAATATGCAAATCAGCTGGCGCTGATTGAACACTTTGGAACATTCGTGAGCCTTGGCTTGTGTCTTCTTTATTTTGTCGCTGGATTTCCAACGACGACCCCATATGAGAATAAAGAGGAGATTATTATTCAGTACTTGGTCGTGGAGGCTCATTTTTTTACATGGACGGAGAGCTAGATAGTGTGGCTACATTCTCCAACAAGTTTGGAGTGTGCAGGCCAACTATAACTTCACTATATATATCCAGGGACAAAATAACGATAATTGCCCGAAAAAGATAGGTCATGGCCCACAGATGTTCCACGGCGTTCTTTCAGCATCGTCTGATTTGCATATCGTTGCCCTAGCCACTTTAGGTTGCTGTACGCGGTTCGTACAGTACCTGTTAATTGCAATAAATGCATTTTTTTGGCTATCAGGAAGTGATCATTTAATTTTCGTGATGTTGCTGAGGTGTTCAGAAAGTTGAGGTTTTGCATCCTGCTCAGCCATTGTCAGCCAAGATTCCTTGTCTAATCGAAACTGATTTTGACTGTGGGATTTGCCCTGGTTGTCTTGATTTTGAAATATGTTTTTTATTTTTATCCACAGGTATACGTTCACTGTGTTTGCCAACA